>CP125974.1:92865462-92961985 GCA_030063025.1 Avena longiglumis | reverse complement strand
GCTGCCACGGCGGCGGAGGGTCCGATCCACCGTCAAGAACGAGCATAGGCGCATCATCATCGATGTCGTCCAAGGCGTTCAGCGTGCCGCAGCATGTGCAGTCCGTGCCGCCGAAAGGTCCGAACCCGCCGCCGCGCGGGGAGGGGGTGGAGGCGCATCGCCGTCGTGGTGGTCTGATGGGTGGCCACCGCCAACGCACCATCCAGCAATGATCTGGCGCATGCGAGATGGCGCCCGTCGAGGCGGAGCACAGGACGGAGGCGGTACGCGACCTCGTCTGAAGGAAAGCGGCGCATCTTTGGAGTAGTCGTGGCAGCAGCATCGCGGTCGATCCAGCGAGTTTCCGGCGTGTCCGAAGGCGAAGGTGGCCCCGGCTCGGTCCCATAGCTCGGTAGTTGGAAGCCTCTACTCGACGAACAAGTGAGATACGTGGATGCGCGGTGATGGTCGGTGTCCTCGGGGCGAAGCGAAAATGAACTCGAGCCGGAAGCGGATGGGTGGCAGCGTCGGCCTCTTGGCGTTGCTCATTTGCCGGAGTCGAACACCGAGGCGGCCCGTGTGTAGATGCGGCGAAGGTAAAGCGGCGTTTGGGAGGCAGCGACTCCGCGCCATGCGGATAGTTCCGAAGATGAAGGAGCGGTGACTTCGAGGATGGCGGCGGTAATCGGTACCACGAAAACGAGGCCACCATCGATGAAAGGATAGGCGAGGCGCCATACAGGTGCCCCACCCCCGTGCGGGAGGCACCGAACATGGCGGTATGTTTCACGCGGCGGCCTCGGCGAGCCGCGGCTGGAGATGCGGATGCGGCTACGAGTGTCCATGGAGGGAGGAAAGGCTCGTTCTTTGGATGCGTTGCCCGCATGGACGATGCGCTGGTCGTCGGAGGAGATGAGGATGGGGTTTGCAACCGTTTTGATCTGCCGCAGCCCCATCCTTGAGGGCGCGGGATGGGCGGCGTCGGCGAGCGATGTGAGCCGAACCAGATTTCGATGGCGGCGCCAGGAGGCGATGGGGTGGCCGGTGGGCGAGTTGGGGGTGGTGGTTGCCATGGTTGGGTTGTGGTTGAAGGTAGGGGTGGAAGGTTAAGGGATGAGTGTAGTACAGGCGAGCTGCGGTGGCGGAGGCGCCCTGGCCTTGCATAAACGCCCAGGTCGGCAGCGATCGTCGACAAGGTGATCGATGGCGGCCTTAGCAGCAGTGGCATGTGAGATGGTGGGATTTTGGGTAAGCGGGCTTTTAAGGTGCGCGAGAGGGTGGAGTCGAGTTCATTTGTGGCGGTGAGGCGTCTCGTGGAGGTGAGACACTAGAGGAAAAAGGGCCATCCGTTCGCCACCCACAGGAGCATTAGTCCGGTTGCACCACCAGCGGGACTAATCTTGCACGTCCGGTTGGAGCGGACGCAGGCGAGGGGCATGGGTCCCGGTTGGTAAGGGCATGCGTCCCGGTTGGAGCCACCAACCGGGACTAAAGGACCCCAGCCTGACCACGTGGCGTAACCGCACCTTTGGTCGGTTCTTGGCTCAACAGACAAAAGCCCTCTATAAATCGCATGACCCCTCTGCCTCCACTCTGTTTTCGAATGGTGTAAGGTGTGAGGGTGTGTGCTAGTTTTTCTCATGCATGCATTGAAGGTGTTTGTTGAAATGTTTGAGTGAAAAATCCGGTTGAATTTCTCATAGAACAAAATATAGAAGGTGTCAGGGCGCACTTGAGCTTTCTCCTCTTTATTTCCCTCGATCGAGGTTAGCAATCCTATCTTTTCTAGGTCATCGATACAATTCATGTGCCGGTGTGAATTGGTATTTCACTATTCGATGTCCTGTTTTTGATAAACTTACTTATATGATGCGAGATGAGCGATCGGGAATGGATGTACGGTGACCGGCGGGTGGCGGGGTATATCAAAGGCGTGGATAAATTTATCGATGTGGCTCTGCAAACAAAGAGAATGGATTTATCGTTGTCCATGTGTTCAATGTGAACAACAAGGAGTCCTCTTCCTCGAAAATCATTCGCGGCCAGTTGATTATGAAAGGTTTCATGCCCAACTATAATTGCTGGACCAAGCACGGGGAAAGAGGGGTTATGATGGAAGATGGTGAAGAAGATGATGATAACAACTATCATCATATGTTTCTGAATACGGTGATACCGCTATGGAAGACAATGGAGGAAAAAGGTAAAAGCGGACATCGGATAGTAGGTGATGAACTTAGTAGGGTCATTTCGATGCAAAGCGAGACCGTAAAATGTAAAATGAGAAGTTGAAGTTAGAGGGCATGTTAGAAGATCACAAGAAATTGTTGTACCCAAATTGTGAAGATGGCAGCACAAAGCTCGGTACCATTTGGAATTGTTGCGATGGAAGGCAGTGTGGTCTAATGACTCCTCATTTGAAAAGATCTGAAAATAATGAAGCCAAGTTTCCAAAACATAACGAACTTCCGAGAGTACCTGAAGCAAAGAAGACTCTACGTCCTCGGGATTAGATGTGCAAAAGATACATGCATGCATTAATGACGCATCCTCTACCGCGGTAAGGAGTATGAAATTTAGATAAATGCCGGTATGCAGCGTTGCGGTATAAGATCGACGAGATGACCTGGTGATGTTGAGGAGAGCCCCTCGGAAGAGGGTTCTGCTAAGGTTATGTGGTATGCTCCTATAATACCAAGGTTGAAAGCATGTTCGAAACAAAGAGCATGCCAGGTTGTTGCGATGGCACAAAGAAGGCCGTAAGAAGGCGGGGAGTTGAGACACCTGGCGATGGGTCACGGTGGAGAAAAATCGAGAGACTTCCCGGACTTTGCGGTGGCGCAAGGAACTTATGGTTTGGTCTAATACGGATGGCATGAATCCTTTTGGGGAGGCAGAGCTGCGATCCTGACACGGACCGTGACTCTATGTATCTACCTGCCTCCTTGGTTGTGCATGAGGCGTAAGTTCATTATGATGCCGGTGCTCATCCAAGTCCTCAAACCCGGAGACAGCGACATTGATGTGTACCTTAGGCCATTAGTTGAAGAACTCTTATAGTTGTGGGGCAAACCGGTGTGCGATGCGTGGGATGAGAACAAGCAGGAGCCATTTAATCTCGAGGGTTGTTATTCGTAACCATCAATGATTGGCCTGCTCTTAGTAACCTTCGGGGACGGACAAACAAAGGATATAAGGCATGCACCCACTGTTTAGATAAGACCGAAGGTACATATTTGCATAAATGCAAGAAGGTTGTGTACCTAGCGAATCGACGATTTCTTCCGTAATCATCCGTAAGAAGAAAGAAAGGCAAGCATTTCAAGGGTGAGATCACGGAAGAACTTCGAACTCCGGTGGTGATGATGTATTTGGTATGGTCAAGGACATAGAAGTAATCTTTGGAAAGGGTCGGCGGTCAATCGATTCCGAACGGCGTCGCATGGACACGCACCCATGTGGAAGAAGAAATCTATATTTGGGAGCTGCCATATTGGAAAGTCCTGCGTGTCCGCTCTTCAATCGATGTGATGCACGTGACGAAGAATCTGCGTGAACTGCAAGTAGGATTCCTAGGCGTGTATGGGAAGACAAAAGATACACCAAGCAGGAGGACCAACAAATTATGAAAGACCCAAAGAACATGCATACGGATAACAAGGCGGATAAAAGTCGCGTCGACTATGCTCTTACCAAAGCAGAAGGAAATCTTTTTGAAGTCCTACAGTATCAAGGTGCTGAGCTTCTCATCTAATATAAAGGGATAATAAATATGGCGGAGAAAAAGTTCCAAAACGAAGTCTCATGATCATCACGTGATTATGGCGATTGCTTCCGATTGCATTGAGGGGCTTCTACGAGAAAATGTTCAGTACCCATTGTGAAGCTGTGCATTCCTCAATGCAATATCTCAGAAGGTAATCAATCCAGATATTCTGCCAAGGTTACAGAAGGATGTGGTACAATGTCTTGTTAGTTTTGAATTGGTGTTCCCACCATCCTTCTTCAATATTATGACGCATCTCCTGGTTCATCTAGGGGAAGAGATTGCCATTCTCGGTCCGGTATTTCTGCACAATATGTTCCCCTTTGAGAGGTTCATGGGAGTCTTAAAGAAATATGTTCATAACCGTGCTAGACCAGAAGGAAGCATCTCCAAGGGATATGGAACAGAGGAGTTCATTGAGTTTTGTGTTGACTTTATTCCTGACCTTAAGCCGATTGGTGTTTCTGACTCGCGGCAAGTTCTAACGATGCCCGTCCCCTATCTTCATGCACACCGGTTCGACCATAGTTAGAAATTCAGATAATTCAAAACGGGCATAATAAATTCAAAAAAAACCGGCATATAAGTTCAAAAGCCAAACACTTCTTATGTTTAAAGTTTTTCTAAATTCCAAATTGATATTAAAAAAATATAAGTTAATTCATTTTTAATTGTAAATGGTTCATATTTTAAATGGTTACATAAATTATTTTTTAAAACAGAAAATGTTTTTGAATTATTTATTTAAATCCAAACACTTTTTATGTTTAAATTTTTCTAAATTCCAAATTAATATTCAAAATATAAGTTAATTCATTTTAAAGGTTACATTAATTATTTTTAAAAAATAGAATATGTTTTTGAATTATTTATTCAAATCCATACACTTCTTATATTTAAAGTTTTTCTAAATTCCAAATTAATATTCAAAATATAAGTTAATTCATTTTAATAGTTTAAATTAATTATTTTTTAAAAATAGAATATGTTTTTGAATTATTTATTCAAATCCATACACTTCTTATATTTAAAGTTTTTCTAAATTCCAAATTACTATTAAAAAATATAAGTTAATTCATTTTAAAAGGTTACATTAATTATTTTTTAAAAATAGAATATGTTTTTGAATTATTTATTCAAATCCATACACTTCTTATATTTAAAGTTTTTCTAAATTCCAAATTGATATTAAAAAAATATAAGTTAATTCATTTTTAATTGTAAATGGTTCATATTTTAAATGGTTACATTAATTATTTTTCAAAACAGAAAATGGTTTCGAATTATTTATTCAAATCCAAACACTTTTATGTTTAAAGTTTTCTAAATTCAAATTAATTATCATTTAAAAAACATTACAAATTTAAACCCCAAAATAAAAAAAAGGCGAGAACGGAGAAAATAACCGAAAAAATTTGAAAGCAGAATACGTCCGGTTGGAGCCACCAGGACGGAAGAGTCCCCGCAGCCTTCACGCCTGAAAATTGGACTATAGGTCCCGGTTGGTGGCTCCAGCCGACGTATTCTTTCTTCGGTTGGAGCCACCAGCGGGACTAAAGGTCCTTTGGTTATAAGGTGCCCTCTCTTCTTCTTCCCCCCTCTGCCTTGTCTGCGCGCCATCGCCGACGGCAACCGCGAGCTACCGTCGCCCGTCGCGGCTCCGTCGTCGACGCCTCCGCCCGCCGCCCGTCTCTTCTTGTGGGCCAGCCCGCCTTGCCCGTCGTCTCCTTCCCCGGCGACCGCCGCCCGCTCTCTCTTCGCCGACGACCGCCCTTCCCCCAGCCGCGTTAGGTACGCCGCCCCTCCCTTCCTCTCGTCCTCCCTCCTCTGCTGGTGGTGGTGCATCGTCGTGCTTTCTCCACCGCCCGCCGACCCAGCGGGCCCCCCTTGACCAGCCGCGGACCCGGTCCACCCCTGGCTGTGCTACCCTCTCCCCTCTTCTCTCCTGACCTTGGCCCCGCGCGTAGCCCGCGCGCCTGCCCGTCCCCGACCCCACATCTTCTTCCTCCTCACCCAGCGTCCCTCTCCCTCTCTCTGCGCATGCCACCCGCCTCCTCCGCCGGCAAGTCGCCCCTTCCTCTGTGACCTCGTCGGGCTTCCCCAACCTCCACTGGCCCGCCACCTTGGTCCACTTCCTCTCCACCTTCATGCCCAGCCACCCCAAGCTCTCTTCCTCGCCACTGCCTCGCCCGTCCCTCCCTGCCTCAGCCCGGCCCCTCGACCATTGGTTAAATGCTCACGCCTGCTTGCGCCCTTCGCCCGCCGTCCCTCCGCCACACGCCTCACCTCCATGCCAAAGCCGCCGCTGTCACAAGGCCGCATTTGTCTGAGCCACTTTACGGTGGCTCTGATGTGGCCTAGGGCCCGACTCGATGGATGGCTAGGTTACGTCTTGTAAAAAAAACCCTTTCTTGATGTCATATTGTGATGAATTCAATTTTAAATGATTTAATAATTCCAAATTGATATAAACTTGTAAATTCAATATCTTTTTATTTATAAGTCGAAAATACAAATAATATATCAAATTGTTAGAAAAATGAAACCTATCTATTTAACCTATAATCATGCATTGTTCAACAATTTAAATGACAAGTATAATTAGAAGAACAAATGCACCCTCTCATATGTTCCGAGTTTCCCAGTTAGGGTTTTCACCGTCGGAACCCTGATTAAATCGTCGAGCATGTCTTAGGGTTACATTCCAATGCAAATTAACTTGTCATATCATCATACTTGCTTGAGCATTGCATCGATGCCATGTGTTGATTGTTCCCTTTCTTTTCGGTGTTCGATTATTAGGTTTATTATTAGTTAGGTATTATTAGGTTTATTAATTAGTTTGGTATTATTGGTCTTGACCCCACTGGTCGAATGTGGGTAGCCCAGACCGATTCACATTGTCGATCCTCGTGGTTAGATAAGGAATCATTAATACCCCTTAGGTGCATGTGGGTTCGACGATGTGCCTTAGCCAGGCATTCGAAACCCTCTTAAATCGTCGATTCCAATATGGTATTTTGTTAGTATCTAGTGTTACCTATCTGCGGATAGTTTCCTTTGTACCCTTATACTCATGTTCCCCTCTCATATGCATCGGAGGTTTCTCCGAACTAGGTTACACCTGGAACTCGGGAATATTGATTTTAGTTGATTTTAGCTAGAGTTACCTATCTACTACGGTTTCCTTTTTGTAGCTAGGTTTAGGGTTTATCTTCATTTTATTATTGTGTATGTATATATTAGGGTTTCTCCTTAACTTTCTCCTTTAGCGCTTTGACTTATTCGTTTTCCACCTATGCGAAAATATGGACCCACATGTCGAGGCGAAGAAAAGGAAGAGTTGATCCAAGGTGTGATCGTGGGAAGATAATTTAGGCGTATCAGCGTTTACGAACAACTCGGTGAGGGTGATCCTCTTTTCGGAGTAGACAACTTGTTTGAGGTTGAAGGTGTTGCCTTCGCGAGGAGAAAGCGATGCCTTGTGTAACCGAAAGACGCTCGGCGGTGCATGTAATATAAATCAATTCATTAATTAATCATCTGCTATCTATATAGAAATAATGTGACGATCTTTCTTCTTTAGCCCTCCGGGATCGAAGGAATCTACGAAAAGAAGCGGACGAGGCCCAACCAAAAGTTGGAAGACCATGAGAGGTTCGGGATCGAAGATGTCATTGAGGCGGGCCAAGACTCGAAGTTATGTAACCAAATTGTGGCACAATGCGGAGTAATCGTTAGGGACTTAATCGATCACCATTAGAAATTGGAATAGGCACGCTTAATGTGGATGAAGAGGAACATGTTTATTGTCCCTAACCACGCCAAAGATTTACTTTGGAAGAGGCTCATGGTTAATTTCAAACTATCGAAGATAGAGCTGGATCCAAATGCGGAGGATCGATTGAGGGCCTTACAACATGGGAGAGCCATGGAGGCTAAGGTCGTGGAGGAGTAGGCTTTGAAGAAGATGGCCAGTGTTTCACCAACCTGGAAGAAAAGATTGCACCTTGACTATGTCGTGAAAGAGAAGACTCAGTTCAAGAAGACTCAGTTTAGGAAGATAAAACCATTACGGGCTGAGTTTGTGGAATACAAGACATCGGAAAAAGCTAAGGAAATGCGCAAAGAATAAGTGAATCTCGCTAACAAGAAGTATCACCATACTATGGGGCAAGGTGGCTACAGGTGGCATTCCTAAGTGGGAGAAACTTGAGGCTGCGTGATAAAAATATCACCCGGAGGCAGACGCGATTGGGTAACGTGCAAGGAATTGGTTTTACGGGCATGGGGGCACGTTGGACTCGGAAGGAGGTGTATATATACCATACGACATAAAGAAGACCCCTTGCCAATCGAGAGGATGAGAAAAGCAGTAAAAAGGTGTTAAAGATGGGGACTTCATTCCGATAGAGAATGATGAGCTCACACTCGCCCTTGGAAATAAGGAACATGATGGACGAACACGAGGCACAATAGGCTCCCAATCATGGAGGACTGGGTTTCCCGAAGAGAGGAAGAAATATCCTGATAGAAGCCGTCAGAGGAGTAAGGACAGGGCGGCAGTTGAAGCATGTGGCATCCCGCAAAACCACTACTAGAAAATCGCGTTGAATTTGTGCATTGCATCGTCATCGTCGCATGTTGTTTGTCGAAAACTATTTTACAAACCCCGTTTTGTTTTCCAAACGCCCCATCTTTTATTAAAGCGCCAAACCCCGGTTCGCCGGATTGTTTTGTTTTGGCCGCGAGCGGTTTGCAAACGGTCCAATTAAACAAATAAAGTTTTATTTTATTTTTAGTAGGGGCAGTCGAGCGAATAGCCGACGACCACCCCGTTTTAAAGCGGTCGGTCCGCCTTTTTCTAAACCTACGGAAACTTACCCACCCTCCTTGGCACCTCACCGGGCCAATAGTCTTGCGCCACCTCAGCAAATCCTCCCCATCCACCAATCCCACGCTGCCATGTGGCCTAGCCCACCTCCACAAACCCCCCACCTAACCTCCTTCTCTCTCTCCCCTCTCGGCGTCACAACCGACACACACAACGCAAGACCTCCCCCGACCCCCCTCCTCCAACCTCCACATCCCATGGGCCCCGCCCGTGGTCCCACCTGCCCCACACTCCCACGACCCCACGCCGCCGCCACTCAAGCCCGCGCCCGCTCCTGCCGCCTGGCCAGGACCCACGCCCATCCCGCTCCTTCTTTCTTTCTCCCCCTTTCCTGCGCGTCCCCAGCTCGTTCCTCCTCGCACAGCCCTCTCCTCCCGGCGCCGCCTCCCGCGTCGCACCTCCTCTCCTTGCCGCTCGGCCCGCCTCCGCGCCGCCACCGCGCCCGCCTCCTCCCCAGCCCGCGCCCTCGGCGACCCTCGCCACCGCTCCCGCCCTCTGCTGCCTTGTCGCGTGCCTTCCCACCTCATGCTTCCTCTCCCATGCCATGCGCCTCGCGCAGCCCACCTCCGCCGCCCCTGTCCGCCTCATCTCGCGCCTGAGCCCTCCATCCCGAGCAAGCGCCGCCGCCCGTTCCCAGCGTCCGTGCCCCGAGCCTGCCCGCTGCGTGCAAGGCGCCCCGACACCACTCGCGTCCTCGCCTCAAGCCGCCGGGCCTTCCCGCCGCGTCGTCGCCCCGAGACCGCGCCGGCCTCCGACGGACCCCGCGAGCCCCAATCAGCGCCCCACCGCGTCCCAGCTCGACTCGGCCCCGGCCACCAAAGACCTCTGGCGCCCGCCGCCGGGTCATGGTCTCCAAGTGGCGACCGGCAAACCGGCGAGCGTTCCCTGCCCACGCCTCGCCGGATCGTCCCGGTAGCTCCACTGCCGCGGGGCCGATGACCTCTCCGGTCGAGCCGTCTTGGACTCCTGCGTGTATGTGCCACTGCCTGTGTTTGGACAACAAGATCGACAACGACAAGATTTTCAGACGCCATGTTCTCCTTCATGGATCCTCTTGAACTCCGTCTGCCTACGAGAACCCAAGACCAAGTTCTTCGACCGGAGCCCGATCCGTCAAATGCGACAAGACCTCCGTCTCGGAACCACCAAGCACTTTCCCGGAACGCCAAGGCCGTCGACACGGCTACGACATGAACTTCAGCGCGGAACGCCAAGTTCTTCCTCCCCGAGCGCCTCTCCCCGAGTCCGGAGACCGAACCCTGGCGTCAAGTGCTTCACCCCGGGCCCCGCGAACCCTGGCGCCGTTCCCAAGTTCGCCATCCGATGGACAAGATCGCCATGTGTGGACAAGCGAAGGTTAACGGTGACCGTTTCCTTTCAAGGACTCCATCGACATCTTATCCGAGACACCCCCAAGACCTACCACAGGGACGCCCCGACGAGTTGCACAAGAACCTTGAACTCGACACCCTCGACACGCCAAGATCTCCCCTCGGACGCCAAAACCGAACGATGAGCCAAGATCCACGGCCGAGAGAACTCATGAACGCCGAGGCCTTCGGAACCCCGAACCCCAGATCCGTCAACACGAGACCGACCCGAACCGGCAACCCAAGTTCGTGAACCCTAAATGTGAACCCTCCCGAGACCCTATTTTATCATATAAAACAACTTGTTGCATATTAACTGCCATACTTGCAAGCATAATCATGTGGTTTGGGGGCCTTAGGCCGATTCACCTAATAATTAAATATGGGGCCCATATGCGGGCAAATCTAGTCCCTTAGTGGCCTCATTTAAATTGGTGTAGCGAACCCGGTACTATCTCTTGCCATGCTAAAACAACATTTAACTTGCGGGGTTTTCTAAATAACTTGAACCATTTAACTAATTGTCGGGACCCCGGTTCCACTTAATATTGACCTAATTGCATCGCATTTTGCCATGTCATGCATCATACATGCATCATGCCGTTCTTCTGCCGTTGTATTAAATATTGCATCCGGTGTTTCTTCTAGTGTTTTGCTTCTTCGCGGATAAGGCCGTTGAGTTGATGTGAGCTTCGCCCCGATCTCGGATGAACCTTTTCGACAATGTTTTCAGGCGAGCATCTCCCTCTTTCTACCTATCTTACTTTCATAGTATTTACTTCCCTCCTGTTGATCTATTGCTATACGTTGCGATGCTCTAGTTTTCGTACCCTTTGATATCCCTGCAGCCATATATTGCCTTGGACACATCCTATTACTGTTGTTTGGCAGCTAGTCGGACTTGCGGCGTCGTAGTTGCTTGCTCGAGTCTTGATGTGTGTCATATACCACGATTCTTGAGGTATTGCCGCATGTTGAGGTTGGAGATGATTCTAGTTTTACTTATCGTCACTTTAAATTCTGTTTAACAACTAAAATTGAATAAGCGAGGCATCGGTGGGTGATAGATAATATTTGGTTTCGAACACCCACTTGTGTCCGTAAGACCAGTACTTGATACTGTTCCTTGATTTTTGCGCTATCCACATCCGGAGGTATATGGGACCCCGAGCGAGCTTGATTCAGTCTTATTTCTTGGGGCCACAAACTAGTTTGAGGTTTTATTTACGATCTGTACTTATGCCATGTTTACTTGCTTTATTTACGATTGTAACGTCTTGCTATACTCGCTTTAGGCGAGTGTTCCAGCGGTGTCGACAAGCCCGTTTAGGTTCGTTCACGACCGCTCCAGCCTTTTGAGGCCGTCTCAGCTTGCTTACTCCGTTCGCGGATTCTACTTAAGGGTGGCCCCAGAAATATTTCGAATCTGTGATTGTTGGTCGTGAAAGCCTCGTTGGGTTTTGATTTGGTTTTCGAGGTTGATCGGCGTGTGTTGCTATTGGTGCACCCGGCGGGTAAAAACTTTTCAAAGCCGTGTCCGGATATGGGCGACTTGGAGCACGATATCTCGATCATAGACAAGCATAACTAAAGTTTCTTGCTATTAATTTGACTTATAATGACTAGTAATCAGCTTCACTATAACGGAATGGCTAATTAATCTGCCCACCCTTGCTTGCTTGGTTGTCGCTTGCGACAAATGTATCGACTAGTAAGTATTACAACTTCTAGCGAAATGGCTGAATAAAAGTACCAACAACTGCCGGGCTTGGGTTTATCTCATGCTATCTGTATCTGATTAGTAATTGTTGCAACTATAACGGAATGGTTAAATAAAAGTGCCCACTGCTTACTTTATCAGGACGATTATCTAAACCTGACTAGTAATTACTGCAACGATAACTGAATAAATAAAACTGCCAACTGTGTGAGTTCCTCGGTTGACTTCCTCGAAGGTCTCGAGGGGGAAACTCCAGGATGGGTTTGTTTGGTGTTAGCTGAGTTGGATCCGGATAGGTCATTCTTACCCTCTCGATAACCGCCCGGTTGTATCGAGTCTCTATAGGTGGTTTAGTGCATCTTTGCCTGCGCTTGATCCACCATACCTTTGTAGGCGAGGACAGCGAATTCTAGTCTCGCCGTGTCTTGGCCTCGATCTTGACGCTCCTTCTTTGTTTTCTTTGCCCTTTGCCGGCACCCTTTTGTTAAGCAGGTTTTGAGATCGGCGCCGTTAGAGGTTACCCTTCCGGCTTGGCACAGGCAGGGTTATGGACGCCATCGGTTATTCTTCAGGGCTCTTAGCCCCATTTGCTTCTTGTCCGTAGTCGGACGCTCCCATCGTTTCAAGGTGATTTGGATCTTTGTACCGTATATCTGTATTCTTGACTCTTTGAGTCGTTGTTATATATATCTGTTCTGTGGGTCCCATCGAGGACTGTTGTGTAATGTTATTACTTCGTTTTCCACCCGCACGAAAGTGCCTGGTGGGCACCTTTGAATCGTTTCTATGCGGGTTTGGCGAATTTTGCTCAAACTTGCATAGGTCCGATTCTGAGGGTGTTACAGAGTGGTATCAGAGCACAGCAGTTGCGATACCCCACAAGTCCAGCCTGTAGGATAACCTAGCTAACGGCCGAAGTAGAGTGTCAAAACTATTTTTGAAAATCGGTTGGATAGTTCTGATTAGGTCTGATTTTACTCCTTACCCCTCTGCTATTCTCCTCTTATCTCGACGTGTTTTGAATCCGCTCTCTTCTCTTGCTTCGAGTCCAGGAATTCTCGTGGTTGGGTTTCCGTCGTACCTTTAGGGTTTCGCTTCCTCCTTTGGTAACGGTGTTCTACCATCCGGTGTTCAAGCTACCAGATGAATCCGTCTACGGTGTTACCATCCTGTATTCCTTGTTTGTTCCTTCCGGTGTTTCCGTGACGAAGTCTTACGAGATCCGATCAGATGCATCACCCTTTGATCCGAACCTCGCTTGTCGAGATCTTGATCTGAATCCGAGAGTTGGTTGCATAATCTGTCTATTCGTGAACATAGTAATGCTTTGAGTGCGGGATGGAGTGACCATACCACTACTCTTATCATTCGCTTTTGTACATTGAATGGTGGATCGATGCAATTTTACTCCTTCCATGGAAGTTAGAGGTGGCCTTATCTTTAGCTTTCATTGTTATCCAGTGCTCTCTTGACGAACAGGGACAACGACCTCTTGTTAGTGGTGTCGCGAAGATCTACAGGCGAGAAGACGCGAATCGCCGACCTTCCTTCCGGTACCATGAGGCGGATCTCGGCGAGATCCATTGTTAGTGGTGTCGAATTGTGGCATCCATAAAACCACTACTAGAAAATCGCGTTGAATTTGTGCATTGCATCGTCATCGTCGCATGTTGTTTGCGAAAACTATTTTACAAACCCGTTTGTTTTCCAAGCGCCCATCTTTTATTAAAGCGCCAAACCGGTTCCGGATTGTTTTGTTTTGGCATGGCGGTTTGCAAACGGTCCAATTAAACAAATAAAGTTTTATTTTATTTTTAGTAGGCGTCGAGCGGGCCAACCGACCCGACGACCACCCCGTTTAAACAGATCGGTCCGCCTTTTTCTAAACCTACCGGAAACTTACCCACCCTTGGCCACCTCACCCGGGCCAATAGTCTTGCGCCACCTCAGCAAATCCTCCCCCATCCACCAATCCCACGCTGCCATGTGGCCTAGCCCACCTCACAAACCCCCCACCTAACCTCCTTCTCTCTCTCTCCCCTCTCGGTAGCGTCACACACACACACACACGCCAAGACCTCCCCTGTGCCGACCTCCTCCAACCTCCACATCCCGGGCCCGTCCCGCCGTGGTCCCACCCGTCCACCTCCCCAGCACCGCCGCACGCCACTACGGCCACCGCACTCCCTGCCCGCTGGGCCCTCCCTGGACCCACGCCCATCCCGCTCCTTTGTTTCTCTTCTCCCCCCCTTTCTCTCCGTTCTCGCCCGCGTCCCGAGCTCGTTCCTCCTCGCTGGCCTCTCCTCCCCGTCCAGGCCTCCCGTCGCCACCTCCTCCGCTCAGCTCGCCTCCGGCTCGCCCGGCCGCCTGCGCCTCCTCCCCAAGCCTCGCCCGGCACCTCGCCACCGCTCCACCCGCCCCTCTGCCGCCCGGTTCGCGTGCCCCCGCCTCCGCCGCTCCTCTCCCATGGCCATGCGCCTCGCGCAGCCACCTCCGCCGCTGAGTCGCCTCATCGCGCCTGAGCCCTCCATCCCATGACAAGCGCCCGCCCGCCCGTTCGCGTCCGGCCGCCCCGAACCTCTGCCCTTTGCGTTCGCCGTAGGGCCTCCCGACGCCTCCCTCGTCCGTCCGCCTCAGCCGCCGCCCGCGCCCTTCTTGCCGTCGTCGACCCGCGGAGAACGCGCCCGGCCTCAAGCGGCATGAGCCCCCAATCAGCGCCCACCGCGTCCCGCTCGAGCTTCGTCGGCCCCAGCACCGCCGACCTCTGCCGGGCGCGCCGCACCGCCCGGTCCGCCCCGTGCTCCCAGCCCGAAGCGACCAGCGACGCCCGGCCCACGTTCCCTGCCGCCTCGATCGTCCCCGGTAGCTCCTGCCTGCACGCGGGAGCCGATGACCTCTCCAGCGTCGAGCCGTCTTGGACTCCCTGCGTGTATGTGCCCTGCCTGTGTGTTTGGAGACAACAAGATCGACAACGACAAGATTTCAGACGCCATGTTCTCCTTCATGGATCCTCTTGAACTCCGTCCGGGTACCCGTCGACCGAACCCCAGCGCACCAAGTTCTTCGACCGGAGACCGATCCGTCAAATGCGACAAGACCTCCGTCTCGGAACCACCAAGCACTTTCCCGGAACGCCAAGGCCGTCGACACGGCTACGACATGAACTTCAGCGGGCATGAAGTTCTTCCTCCTCGGCGCCTCTCCCGAGTCGGAGACGAACCTGGCCGCGTCAAGTGCTTCACCGGGCCCGAACCTGGCGCGTTCCCAAGTTCGCCATCCGATGGACAAGATCGCCATGTGTGGACAAGCGAAGGTTAACGGTGACCGTTTCCTTTCAAGGACTCCATCGACATCTTATCAAGATACCCCCAAGATCTACCAGGGGCGCCCGACGAGTTGCACAAGAACCTTGAACTCGACACCCGACGCCAAGATCTCCCTGGACGCCAAAACACTGAACGATGAGCGATCAACTGCGCCGAGAACTCGCGAGCAGGCCGACCTTCGAACGAACCCCAGATCCGTCGAACCTGAGACCGACCCCGAACCCCGGCAACCCAAGTTCGTCGAACCCCTAAATGTGTGAACCCCTCCCCGAGACCCTATTTTATCATATAAAACAACTTGTTGCATATTAACTGCCATACTTGCAAGCATAATCATGTGGTTTGGGGGCCTTAGGCCGATTCACCTAATAATTAAATATGGGGCCCATATGCGGGCAAATCTAGTCCCTTAGTGGCCTCATTTAAATTGGTGTAGCGAACCCGGTACTATCTCTTGCCATGCTAAAACAACATTTAACTTGCGGGGTTTTCTAAATAACTTGAACCATTTAACTAATTGTCGGGACCCCGGTTCCACTTAATATTGACCTAATTGCATCGCATTTTGCCATGTCATGCATCATACATGCATCATGCCGTTCTTCTGCCGTTGTATTAAATATTGCATCCGGTGTTTCTTCTAGTGTTTTGCTTCTTCGCGGATAAGGCCGTTGAGTTGATGTGAGCTTCGCCCCGATCTTCGGATGAACCTTTTCGACAATGTTTTCAGGCGAGCATCTCCCTCTTTCTACCTATCTTACTTTCATAGTATTTACTTCCCTCCTGTTGATCTATTGCTATCTGTGTTGCGATGCTCTAGTTTTCGTACCCTTTGATATCCCTAGCCATATATTGCCTTGGACACATCCTATTACATTGTTTGGCAGCTAGTCGGACTTCAGCGTCGTTGCTTGCTCGAGTCTTGATGTGTGTCGTCATATGCCACGATTCTTTGAGGTATTGCCGCATGTTGAGGTTGGAGATGATTCTAGTTTTACTTATCGTCACTTTAAATTCTGTTTAACAACTAAAATTGAATAAGCGAGAGGCATCGGTGGGTGATAGATAATATTTGGTTTCGAACACCCACTTGTGTCCGTAAGACCCAGTACTTGATACTGTTCCTTGATTTTGCGCTATCCACATCCGGAGGTATATGGGACCCCCGAGCCGCGAGCTTGATTCAGTCTTATTTCTTGGGGCCACAAACTAGTTTGAGGTTTTATTTACGATCTGTACTTATGCCATGTTTCTTTGCTTTATTTACGATTGTGCGAGTCTTGCTTTGTCTTTATTTTAGGCGGAGTGTTTCTGGTGTCGACAAGCCCGTTTGGGGTTCGGTCGCTCACCGACAGCACCTTGAGAGGCCGTCTCGGAGCTTGCTTACTCGTTGGATTCTACTTAAGGGTGGCCCCTGAAATATTTCTGAATCCTGTGATTGTTGGTCGTGAAAGCCTCGTTGGGTTTTGATTTGGTTTTCGAGGTTGATCGGCGTGTGTTGCTATTGGTGCACCCGGGTAAAACTTTACGAAAGCCGTGTCGCGGATATGGACGACTTGGAGCACGATATCTCGATCATAGACAAGCATAACTAAAGTTTCTTGCTATTAATTTGACTTATAATGACTAGTAATCAGCTTCACTATAACGGAATGGCTAATTAATACCCACCCTTGCTTGCTTGGTTGTCGCGACAAATGTATCGACTAGTAAGTATTGCAACTTCTAGCGAAATGGCTGAATAAAAGTACCAACAAGCTTTGGGCTTGGGTTTATCTCATGCTATCATGTCGATTAGTAATTGTTGCAACTATAACGGAATGGTTAAATAAAGTGCCCATGCTTACTTTATCGGGGCGATTATCTAAACGACTAGTAATTACCAAGCGATAAGCGAATAAATAAAGCGCCAACCGTGTGAGTTCCTCGGTTGACTTCCTCGAAGGTCTCGAGGGGAAACTCAGGATGGGTTTGTTTGGTGTTAGCTTCGGTTGGATCCGGATAGGTCATTCTTACCCTCTCGATAACCGCGTTGTATCGAGTCTCTATAGGTGGTTTAGTGCATCTGCCGCCGCTTGATCCACCATACCTTTGTGGCGAGGACCGCGAATTCTAGTCTCATGTCTTGGCCTCGATCTTGGCGCTCCTTCTTTGTTTTCGCTTTGCCCTTTATCGGCACCTTTTGTTAAGCAGGTTTTGAGATCGGCGCCGTTAGCGGGGTTACCCTTCGGCTTGGCACAGGCGGGGTTATGGGCGCCATCGGTTATTCTTGGGGCTCTTAGCCCCATTTGCTTCTTGTCCGTAGTCGGACGCTCCCATCGTTCAAGGTGATTTGGATCTTTGTACCGTATATCTGTATTCTTGACTCTTTGAGTCGTTGTTATATATATCTGATCTGTGGGGCCCATCGAGGACTGTTGTGTAATGTTATTGCCGTTTTCCACCCGCGAAAGTGCTGGTGAGCACCTTTGAATCGTTTCTATGCGGGTTTGGCGAATTTTGCTCAAACTTGCATAGGTCCGATTCGGGTGTTACAAGCGTAAAGTCGGAAAAAAGCGAATGCGTTTAATTGAAAACGATTAAAGCAACAACAAGATGAAATTAACTCACTTAAAGAGCAAAGTACTACCGGCGCCCCATCTCGGCTGCTTCGCATTCGATGCTACCGGCCCTATCGAATAATCGAAAAGCGATGTGGCTTCCACCGAGTCCGGGTGATGACAATGGCGATGCCGATGATGCAAGCGATGGCTCCTTGGCTACCGGTGGATGATATCACGGAGATGACACGCTGCGAGCTACATGTCAAAGTTGTGAACATATCAATGAAGGTGGCGGTCGGCTATGCCTTACCAATTGGACCCACACCAACTTACCACGATCGTCCGGTTCGGAGGGTCTGTTGTCGGCGTGGATGAAATCATGCCCACCTTTGAGGTTTTGGATCTTCACTACCTTGGTGAAGGGATGTGTTGTCTTGGGTGGCGCAAAGCGTCACCATTCTATGGCCGAAGGATTGTATCGTGCTTGAAATCACACGCCAAGGCCATCTTCGCCGCCGTCTCACCCGTCTCCAGTGAGGTCGTCGCCGCCGCGGCAGCCGTCTTCGTCGCCTCACCCAGCTCCGTCGCCTCACCCGTCTCTGGTGCAGCCATCGCCGCGGGATCCATCGCCGGCGCCTCAGGATAAAAAGCGTAAAGGCATCTCTTGTCGTCGTGGCGATCGCGAAACGTAAACAAGAGCCTCTTCCAAAAGTACCAGCGGTTCCTCCCAAGAGAGCTTATGGTATCTTGAAGAGGAGGCGATCGTTGATGCGGAAGCGACAGTTTTTAAGCTAAGGCGGCGAAAGAGCGAGTTCCCAAGCACCAAAGAAGAAAAAGCCAAAGTGTTGAAAATGCTAAAGACTCTTCATCAACCCGAGCCAAAGCTGTCATCGGACTATGAGCGTTCTATTCTCAAGTCACATGCGGCACAAAAAGCCTCGAAGCGATCTTGATGCAAGCGGAAATCTGTTGCCCCTCGGAGAACAAGCAAAACAGACTTGCGCCCCTCTCAAGGTGATTTCCCAAACCAATGTGGGGTCGAGCAAATATGGGGCGAAGTGCGGTATGATCCGGTGCTTACTGTCTGAGCTGCCGCTGCTCAAGGTATAGTATTGCCAGTACTTATCGATTAGAGTTCTTCCGTGAGTGAAGTAGCATACAAATACCGATGCAGCAAACCTCTCGTCAAACGAGGAGGTAAATAATCTTTCAACAAAATGCGAAGATTGCATAAGCGGTACATGCACGCCACAAGGGCGGGGCTAACTGGATAGTCTTGAGGGTTACAAAAAGCATCATGGGAAAGAAAGTGATGACATGATATCCATTGAATTTGATGAGCTATTTCAATTATTCAATCAAGGCGCCTTGGACAAATCGCTCATGATTGCCTATTAATATAAGTACTAATTCTGTAATTAACTTAGTCTCCAGCTATCTCACTTTGTTTATTGCATGTATATAATCATCTTGTAATATGCGAATGAAGATTCGAATGCAGAGAGGACAAATCTATGATATTGGCTTCATTGACCCATATTGGGTTCATGAAGCTAATCTCAAAATAAGCCTCCGAGGATCGTAGGATAATATAGTACGCGTTAAGGTTTCAAGAAACCAAAAGGAAATACTTTTTCCTTACAACCCGAGTGAGTGTTATTGTCTTGTATACACTTTCTATTTAAACACTCGATGTTAAGTATATAATTGATTAGTTATGCATTCGCAGCTTCCACTATATTACATTAATCATTCAACTTGACAAAGGCGTGTACTAGTCATGGACTCGAAACATAAACCCCTTGAGACGTGGAAGGACATGCAGATACTTCTCCAGCGGTAATTCTAATCATTACGACACTATATCGGTAGCGTTCGTGAATTTTATGATATCAAGTACTTAATAACTTCTTATTCGTTTTCTTCGGCGGCGCTTGGAAGCAGTTCACCAACAAGGCTAGGGGTGTTTGGAAAGAGCTTACATTTCAACCACTAGATGTAAGCACCACTAGCTATATCCGCGCATCTCTTTGATTCTAGTTTTGATACAGTTATTATCATGCTTGATTATTATTTTGATTGAACTATGTTCTCGTAAAGTGCTGCGAGGACGGGTAACAATCTATGTGGATACTATGTATGCGAGTTCATCCGTGGGCGATGCGATGAGAAGGGCAGAAATTTAGAGCAACTCACGTATGTAAACAATTTCTATAGTTTATTTTCAAACAAATTATGTTTAGTTTCATTCATATAGATGACTCCTTTTTAAATCAGATCGAGCGTCTACGGGACGGTCTTACGCCAAAGGATCGTCTGAGCAATTCGGGAGGAATTGGCGGGATTCTTGGATGCTGAAGTCCTAAACCCGAAGGAATACTATTCTGTGTATAGACAATAGGGATTGTAAAAATAACAACTCGATCCGTATAGACAAGGGGAATACTTTTGTATGTAGTGCATGAACTCGATCCGTGTATTGAATGTAATATTGTCATGATGATCTTGTGTAATACAAGGTTCCTTCATTGATAAGTGCAAAACACTAAATAAACAATAAAACAACCTAAATGAATTCTCTGCCGCGGCACAAAAAGTGGCGAAAATGCTGCCGCGGCAACAAAATGTGCAAAAATGAATTCTTCGCGGCGAAGAAATGAGCAAATCTCTGCGCGGCAGCAGGTTATTAGTCGGTTACCCTCGCTTCTTGCTGCCGCGCACCCATTTGTCCCGGTTGGTGGGGCAACCGGGACTAATGGTTAGAGCTTTAGTCCCGATTGCCCCGTCCCGGTTGGGCAACCGGGACTAATGGCTCTTACCAACCGGGACGCATGGGCCGTTCTGCACTAGTGAGAGGAGGGCATCACGGTAGGGGCGAGGTGTGCGGTTGGCAGCTTCCATGAATGAGGTTAGGCCAAGGTCATTCGACGATGGCAGAGGAGCTGAGTGAGGGAGAGGGCGGTCGCGGTAGGGGCAGGGTGTTCGGGTGGCAGCCGCCATGAATGGGGTTAGGCCGAGGTCATTCGTCGATGGCAGAGGAGCTGTGGAAGGGAGAGGGGGTACTCGCTTACGTCGGGTAGATGATGGGTTTCGTGGGGCGACGGGCCTTGGACGTCGTCAACATGCATGTGAGAGCGAGGGCCAGGGGCAGTGAGGGTCGGCGTGTGGACTATGTCCCCGGACGAAATTGGCGAATCCCGGTCAGCCACAGCGTCAACCCACAGTGTCAGGCTGCGTGGCGCGGCATGGCCGGAAGATTTGACGTGTGTATGGGTGAGCTGAGTGGACGGTGAGTTGGCAGGGTCAGGTGGGGATGAGACCCCCATTTTATTGCTGCCCGAGCAGCCATGGGGCGGCAGGGTCGAAATATCGCATAGCGGCAGCGACCGTCGGTCGGTGTGTAGCATTTTTGGTCGGCCAGGTGACCAGCGGCCCAGGACTGAACCACGCGTGGTAGACGGTGGAGCAGGCAGGTCAAGTAGCGGCGGGAGGATAAGGCCCAGTTCGAATTTCAAACTTTGGCAACGGCGCGCTCCATCGACAGTGTCGAATAGGTCGATGAGGGCCCCACTAAGCTGAAGAGGCGAGCGTAGGATTAGCTCCGATCGGACGCTTTCGGACGCCACGGAGGAGGAGAACAGGGATCCATCGACGTGGATGACAACGAAATTGCGCTCGAAAGAAAAAAGGGAGCCTAGCGTATTTTTAATTAAGCTCACAGAAGGTTTGATTTTAGCTGAGGCAAAAGAGAGCCAGATGGTGGTTGCTGTAATTTTCTGGTGGATATGGGGCGGTGGCTGGACGACGTCTGAATGATAGTTTTGCAGAATGAAATCACAAAAGGACCAGCCAGAGCGGAATCGATGTACCTTGCTGCGCGCACTGGGCTGCCCATCGTGGCCCTTGGAGCAGTGTCCACCGGGGGATGAGGACGCCTTTGCGCTGTCAGCGGCAGCCCCGGCATGGCGGCCGCGAAGGGATCCATGGTCCGATCGATCCGGCCCGCGGCATGGGACGATGGAGCCCGGCGAAGACAGGAGCGGTTGAGGTAGGTCGTGTGGTGCTGCAGCCGAGGCGCCAAGAGCGGCGGGAGGCATTCTGGCGACCGCAGGCCCCGCGGGGGCAGGTCCGCAGGACGGCGCCGGCGCGACGGCGAAGTGGTCAAAAACCAGAGTGAACCTTTGAGCTTTGATGGATTGTTGAGCGAGGAGGAGTTCCATGGATTTGGTGGATGAGACGTAGAACTGGAAGCAGCAGGAGTTTATCCTGAGGACGCGGAACATGTTGGCAGAGCCGTCGATGCAAGATTGAAGGAGGACGGCCATTAGGAGCTCGTAGAAGATGATGGAGGAGTTGTGGATGGAGGCTGTCATAGGAATGGCAGGGGATGAGTCACAGAGAGGCGATATGGGGATCCCGGCATCCCACGCGGCTTGTTCGAAATCAAGGCCCATGGCGTTGCCGACGCCGAGGAAGGAGCGGATGGCGACCTGAGCGGCCGCGTCGTCATCGATGGAGTAGGTGTAGAGCGACGGGAGGGGTTGGGGCGTGGGGTGTGGCAGCAGGGAGGAGGAGTGGAAGCCGCCGGTGGGCAGGGGAGGGGTGTGAGGGAGCGCCGGCGGGCGCGGAGGGAGCGGGGGAGGAGCCATCTCAAAAAGGATCAACTTCAAATTGTAAACTTTAAATATCGAATAATTCTTTTAACAGTTGTCCATTGCAAGGTTGTTGGTGCATGCAAAAACTGACAAACCTTATTAACAGAGAAGGAAATATCTGGGCTGGTTTGTGTAACATACTGCAAGGCTCCAACGATACTCCTGTATCGAGTGGCATCAACATCACTTAGAGGCTCTCCCTCAGAAGCAGATAATTTTTTAGATGTAGAAAGATGGGTGGTAACAGCTTTACAATCCCCCATGCCAACACGCTTGAGGACATCTGAAATATATTTTCCTTGAGACAAGGAAATACTTTGGGATACCTGATTTACTTCAATACCAAGAAAGTAGTGGAGCAACCCCAAGTCCTTTAGCGCAAAATCCATGCGCAAATTTGCCAGAACTGCAGAAACTACCTCCCTGGAGGAACTAGTGACAATAATGTCATCAACATAGATAAGCATAAAAATAGTTATCCCATTCTTGCGATAGAAGAACAAGGAAGTATTAGCTTTAGCCGGAGTAAAACCAAGTGTATGAAGCTTGGATGAGAGTCGAGAATACCAAGATCCAGGAGGCCTGCTTAAGACCATAGAGAACCTTATCCAGTTTGCACACAAAACTAGGATGCTCAGAATGTTCATATCTAGGAGGTTGTCTCATGTACACCTCTTCTTCTAGAACTCCATGCAAGAACGTATTCTTCACATCTAGCTGACGCATTTTCCCAATTTTGAGAGACTGCTAAAGACAGAGTTAATCGAATAGTTATTGGTTTGACCACCGGACTAAAATTGTTCTCGTAATCAATCCTATATCGCTGTTTGAACCATTTTGCTACTAAACGATCTTTGTATCGATCAATGACTCCATCAAACCTCCATTTGATCTTGTAAACCCGCTTACAGTCGATAACATTGCTGCCTTGTGGTCTTGGAACAAGATGCCAGGTTTTATTGGTTTGTAGTGCAAAGATTTCTTCATCCATAGCCCCCTTCCACTGAGCATGATTAAGGGCCTCCTCCAAGCTTTCAGGTTCACTTGTATTGCACAAGTTGCACCAGCGAGTACGACCATCAGTTATTTCTTTAGGACGAAAAATACCGGCTTGAAAGCGTGTACGCGCCCCGTGGTTGATCAGGCACAGGAGAGGGCGCAGCAGCAGACAGTCGACGCTGTTGTTATGGCCTCACAATTTAAAGACGGATCACGGGTGTACAAAGTTTTAAAATAAGAGTATGGCATATGCTCAATGTCCGACGGAACAGATTGGACGATGCCATTATCATACTGGAGCTTTGCAATCTTGTTCTTCTCTAGCACGCCAAACCGCCTTCCGGTGAACTTTCTGTGTGTATTTGTCCTCCTCTTTCAATATGACACTCATGCATGAACACACACCAAAGGTGGATTCGAAATCTTGTAGATGAACACACACATAATCTCAGAGAGACAGAGAGGGTATTCGACACGTAGAGCCATTTCACATTTATATTTAACAAATAAGGAAGTGTAACAAACTTGGACCGAATCCCATAATCGAGATCACTCGTCCTGAAACTAGACGCACCACCACGTGAACAACGCACGTGTCAGGTTCAGTTTATTTGTAAACACAAAACAGAGATAACATGGTACGTATAATTCAGTTAAAACTATCGTGCCAACAGACTCATGATAAACTGAAGAAAATAAACGACAACCTTGACTACCTTTCAATGAAGTCGCAATTAATTTAAGAGCTGCTAACTCCATCATAACCGTGTGTTGAAGAAACGAGCTGCTGGAAGTTGATGGGCTTGGCGAATCCCTCCTCCACTGGGGCGGAGAAGATGATGGCAGCGCCCTTCTTAGCGGTGGCCTGGGTGGCATGCACGAAGTCCCAGAACAGATAGTCGGCACGGTTGTCGCAGACGGTGGAGCCAGGCCGGCAGGAGCCCTTCAACTCAAATCGTCCAGAGCCGCAGCACGCGCTGGTCACATTCTTGAACCCGGCTGCCTCCGGGTCCGCTGTGAAGTTGGTCACCAGGTTATAGGAGCTTCCCACGGAGTACGTCAAACCGGGCCGTTCGGGGTCGGTTGCAAGCTTCACCATCCTCTCGCCTAGCAAGTTGTTTAACCCCTTGGCGAGCTCATTGTAATCGCCCAGGCACGCGCCTCGTAGACCAGGAGCGTCTCATCGGCAGGCAGCCGATGGGCGGCACGTCGACGATCCCAAAGCGGCGGGCGCCAAGGTCGTAAAGGGTTTGCACATGCTTTGTGTAACTATTAAGGAGGTCGTTGTATAAGATCGGAAACATGCCCGGAAAAGGGAGGGTAAATATAAGGTCGTTGCCGCCGGCGCTAATGAGGAAGAATGACTTGGAAATCAGTGTGTCGATGGCGTCGGAGCCCCCGCCGCCGGTGTACTGAGTCATCTTTGACTTGGTGGCCGCGAAGAACTCCACCTGCTCGGCCATTGAAATGCTATTGGCCCCCAACCTCTGATCGATCGATCGATCCATGCAAATATTAAAACTAAATTAGTGAAAACTTAGATATGTATAAAAAGTAAGATAGTGTTGCAAGCGGCTCACGGTTGTGTTGAGAATGCCCGAGCCAAAGGAAGCGTAGTTGACCCCACCAAAGCCTCTGAGGATCTCATGGCTCGTTTCCGGCGTTAGCGACAAGTACGCCGGTGGGCTCATCTTGAAGCCCAGCAGCCTCGCTGCATCATTTCAGAATTGCATCACGGCGTTAGCGAATTTTCATACTCCCTTCTATTCATATTCATGGTCTCAATTGAATCTAGATAAAGTTGAGGCCATTAATATAAGTCAGGAGAGTATGAGAAAATGAAGAAAAAAAAATGCACGCGCACACGGGCACCGTACAGATATAGTCGGCGACGTTGTAACCGTTGCTGGCCCTCCCGGTGGGCAGGGACTCATGTGGCAAGTCGATGCCGTAGGGAAGCGGCTGTGGCCCATCGTTGCCGACGTCCACAGTTGAGTCGCCGAACACGTACACCGCCGGCACCAGGTTCGCCGCCAATGCCACCCCGCCCCCGCACATAACAAGCACTGCCATCACCAGTGCCATCGCCACTCTCGCCCCCGCCATGCTGTCTACTCCACTATTAATTGTGGGTTTGTCTACCGAAATTGGAATGGTAGCTGAGCAATCTTCCTGTGAGTCGTTGGAGCAAAGCCTAGCCTCTCCTGCCTATTTATACAAGATGTACAATGATACGCCCGCACGCACTGGCGGAGCGACTTGGAGGCCTTATATTTTTTGTTTTACCTTGATGTCTACCGAAATGTGATCTGATCCATATGATCCAATCCATTATAGATTGCATAGTATCCAATACCAAGGTGGCGTTTTAGTTCATGGGTGTAAATGATCATATTTTAAAAATACGTAAAAAACAAATTTTGAAATTTTAATTTTTTTGGAAATTCCGAACATTTTATGTAATTTGTACACAAGTTTTCAAGAAAAAGTAATATTTTGAATAACATGTGTAAAAAAGACAAAATCAAAATATCCATGAATAATCTCGTTGAAGCAATGAAATTTGTCATTTTTACACGGGACACAAAAAAGTTTTTTCCAAAAAGTTGTGGGCAAACATAAAATGTTGGGAGCGAATGCAAACTTTTTTTCTTATTTTTTTTGACATATTGAAAAATGTTTTCAAATAATGGACTTATTTGTACCCGTGAGCCAAAATGGATTCCCACCAAGTCCATCCAATCCAAATAGCTGTAACGAATGCTATCCAAAAATTCCAATTGGACCTTTATAACAACATCGTACACTCATTTTTTTGGCACCGGCAGTGTGCACGTACGGATGCTTTGTATGCATCATGCATGGGATGGACCTGTCGCAAGAGACCAGATATTAAAATGGTCCATATTTGTCATGCATGTCACATGTGTACTGTGTGCTTTCTTTGGCGCAGAGGAGAACTATGTGCGTGGACAGGTGTGTCAACAGGACAACAGATCTCTCTAGCTCACGGGTAATATCCAGAGATTTGTACTCACTCTCTTTGAAAATATAAGATGTTTTAGTTTTGTTAAGCAAATGTATCTAGATTATTTTTTAGTATATATAGGTTCAGATTTGAAGTGAAATCTATATACTAAACAAAATTCTAGATCATTTTTTTTATAAATCTAAAACATCTTATATTTTAAAACGGAAGGAGTACTATGTTTGTCTTCTTTTTAGATATTCAAACGTGAATAGTCTCGTAGCAAACGTCATGATACATCATATACACACGTGCACAAATGAAAAAATACATGAGCTATTTACTCCCTTTGTTTCACATATAAGTCTTTTAGCAAGCTGCTTACATTGTAAAACTGAGGGACTGTACGATTAAAAATGTATATGAAATTGTAACCCATCTCTCTTAAAATAGATGTCGAAAATCCATTAAACTTTAGACAAATTTAGACACTAATTTTGAAAATATTTACAACATCTAGTTCAAGACGGAGAAAACAATAGTATGATAAAACTCATGCCGGTTCATGGATGTAGAGTAATGCCAAGTGCATAAAATAATAGGAAAGTCTAGAATTAGATACAATGCACGAAGATCCGGGTTTAGGCCCATGCGACATGAAATGTGTGGCGATATTTTGACACGATCTATACGGATGCGCTTCGAACAGCTTACATTACTTTAAAGGAAGCACCAGATCCACGTGCTTCTCTATGATTGGCCCAACGTCTATTTGGCGTGGCATAGGAGACTTTGAGCGAGTAGATTTTTGATATGGTCAGCTTCCCCTCTGATTTTTCTAATGGGCTTTATGCTAATCCTAGTGGGAGTATCATAATTAGTATCACGCATGTCATGTTGGTAAAAATATGATGTAGCATAACAATTAATAAAAAAAGAAAGGGTTAGAATATCATAGGTAGATACCGTATCATAGCACGTAAAACTAGTAATCCTAATGCATGTAAATCTTGTGCATAATTTTATATTGAAATTATATAAATCATTAAATATAGTGCTACTATGAAACTACCATATGATACTATGTACTATAAAGATAGTATTATTCACCAGTATCATATGCATGATACTAGTAGTATGATACTCCCAGTATGACCAGCCTTAGGAGTTTCTTTAGGCGTGTGGCTAGTTTTCTTTGAATGGGAAAGGTCCTGAAGGACTTAATCGCTGCATTAATTCCAAGCACGGGGTGGTACAAGATACAAATAGGACCCAAACAAAAAAGAAACTACAAACTTGTCCTGAAAACAAACACAGACGACCTTAGAAAGGTTGCTGAAAAAGTGATCAAGCAGGTGTGTCGCACCGCCAAGCTCCAGGGATGAAGAAGACCGACGTCCACCGTCTTCCTCGCCGGGGAGTAGGCCACTTTGGAAGAATACGACAAGGATTGCATCGTCGTACCATCAAGAAAGGTCCTCCACTTAAGGAGGTTGCAAAGACGCATCCAAGGCGGCAAAAGATGCTTTCCTTCGGCATCACAAATCAACAGCTTGCAGAGGACCAGTGTGGAACGGCTCGATGTCGCATCATTTGCTTCCCGTTGTCGGTGAGCTCATTTCCGAGAGCGCACACCCACTTCCCTCTCCCCTCGCCTCCACGGCCGGCCGAAGAAGAAGATAGATGTAGATCGAGAGGACAAAGCTCATAGGGACACGAGGCCTTACCGATGAGGTTGCCGGTGGAGATCGACGGTGTCGCACAGAGAAGCACCTCAGCGAAGGAGATCACCAACAACAAGCAGAGGATCTGGCGAGCGAGATCTAGTGCGAAACCCCCGGCATAGCGCCGGCACAAGGCCGACTCCTATTACTAGTACTACCTACCCTATCTACTCCGGTGCCCCTCCAGGTCCAATTCAGGCCGGCTATTTTGCCGGAGAGGCCCGGTCCACGGCGGTGAAGCGAGAGGGGTCGAGGGGGAAAGTGCAGCGGAAATGAGTGTATTGGGTGGCCAGTTAGCCATGTTTTTTTTTTGGAAACTGGCTTATTAATTAATTAGGATGGGCTGGGCTTAATTACGTCGACAAGTTAATTGCGTAGAGATGTTTTCAGAAATATAAAACTCTCTATATTTCTGATTGAAGAGAGTACCATCTAGTCTTTCGTTTTTTCTATGCGCTAGGCGTCAGCGGGCTGATGCCACGCGCTTCACGTGGCCGTACGAGGCGGACGGCGTGTGGGACGTCGCTTTCTTTGCTGTGCGTGGATGTCGCTTGTGAGTGGTGCGCGACATGTCGCTTTCGTAGCCGTGAGAAAATGTTACTTTTCAAATGCGATGCATGACACATAGCTTCACGTGGCTGGGCAAATCTTGTCCAACAACGCTCGCCCAACTCTAGGAACCGTATGAACACTTATGTACTCCGTCCGTACGTGCAAATTATCTAAATACGGATGTGTGTAGATAAAGTTAAATATCGTATGTACTCTCTCCAATACAAAATAAGTATAAACTTTATTCTATCTTAGTACAAAATTAGCGACACTTAATATGAATTGGAAGGAATAGTATTTTTTAAAAAATACAACATTATTTTGTAACATTTTAGGAAACATTTACAAGAAAAATTTGTTATAGCAGCAAACCAACTTTGTGGTTGGACGGCTAGAAGGGTGATTATCTTCATGATTCAAACTTGAGGTTTACTATGTTATTACATAAAATTGAATATTGTTTGATGGGAGGTGGCGTTTACATCGATAGTGAGTCAGTTTAGTGGAAGCAGTCTTTGGTTGAGGTCGAAAATGGGATTTAACAGGTTCTTCTACGAACCGGTGTTAAAGCGCCGTCTGCGTGAGGTCCAGAAAGCAAAAAACGCCTCTCCTTTACTTGCATTCGGTTGAACTTGTGTTAAAGGCCATGCGTACATTAAAAGGGTGGGGCCATTTTTTATTCAAAAATAGGATAGAATTTAGAAAATTCATATCTTGTTCATTTCAACTCAGAAAAATATGAATAATATATCATAATTTTCAGAAAAATAAGATCTATCCATTCATATAAAAACATTTTATTGTTACACTTACATAAATAATTTTCAAAATGATTAAAACACTTACATATAAATTTTGATTATTCAATTAAGACAAAAATAAAATAGTCAAACCCTAAAACTTTGACCATAAGAAATATTAAGCATATGAAAAGGAATATAACCCTATTTTATTAGAGCAAATCATATTTTATTTTGTATTAACATTTTTGAATTGTTTGAATATTTAAATTTAGCATCTTTTGTATACTTTGGAATGTGACAATTCTTCCCGCCATTTTTCTTCCCGCCATTTCTTTCCACCAGTTTTCTTCCCGCCATTTCTCACTATATATATATGTAGGATTGACCTCCATTGTCATTACACATCTCTAGACTCATATCTGCAACCTCATCACTCTTTCCCATGGCTTCCACCGTACCAATAACCCCCGAGGAGGCGGAGGCGCTTTACGCCTCGAACTACCCCCGTCAGACTCTGCGTCCCGTCGGTTTGGATCTTTGGCCTTGGGCGTGACAGTTCCTCATGTCCCTCTAGGTGTGGCATGCCGGATGGCCATCACGAACCACTACTACTTCGAGCTCACGTCGGGCGGCGGAGAATCCCCGACATCCCGGCTATTTCCCGACTTGGGAAGCCTTCATGAGGATCGGCGTGAGAGGCGCCGCCATGCGAGGAGGGCGGACCACCTCCTCCGAACTTCAACGAGGCCGACTGCATTTGTGGTGGCCTTGATCGGACTCTCCAGAGCGTCATGGCCTATGACACGACCGCCGAATCTAACCCCCGCATGCGCTACCCTCAAGTCCAGCCCACGTGTACTCAGCCTTCAAGGTTCAATTACGGAGACCCGGACGACGACAGCAACGATGGCCACGCAGCGAATCTGCGACTACGATGGCGGTATTACGGTGTGGCGGAGCATGGTGAATCACTCCAACATTTCAAAACAAGTTCGGCCGATTGTGACTTAATCTGACCATGTATCTTAATTTTCAGTTCGTTTATGTATCTTAATTTCCAGTCGTATTTTATGTAACTTACTATTAGTTGCATTATGTACTTTAATTCTAGTTCTATCGTAATAAAAATTTCTTCTCGTCCATTATTTCCCGCCCTTTTCCTCCAGCGCATTCTGGAGAAAACAATGCATGTTTTATCAAAAATCCAATGCAAGTTTAGCGAGGCTTGGCCCCGAGCTAAGAATCTTCATGCTCGTTGTTTGACAAAGTTTGACGATAGTTTAAAACAGGGATAAAAAATTAAAAAATAATCGGAACCATGCGAAACCTTCGCGTGGTGTTATATTACGTGAAATAATTAGAAGGAAAAATATCAAACTTGGTATATTGATTATGTCTCGAAAACCTTCACAAAATGACCTATCTTATTCGAGGTTTCTTGGCTTTCGGGTCCAATGACCAATGTTATGGCTAGAATCAAGGCATAGTTTGTGATAATATGGCCATGTTGTGGATACATGTGCATCATGGGATGGCAAACAATGTTGCAAGAGGAAGTTTTCCTTTTTATCGCACCAAAAAGGCATTTTCCATTTTCCGAGCATAAAAACGGACGGTTTTGTGAAGCAACCACCAAATGGCTAATTCAAAAAACTACTACCACATTTAAAAAAAATACTAGACCACCTTATATGGACAATGTACCAACAGGGAGATCTGAAACCTTTCCGTCCACCTTTGGTGAAAAACACAAATTCCTGCCGAACCGGTAGGAAGTGGGTCAGATATGAACTACAGGTACATGATACGATGCTCATGTTTTTTTACAAAAATCATTTTTCGGTTCACAATATGCTATTTTATCAAAAATCCAATGCAAGTTTAGCGAGGCTTGGCCCCGAGCTAAGAATCTTCATGTCTGTTGTTCGACAAAGTTTGACTATAGTTTAAAACGGGGATACAAAATTAAAAAACGATCGGAACAATGTGAAACCTTCGCGTGGTGTTATATTATGTGACATAGTTAGAAGTAAAAATATCAAACTTGGTATATTGATTATGTCTCAAAAAAAACCTTCACAAAAGGACCTATCTGATTCGAGGTTTCTTGGCTTTCGGGTCAAATGACCAATGTTATGGCTAGAATCAAGGCATAGCTTGCGATAATGTGGCCATATTGTGCATACATGTGCATCATGGGATGGCAAACAATGTTCCAAGAGGAAGTTTTCCTTTTTGTCACACCAAAAAGGCATTTTACATTTTCCGAGCATAAAAAACGAACGGTTTTGTGAAGCAACCACCAAATGGCTAATTCAAAAAATGTTACTAGTTTGAATAGTTAGAATTTTATTTAAAAAAACAAAAATTGTTTTAGGATTTATTATTCAAATGCATACAATTTTCATGTTGAAAGTTTTGTTAGATTCCAACGTATAGAAAAGATGCTAAATTTAAATATCCAAACAATTCAAAAATGTTAATACAAAATAAAATATGATTTGCTCTAATAAAATAGGGTTAGATTTCTTTTCATATGCTTAATATTTCTTATGTTCAAAGTTTTAGGGTTTGACTATTTTATTTTTGTCTTAATTGAATAATCAAAATTTATATGTAAGTGTTTTAATCATTTTGAAAATTATTTATGTAAGTGTAACAATAAAATGTTTTTATATGAATGGATAGATCTTATTTTTCTGAAAATTATGATATATTATTCATATTTTTCTGAGTTGAAATGAAAAATATATGAATTTTCTAAATTCTATCCTATTTTTTGAATTAAAAATGCTCCCACCCCTTTATTGTACGAAATAAATGCCCCACCCTTTAACACCGGTTCAAACCACGAACTCGTGTTAAAGGGGGCTGCGCGTGAAACAAAATCCCCACCCCCTTTAACACCGGTTCGTGGCTGGAAGCGGTGTTAAAGGGGGAGGAGAGGCGCGCGAAACGAATTCCTCCCTTTGTTAAAGGGGGATTTATAACGCGCGCCTCTTCCTTCTCCCCCCCAGCCAAATCAAGCGCGCGCAAAGGAAGAAAGCAGAGGACTGGCGCAGCGCGTCGCCGTCCATGCCCTCATCGTCGCCTCCCTCGCCGTCGCCGTCCTGCGGGAGCGCGTCGCCGGGACTACCGCCACCGCCCGCCGACCCATGGCTCGATTTCTTCATCTTTCCCGACGACGTTTCCCGACACCGCAGCCGCCCGCACCCGTGGAGAAGGAGAGGAGAGTCGTCGTCCGTCTATCGCACGTCATGCAGCTTGTCGCGCGTGCCCCCGCCTGCCTCATGATATCTTGCTGCCGCTATTCAGCGCCACCCGCCGCACCTGCACTTCCCTCGCCCCCATCCGTCCACCTTCCACCAGCGTCGCGCCACCCACGCCGCGCCGCGCGCCCCGCAATTGAGCTTCGGTGGCCGTCCCTTATTTTATTTTTGTTTAATTAGTTAGTGATTTTAGGTTAATTAGTTAGTTATTAGTATTAGTTTTAGGGTTAGGCTATTTTATTGTTAGTTTAGTGATTTTTGGTTAATTAGTGTTCGTTAGTGATTTTTGGTTAGTTAGTGTTAGTTAGTGATTTTTGGTTAGTTAGTGATTTTTGGTTAATTTGTATGTGTATGTGTATATATGTATATATTTGTATGTGTATGTGTATATGTGTATATATTTTTTGTATATGTATATGTGTATATATGTATATATTTGTATGTGCATGTGTATATATGTATACATTTTTTGTATGTGTATGTGTGTATATATTTATATATTTTTTTGTATGTGTATGTGTATGGTCAGCAGCAGGCCGATTGCATGTGGTCGGCTTAGGGCTCACTTTTTCAATCGGTTTGTATTTGACCGATTACTTTTCCAATGTCGTGGACCGTGACCTCCTCTGCCCTTGCTGATCCTACACACGCGTCGAGGGTGAGTCGTCCATTTTAGGTAGCCCACGTCGTGCTGGTTCAAATGCACACCCCCACGCATCTCGACCCCGCTCTCGCACTAGCGCCGCCAGCCGCCGCCCTAGTACACCTCTCATTGTCAATATAGCATTAGGGTTTCTCCGAATGTATCCTCTCATATGAATCTGGGGTTTCTCTGAATTAGGGTTTGGAATGACCAAGCATGTATCAGGGTTACATTTTAATACTTTTAACATGTCATATCATCATCCTTGCTTGAGCATTTCAATAGATGTATTAATGATATTTGTGTGATAATATTATTTTTTTCGAAACTATGGATCCACTCTGTAGAAACCTTGAAGAGGAAGAAATAATGCAGAACATGATCCACGAGGACACCTCACAATATCTGAACTTGGAGGGACATGATGACAGCTCAAGTAGTCATGGAGAAGATGACGACTCCAATGAACGCACTTTAGTGGTTACAAAGTCCGTCGAGGTATATGCATAGATTAAGCCTTTGCTGACTTGCACCGATTGATTTGTATATATGTACATGTATTAATTAACGCTTCTTTCTTCTTTTAGCCCTCCGGATCGACCAGACAGCAACAATCTTCTTCTATGAAAAAGAGCAAGCGAGACGCGAGCCATCGGTTGAAAGATCATGCAAAGTTCACGATCGAAGCAGTCCGTGTTGATGGTAGGCCGATGGAGCCCAAGAAGGCCGCAGACAAATTTATACGTCAGGCTGGAGTTCTTGTTAGGGAACAAATCCCAATCACAATTGAATATTGGAATAAGCCAAAGAAGGGCGACGGTACCTTTGTCGATGAAAGATCCAAAGAAACGCTTTGGACTTCGCTGTTGGTAAATTTCACCCTACCGCCAGAGGAGGATGAAAATAAACCGGTTATAAAGGAAAATGTCAAAGAGTGGACTCTAAAGAAGATGGCTGACGCTTTCCGCAACTGGAAGACAAAATTGAACAAATTTGTCAAAGCTCGCGAGACTCCAGATTTCGAAGACCCATATTATGCGAAGATTAGATCTCACTGGCCCGAATTGTGGCGTACAAGGAAGGTGCTATAGCTACAAAGAGGTCAGAAAGCAATACGCTAAATGCCCAGAAGAAGGAAGCTGAGAAGGCCCTGCGCGCTAGAGAGATCACACCCCAGACACATGGGTGGGACCTACGTGCAAAGACTTGGTTCTACAGAATCGGGGCAAGGTTTCACCCAGAAACGGGATTGTGTATCTTCCCAACAATTCTTGCCAAACCCGTCACTGAACTCATCATGACATACGAGGAAACAGCCACCAGGACCTTCCATCCCGACAGAGAGAATGACCAGCTGACACACGTCATCGGTAAAAAAGAACACCCTGGACTTGCACGAGGCACAGGGGGTATGACGTGGAAGGATGAGTTTGCCGAGTGGGGCGACTCTTACAGATGGTGCGGCAGAAAAGAAAAAGAGCGTACAGACCGCATGACACAGATAGAACATGCACTTGTGGTGCTGCAGTCGCAAGTGAATGCACAAAAAGAGCCAGCAAGCTACCGTCCCATCTCAGCGGCACGAAGAGCTTGCATTGGAAGCTGCCGGCGACCCAGACTCTTTGAGGAAAAGCAGCGTGACTTTCACGGAGAACGTGCATCCCAAGCTTGAAATGGTGGGTCCTCGATGTAGGGGTTCGTAGCATGGAAAACAAAAAATTTCTATCGCATACAAACAAACAAGCCAAGATCTATCTACTAGATTGTAGCAACGAGTCGATGTAATAACTTACCCTCGAAGATTCCAAAGTGTTTAACGAGAGCGGATTCTCGTGGGTGATGTAGTCGTACTCTTTCCGATCTCAAGATCGTGTAGACGATCCTTCGGTGCGTTCGGCGCTTCCTCGATAGGTCACTGCGTTGATTTTCGAAGACCTTCCTCTCCTTGTTCCAAAGTGAGCGGAGGTTGTAGCACTCTCCTCGCGATTAAAGACAACCTGGCAGTGGTACGGAAGTAGAGGGATTCATGAGGCTTCGCCTTGAGCGAGTATGGTGGAGTATGAGAGAGAGCTATTAGTGGTCTAGGGATTAGACACACCAATTAGAAGGCTCTAAACATGAGCTAGAGCAATTAGAAGCTCTAAACCAAGCGGCTCTAAACCGGAGATTAGAGGATAGGAACTTGTGTGTCTAGAGGAGGCCCCCTCCTTTTATAGGTGGAAGGGCGTGGCCAGGGAGTGAGGGAGTCCCACCCCAACTCGGCCTAGGTGGGCCGCGGCTTGGAGGAGGACTCCTCCTCCAAGTTGGTTTCAACCTCCTCTTGCTTGTTTCCCAGTTCCTGTTTCCACAGTTTCTGTTTTCCAGATTTCTGTTTTAGCCGTTTGACTTTCAATGGCGGTTTGACTTTTCAGTTTTGGAACAGCAAGAACACTTAGTACATGATGCAATCATTCAATGACACATTCATGTACCCTCCCCGGTCGGACAATCGAACCTTCTAGAACATTCCTGAAAACACGGAATCATTCCCGAACTCCGAAGCAGGACTTTCCTTATATGAATCTTATTCTCGGACCATTCGGATCACCTCGTGATATCCACGGATCCCATCCGAGACTCAGAACAACATTGGTCTCTTTCTCATAATACCATAACTACTCAAACAACGTTGAATCCTTAAGTGTGTCTCCCTACGGTTCGTGAATTATGCGGACATGATCGAGACACTTCTCGAACAATAACCAATAGAGAATCGGAAATTCATATGGCTCCACATATTTCTCGATTACTTTGATCGAATGAACCACTTACATACGATACCAATTTCCCTTTGTCTCATGATAGTTTACTTATCCGAGGTTATGATCGTCGGTATCTCGCATACCTAGTTCAACCTCGTTCGATAAGTACTCTTTTCTCGTTCTGTGATATGTGATCCCTTGTGAGCGGTCACATGCTTGCAAGCTAATTGGATGACATTCCACCGAGAGGGCCCAGTATATCTATCCGTCATATGGATGGACAAATCCACTCTTGATCCATGTGTTTCAACCAATACTTTCCGAACACTCAATGCCACCTTTATAGCCACCCGATTCACGGTGTGGTGTTTGATGTCATCAAAGCATCCATCGGTAAAGGTGATATGCATGATCTCATGGTCGAAGGAATTAGCTTACTATGTATCAGAAAGCATATAGCAATTGAACTATTGAAATGACTTGATCTTTATGCTACGCTTATCTATAGGAGTATGTCCACCATATCATTCTCCTAACGATATGATCCTATTGTTAATAACATCTCTATGTTCATGATCAGGAAACCATGATCATATATTAACCAACAAGCTAGTTTAACAAGAGGCTTTACTAGGGACTCTTATTTTAGTTTACAAATCACACAAGTATTAATGTTTCCGATTAATAAAATTATAGCATGGTATGTAAACATTGATCATAAGTGTGAAGATATGATAATAACCACTTTATTATTTCCTCTTGGGCATATCTCCAACAGTCTCCCACTTGCACTAGAGTCAATAATCTAGTTTCAAACCTTTGTGTATTCAACACCTATGGCTTTCCGGTGTTGTATGTACACGATTGCTAGTGGTCAATGATCTCGGATCGACACTTCCAGGTCCGTGTGTAATTGCATGTCTTTGCGTCTCTACGCATCACTCATTCTCTAATGAGATGGCTTTGTATAAATTGGTCTTTCGGTGTGACCTTTAGTTCTTTGGGGTTAAAACATGTTGATAATATTGTCGCACAATATATCTTCATAGTATTATCCCTCTGTGAACTACACCTAGTTTGATAACAAACTACTTGACACAAATGCCCTCTTTTGCTGCTATAATAGCAGTCATATACTTAGCCTTTTGTTGTAGTATCTGTCACAATGTCTTAACTTTGGAACTCATCCAAATCCATTATGGAACTCACTTTCCATTATATTGTGCCACTCTTAGTTTAGATTGAGATAAACTTAATTTTTACTTTGTGACAAAGCTAGTATCAATGTAGTACTTTTACAATGTGTTATCGCCACATTTTGGCCAAAGGAGGAGATGGGCCGTAATCAAGATGGGCTTGGAGGATACATATATACAACGTATTGCTGGATCGGCCTTGTGCGTGGATTTGGGCTAAATTGCCCGTGTATCTGTATATTGTAGTAGGTTAGTTTGGTTTAAGTAAGAGATAGAGTTGTTAGGGTTATTCCAAAGATAGAAAGTCTCGGACTATAAATATGTACCTAAGGTTATTGAGAAAGGAGGACAATCACGTTCACAACAACACAATCTCAAGATCGCCACCCTTTGTTTCTAGGGTTTCTTTCGGAAGTATCATCGCCTAGATCGCATCTTGTGATCTAGGCGATCGCTATCGTTATTTGGTGTTACTCGTACTGAAGCCTTGTTGATGGCGAGTAATACTATTATCATAGATTTGTTTAGGTTAGCATCGGTACTTTTTGCTATGATTGTTTAGTTATGCTACCTCTAGTTATCTCGCTGCCTTTGCACCTTTCTTTGGGTGGAAGGGCGGCATCTTGCTTGATCTTTATTCAGTTGTTTTGATCTGTTATAGTTATGCCTTGTTTTCCAAGGTTTAGTTTGATATCCACATAATCAGGCCTTACAAACGGGTTGAACGATCCAGTAGTACGTAAGGATATGGTTTGCCAATTCGAGAGGAGTTGTTCCGGTAATTGACTTTACGTCGGTTGTTAGGCCTCCTCTAGAGTTAGTTTTCTATCATCTTTTATATCTACCAGGCTCAATTACGTGTAGGATGTTCCAATTACGTGGTGAAAACGTTAAACTGTCGTAGGTCGATTTAAGTTGTATTGATGAAGCAAAACCCCATGTTATCGTAGATCTAATGCAGAACCATGGGATAATCGGCTCGAGCGATTCACGAGAAACACAGGAGCAGTCACGGCTCGAATTTCGTATACTTGTTTGCCATGCGAAACTGATCGAAGCAATCCATCACCTTCGACCAGGTATAGGTCGGTGGCATATGAATCAGCGGGGCGTGTGCGGAGTTTTGCGGGCCGTTGCCGAGGACCGAGCCCACCAGATTACAGGAGCCTCCGGCTCTTCGTGTTGCTCGTCGCTGCTCGCGGTGGGTTTTGACAGGCAACACATTACACGCCCGGTGGGACATTCAACGACATGCATCAACATCCGGCTGCGATGGGGAGACGGACGTCACGTCTGACGATCTGCTGAGGAGCACAAGGCGAAGTATGATGATATCAAAGCTCTCTTGGCCGATCTCATCGACTCTTTTGAGAGGACCCATAAGCATGGCATCGGTGGAAAGGGTTCTCGCCGAAGGTGCTCTTGATGAGGTGGATCATGCATTTCCTTAGGAGCGCACTGAGCTCTGCGGACGAAGTCAACTACATGGTGGCTCACTCTCTTCCGCCATTCGAGAGCTTAGTGAACGCTTTCGGCATCGCGGTTGCGTAGTTCAGAGTTCATGAAACATCGGTACTCTCCGTCGGGGCCTACTCTAGGGACTCACGGGGAGAAAGACTGCTCCAGACCAGGCCACGGTGCCATTCACGCTTGCGGCTCCGGGCCACCGGCGTCGTCGTCTACAAGGTTGGAGGTGACCCGAGCGATTGCCGTTCTGTTTGAACCACCTAAAGAAATCCCACATGGATATGTGTGCACCTCGTCTTGGGGCAATAACTGGCGCACCGAACCAGATTGCAACCGCAGGATTTACAGGCGGGGAGTTTGGGCGGGCTTCGGGCGGTATTTGGAGCGGGATGTGCAGGATGGGCGATAAACAGGCATGGCTAGCTGGCACGCCACGGAACGAGTCATGAGAATGCAGCCCTGCAGCTCAAGCGATGGAGCAAATCCATACTATCTTGAGAGAGTTAAACCGTGCGAAGAGAAGGACAATCGGCTATGCCAAGCCGTACTAGCAGTTTGATCGATTCGCTGCCTCCCAAGTATCGGCTCACGAGTTCTCAAGGTTTAGCGGATCGGAAGGGTCGAGCTCGATCGAGCATGTGAGCCGATACAGCATGATTAGGCATGATTTCACATCGGATCGATTACGCGTAAGGTTCTTTGCGCAATCTCCGGGACCAGCTTTTGGGTGGTACACCTCGTTGCCACGATTCGATCCGGACTGGAAGCAACCGGAAGAGCGGTTCCACATTCGGTATCATTGAAGCTCAAGTGGCATTGCGGATCTGGCGGTGCGGCAAAGCGGGGAAAGCGTAGCGAGTACATTCAGCGTTCGGGACTGTCAAGAACCGATGTTGTTCGGCTCGTTTAATCGAAAAAGCGATCAGTGGCGGTGTTGGGTCTCTCGGCACCTATCAAGGATCGGCTTTCCAAGTAGAGTACAATTCATTGGCGCATGGCTGTACGACAATGTATGAAAGCGCCACCACGAGTTGTACCAAGACAAGTTCAAGCGTCCGATAGGCTGGTCGTCTGAAGAGGATCCTATACAAGACGAGGAGGTGGCCGTGGCTGAATGGGATCGAGGCGAGATCTGTGTCCCGCAAATGGGTAGCGAAGCAAGGGCCTGCAAAGGGTTCGACTTGATGTGAGCAAAGCGAGCAGATATTCGATTCTTCTGAAGAAAAGCGGTGAAGTTACCGAAGGCCATAAAATCCCTACGGCTCAAGAGATGAGCAGGAGACCATACGCAAGTGGCATCACTCGTTCACCCACACCAATGATTGCAAAGAGCTCGTCGCGGATCCAAACGGCGATAGAACAGGCGTCGATCCTTGGGCAATCGCCATGAAAGTAGACACAAACCCATTTCCGGCGTCAACATGGTAGAACACAGCCACTCCACGGCGCCAGTTGGATTTCTCGTTCAATGTTAATATGGCGGGACATGTACCACCATGGCACATATATAAGGAAGGCGGTCGCTCTCGGGGCAAAGAAAGAGAGAGGCTGGTCCACGCGACCGCCTGTTATGATGACAAAGGTATTTAACGAGGAGCAAGTGAAGCGTGCGATATCAGAAGCCACACTCCACGCATCTCCTTAACAAGTATGAGCGTCAATACGACCGACGTCGCCGGCGCGATAGAGATGATGAAGGATATGAGCACCTCGCTAGGGGAAAGTCAAAGGTAAAGGAAGGCATGGATAAACATTGGGATTGTCCCTTCTTCAAGTATTGTTGGGATGCCGGAATGAGCCGATTGCCTACAATCGACAACTGCCCGGAATGTGGACAGCAGAAGGAGGACACAGGTCCAGTTTCAGTGTTCAAGCGTCTAGGGCCTCTCCCGCCTCAGAACAGACAAGAGAAGTCATCTCGAGCAAAAGATCTCGAGGAGCCAATGGGTGAAGAAGAAGAAGACAGATATCACCGGCCAAGGTGGTGCCCCGATGGACTCAGACACACCCAAAAGCGTAGAGTTCAGCGACTGCGTAACTTGGAGGAAGCCGAAGCGCAATACCTCCACGCTTTAAGGAAAGACGGCCCGATCTGGCCGTGAAAATTCGGCAAACCTTGGAAACGGAGGCTCGTCCGAAAAGGAAAGAGTGGCGCCCTAAACCAGTAAAAGCCGATGCAAAGACATCGGCTGGCACAAACATGGTGTTCATACTTCCGTCAGAATTTTGCGCTCCAAGAACCAAAGAACTACCAGTGGCACAGTTTGATCGCGGCCCACGGCGTTATCTTTGAAAAAGCCACGTGAGAAGGGCTACAAACATCGAAAGCCACAGCCTGCGGTTACATCAATGGGCAGCCTGTCGGTAAGATGTTGGTTGACACCGAGCGATCAATATAATGCCATACTCCATGCTACGGCGTTTGGGGCGATCCACGCAGATCGATCAAAACCAACGTCACGTTAAGCGACTTCAACGGCCAAACTTGAAGCATAAAGGCGTCTTGAGCGTGGATCCGACTGGGCAAAAACCATCCCCGTCATTCTTTGTCGTGGAGCAAAAGCACCTACGTTGTCTTGCTAGGAGAGATTGGATTCACGCTAATCGCTGCATTCCATCCACGATGCACCATGTCTGTCTGATGGGATGGAGATGAAGTGGAGGTTATTCATGCAGATGATTCGATCGAGATCTCCATAGCCGGCATGAACATCCGGGAAGCGAAGACCAAGAGCCGATCTCGGAATCAGTCTGAGCGGTGGCGCATTGAAGCTACAAAAAGCGGGGTGAGGCTGGTCTTATCCACCGGCCTCACAGTAGCAAAGTCCACGATCGATGCGTGGTATGGCGATCCTGCGATCGGCCACAAAAATAAAAGCGATAATCTTCGACAAGCGGGTCATGCGATCGTAGTAGGGAGATTCCTGCCATTGTAGAGAACAAATAAGGTGTAAACCGTCCTTGACTAATGCAATCAAAGGGGCGATTAGTGCAATCGGCCCAAATTATTTTTGTTATCCTCACCAACTGTTTGCCCGTGTTTAGCATCGATTTAGCGGTGACGGAAAGCTAGGGTATGGGTTTACCTCCGTGATGAGCTAGAGGAGATTGACATCGGTCCCGGGATAAGCCACAACCAACATTTATCGCCAAGAAGTTAGATCCGAATCTGCGGGGTCCGATGATAGCTTTGTTGAAAGAATATCCGATCGCTTTGCCTAGGACTATCTGAGATGCAGGTTAGGCAGAGCATCATTGAGCATCGACTCCGCTTAAAAAGGGTTTCGCCATTCCAAAGGCGAGCACGACAGATGAAGGCGAAATTTTGGAAGAAGTCAAGAAAGAGATCGAGAAAATGTTGACTAGGTTAATCGGACCATGCGGTATCTTGAGTGGATTTCTAGTATCGTACCTGTAGAGAAAAGGATGGCCGCTGGCGTGTTGCCATAGATTTTCGGGATCTCAATAGAGCTACTCCGAAGGATGAGTATCCGATGCCGGTAGCAGAGACATTAATCAACGCAGCTACTGGTCATAAGATCTTGAGCTTCATGGACGGCAATGCCGGTTACAACCAAATTTTTATGGCTCCGGAAGATATACACAAGACTGTGTTCGAGTCCTGTGTTCGGTGGGGTTGTTTGAATATGTAGTCATGACGTTTGATGAAGAATGCGGTGCCACATACCAAAGAGCCATGAATTACATCTTCCATGATCGATCGGCAAGTGGTAGAAATTTATATCGATGACGTGGTGGTCAAGTGCTTCAGATACAAGGACACTTGGACGATCTGCAGCGTCTGGACCGAACAAGAAAATTCGGGCTACGGATGAATCCAAAGAAGTGTGCCATCGGGGTGACGGCCGGTCAGTTCTTGGGTTTCTTGGTCCATGAACGCGGAATTGAGATCGGCCTGAAAAGTCAAGAGGCAGTGCGAACAATGAAGCCACCTACCACGAAGAAAGAACTGCGATCTCATCGGCAAGATCAACTTCGTCAGAAGATTCATCTCCAATCTGTCAGGAAGAATAGAGCCGTTCATGGGACTGGTGAAAATTAAGTCTGATGAGGAATTCCGCTGGGGGACAGAACAACAACGAGCCTTCGACGAGATCAAATAATATCTAACGAAGCCGCCAGTATTGGTTCCGCCCCAGCCGGATAGGCCGTTCTATATTTACTTGTCAGTAGCTGACACGTCCATCGCCTCGGTGGTGGTGCAAGTTTATGATGGTCTGGAGCGAGTTGTGTTTTACATCAGCAGAAGGATGCTGGATGCAGAGACAAGGTATCCTGAGATTGATAAGTTGTTCCTCTGCCTGTTTTTCACCTGCACCAAGCTGCGCCACATCTTGCTCTCAGCGGAGATTATCATTATATGCAAATCAGATGTCATAAAACATATGCTGTCGGCTCCTATGTTGAAAGGCCGACTCGGCAAATGGATATTTGCATTATCGGAATTTGATATCCGGTATCAACCCGCGAAAGCGGTTAAAGGTCAGGTGTTGGCCGACCTTATTGCTGAAAGAATCAACACTGATATTGCAGCGCTGTCTATACGAGCATGGGCCATGTTTTTCGATGGATCGGTTTGTGATGATGGTTGCGGCATCGGCATTCTACTCGTGTCGCCCCGGGGGGCAACATATTCCTTCTCCATCAGACTATCTACCCCTCGCACCAACAACGTCGCTGAGTATGAGGCGTCATGAGGAATGGAGTTGCTCATCGAGCTGGAGCGAGCAGTGGAAATTTTTGGAGACTCCAAATTGGTGATTTCCCAACTCACGGAGGAATACAAGTGTGAGAGCGAGTCGCTCTTCCCATTATGGTTGCAATGCCGTGAGCTGATGGCACAGTTCCGGTACATAAACTTTAACTGGATCCCGCGATCGCAGAATGCCGAGGCGAATGATCTCGCACAAATGGCTTCAGGCTACAAGGGGCGTAGCGAAGGAACGATGTTCAAGTTCACCTCGGAGGCGGACGAGGAGAGCCGACATCTTCAATTACTTGAAAGATTCGCTGGGGCACCTAAGCGGATAAGGTACAAGGCCATGAAGTATGTGCTTATTGGGGACATGTTTCTGAGGACTCTGGAAGGGTTACTGCTCAAATGTCTGGGGCCAACCGAGGCCAATCGGCTCCTGCACGAGGTACACGAAGGCGCCTGTGGAACTCACCAATCGGCGCACAAGATGAAATGGTTGATCAGGCGATCATGGTTTTATTGGCCTACCATGCTTGAGGACTGTTTTAAGTACTACAAAGGGTGTCAAGCATGTCAGAAATTTGGAAAAATTCAGACGGTACCCGCGTCAGCAATGAACCCCATCATCAAGCCTTGGCCATTCCGAGGTTGGGGCATGGATATGATTGGCAAGATCAATCCTCCATCAAGCAAAGGCCACATGTGGATTTTGGCCATTACGGATTATTTCACTAAATGGGTGGAAGCCGTCCCTATGAAGTCAGTAAACTCGAAGGATGTTATCAATTTTGTGAAAGAACATGTCATTCATAGATTCGGGATTCCCTAAACTATCACGACCGATGGAGGTTCGGTCTTCATTTCTCAAGAGTTTAGAAAATTCTGCGAGGACACGGGAATTAAGCTGATCCGATCATCTCCATACTATGCTCAAGCAAATGGGCAAGCTGAAGCGTCCAACCAGAGCCTTATCAAGCTGATCAAGAGGAAAGTCGATGAGGACCCTAGGCGTTGGCACGAGGTTTTGTCAGAGGCTTTATGGGCTTATCGCATGTCATGTCATGGAGCGATAAAAACCTCGCCATACCATCTAGTCTATGGACAAGAAGCAGTATTGCCATGGGAGATTACGGCTGGATCTAGACGTGTCACTTTTCAGAACGATCTAACAACTGAAGAATATGCGACCCTGATGAGTGACAGTGTTGAGGATTTAACTGAGCTTAGGCTGTGGTCGCTTGAGAAAATCAAAGAGAACAAGGCCAAGGTAGCTCGTGCATATAATAAGAAGGTGAGACCAAAGGAGTTCCACGTTGGCGATCTGGTATGGGAAGCTGTATTGCCATTGGGGACTAAGGATGAAGCATATGGTAAATGGTCTCCAAATTGGCACGGTCCATACAGAGTCGATCAAGTTTTAAGGGGGAACGCGTACATGCTTGAGGAGATGGACGGCGTGAAATTCCAAATGGCTGTCAACGGTCAGCATCTCAAGAAATATTTCCCAAGCATGTGGGATGATGGACAGTGAGATATGGGGGCCGATACATGAAATCGGCCAAATAAAAAACAAAAAATATATAGCCGATGCACAGCCATCGACTCTAGAGGTCAAACTGTCACGAGCAGGTGTCAATTTACACGAATAAGCTACTGAAGGAATGCCTCGAAGGCGTGGAGGGCGTCAGCGCGGACACGATCCACCTCGGCGATCTCGGCTTCGTCATCTTCGTCCTTGCCCGTCACTAGCTGCTTGTTCAGGGCACGTATTTCCGCCAGATCAGTCTTGATTGAGCTTTGAGGCCTTCGCTTCGTCTTGGGAGGCGATGAATGCTTCCTTGTCACGAATGAGCTGTTTAGTCGCCAGACCTTCTCTTCAAGATCTTCCAATTCCTTTTCAAAAGTGCAAGCTCAAGGTCTTGAGGTGTCACTTTGGCATCGAGCGCCTATTTCTCATTGAGCTGCGACATTTGTTTGCAATATTGGCCTTGACGGAGTTGGGCGCAGATTAATCCTCTCACGAGCCGACTTCACCCTTGACCCGTAGAAAGACAGAGTTACAACTGGCCAAAGCTTCACCTGCAATGCTACTGGGAGTTGGTCCTTGATTTCGGCAAGAACACTCTTCACCTCTTCAGAACCCTCGATCAACTTCTCGATCGGGGAGGACGGCAAGGCTTTGAGACGCTGGAATTGAGGTGGAACAGCCCTTGCTCGTGGTTCATCGTTGGCAACAGAGAGAGTTGGTTCGATTGATTCAGGGTCGAACGTCAGCAGGCCTGAAATATCACAACCCTGGCAGGCCGAAATGGCGTCAGTATGCATCCAACATGGAAGGATGAGCCGAACGAGGCGAACGTACCTCTCCTAAGATCAAGGGCACAGCAGATGACGAGACAATCGGCTTGTGTGTTGTCGCTGGGGGCTTGGCTAAAGTGGTAACCGTTTCATCTACACCTTCAGGGATTACTAGATCCAGCCTTGCGAGAGGCATCGGCACTTCCCCGGCTTTCCCACTAGAAGTGTCAGTCGCCTGCATGGAAGGTGCTTGCCGATGTAAACAGTGATGAATCGGCAGATAAAAACAATTGGTAAGAGTATGGAGGGTGATGTTTCGAAACCTCCTGGATCGACGAAGAAGTTTGCAGTCCCTTGCGAGCCCTCTTGGGGCTCACGGCTGGCCCCGCCTCGACTGATGCTCGGGGCAGCGAGTTCGAACCGCCTTTTCACAGGAGCCGATGGTGGCAAGTCTGGCTGGCTCGGTGTGGTGGTCCTCTCAGAGTCTGATGGGCCCGATTCTCCTCGATTGGATTGTGTGTCCCCGCTGGAGGTGTCTTCGACGGAAGCCTGTAAGAAAAGGAGAGCTAGTAAGCACGAGCATGTTTGCAAGGATGAAATAGATCAACCAAGGTATGGATCAGCGTACATGCGAACTTTCTGGAGAAGGGCTCCGGCGCCTCAAAGTCTTCCTGGCACCTACCTTCCTCACCACCATTCTTGTTTTAGTTGGAACTCGAGAGGCGGCTGACCTAGAAGTTGCCTGGTTCTTGGAAGCCGATTGTGGTGATATCGGCTGGTTCTGCATCACGACCTTTTTCAAAGGTGGCGAGTTTTTGCAGAAAAGGACCACAGGAGCTGGTGGGAAGAATTCGAAGGGGGAACCATCACCGTGCGTAGGTTCAGGACCATCTTGTTGCTGCAAGGAGACAGAGTGGGTTATTAAAAGAATCATTTGTGAGCTGCATCAAGAAAATTTACAAGTAGTGGTACCTGTTCTACGGGGATATCATATTCAGCATCGAGCTATTCCAGCAACGGTCCTAGAGCTCTCCTAAAGGCATGAGTCTTCCACATCGACCACCAGTTCTCAAAACCATCGGTTGATGAAGCGAAGGTGAGGTTGTTGGGAATTGGGATGATCAGAGCATCGAAGAAGGAATAACACCTTTGGTGGTGAGAGGATCGAGGCGGTCACTCTGCTCTACGTAAGATGGTGGAGAAAGAAATGGGAGGTACTTGTCCAAGGCCAAATTGCCAAGCCACTGCGACCGTTGGTAGAATTCGTATCGAGCTTGATTATTACATTGGATGTACTCATGCCAACGGAAGAAAACAGACGGATCACGGTGGAAAATAGGCCGAAAGTCTTTGGTGTCATCGGCAAAGTTGTCTAACTGAAGGAGATTGGATTTTCAAAATGTTCCGATTCTTCCATGTAAGGAAAGAAGATAGGATTGTCCGTGCCTTGGAAGAAAATCTTTGAACCACTTGGATGCTTCACGAGGGATCGGTTTACTACTGGCGTCTATACAAAGCTTGGCCGTGGTGTGCATCGGATCTTCCTCCTTTGGCATCTGGAAAGGTGCAACTCGCCAAAAGGGGAAGTTTGGGACATGGTTTTGAAAATACTTGAGCCCATAGCTGAATGAACCACCAAGGACCTCTGTTTTGACGCTATCTTGGGAGAATAGTTTGAGACATCAAGCTGGAGATATCGATAGACCTCTCCAAGGAGCAGTTTGCCGATGCCAAGTTGAGTGCCTTTGGCAAGTTCGTGGCCAAGGAGAGATAATTCTTGGTTGGAGCAAGGGAAGGGCCACAGAATATGAAATGTTCGGCGGAAGTTGAGGAAAGCCGTGTGTTCTTTCTGTGGCAGGGCCTTTAGTTTTCATGTGGCTTTGAATATAGGCACCCGTTAAATGCGATCTGTTTTGGAAGAAAGCTTGTAGGGACCTTTGTCGATTAAAGCGAAGGGCTGGGTGATGTAACGTCGGACCAGTAATCATCACCACGTCTAACGAGTTGGTGTCATGGGGCCATGACCGAACATGAAGCGATTGAGCATCGGACGAAATAGCCGATGGTTTTAGAAGATTTTCATGTTTCTCAAGGGAGACAATGACAAATACAAGGCATCGGCTATTCCGTGTTTCCCATTGAGATTGTTAAGTTTTGGCTACCTATGCATCAGGAGACCCAATGTTCGGGAGGATTAGGCCAGGCTGCAAGCGATCGGCCCAAGAATTCAAATCTAGGTTTTGGCTTCTGAAGGGGATTACATTTGGCTCGCAAGAGATCGGATGGGCAGGACTAGATTCATCACGGGGCCAAGACAGAGAGAATTTGGGAGAGAAGGATGCGGCAGATATACGAAACCTAAAAATTTAATGGTGGGATAAAGCATTAATTCGGTGTTTGCCATTAATTCTAGCACCGTGTTCGAATGCGAGGTAGGCGTACCTTCGGACGAGAGGCTGTGTTGGTGTTGGGCGATTCCGCCATCTAGTTTGCCGGCGGAGATGGATCTATGCAATTGGGGATCGAGGGTTCTTGTCGCTGTGAGCTCGATCTATTCTATGAGGCAATTGGAGATCTGGGTTGGCCTTTTTTGAAGAGGGTCGCAGGCTACCGTTTGAAACTGGAAAGTGGCTGCTCAGATTTGTCTAAGTATGCGACCAAATTTGACCTTGTCAACGTTTGTGGGGAAAGCCGATGTGTTACCATCGGCTCTTTTGGCTTTGACTTGGTTGACTATATGAGCGTAGTACGGTGAAAGCCGATACATTACTATCGGCTTCTGGAATGTTGACCTATTTTGACTATCGGCGAAATCGAATTGGAAAATCAATCTTTGTTGATTCAAAAGACGATTGTTTATAATGGAGCCGATTGCTTACAAAAGGAAATCTACTATTAGTACTACTACTACTAGTTCCTAATCTAGAGGCCGGTGTTGTCGCCGCTGTCTTCGCCGTCGTCTGTTATGTCACCGTTTCTTGGCGTCGTCTTATTCTTCTTTGAAGATGTCGTGAGGCCTCCTCGTCCTCGTCGTGCGTCTTGGTGTCCTCGCTGGACCCGGCGAGCGCTTCACCGTGGTATTCGTCGGAGGAGGTGTCCTCCTCGCTTCCTCTTCCTCGTCGGAGGATCGGCCGTCCGGACCTGGCGTCGTCGGTGCTCTCCGCCTCCAGTTCCCGTCGACAAGGAACTAGAGGCCCTCTCGCCGTCATCGAGGACTCACTGCCCTCGACCAGGCGAAGTCGATCCCTCTCATCCCACCATTGTGGGGCGAGAGCCTCGTACGCCGCCATTGGCGGGTGCTCCGGCGTCGGCTCTCGGTCGCTCATCGTGTTGGAAGATTCGGAGGAAAGGGCGGATGATTTGGAGGAAGAAGAGGAGGCCATGGCGGAGGAAGAGGGTTTTTTGGCGGAGGAAGAGGGTTTTTTGGCGGAGGAAGAGGGTTTTTTGGCTAATGGAAGAAGATGGGGGCTGCAAACTGCTCAGATGAATTTAAATAAGGGGAATAGTGGGAGGTGGTTCAATGCCATAGCGGTTTCCCAGAATGTGGTGCCAAAATTGTCAAATCATGCACTGCGGAGAAGTTGAGAAGACAGAGCATCATGATGAGGGGGTGGCGTGACGATTCTGCTCTACAATGCGTAACCCGATAAAAAAAAGAAGGGGGAAGAAAAAACATCAACGGAGTGGTTTTGGAATTATTATTGCCAAAACCAGGGGGCATGTGTTATCGCCACATTTTGGCCAAAGGAGGAGATGGGCCGTAATCAAGATGGGCTTGGAGGATACATATATACAACGTATTGCTGGATCGGCCTTGTGGATTTGGGCTAAATTGCGTGTATCTGATATTGTAGTAGGTTCCGTTTCGGTTTAAGTAAGAGATATAGTTGTTAGGGTTATTCCAAAGATTGAAAGTCTCGGACTATAAATATGTACCTAAGGTTATTGAGAAAGGAGGACAATCACGTTCTCACAACAACACAATCTCGGCATCGCCACCCCTTGTTTCTAGGGTTTCTTCGGGTAAGTATCATCTTGCCTAGATCGCATCTTGCGATCTAGGCGATCTCTATATGCATTATTTGGTGTTACTCGTCTTGAAGCCTTGTTGATGGCGAGTAATACTATTATCATAGATTTGTTTAGGTTAGCATCGGTACTTTTTGCTATGATTGTTTAGTTATGCTACCTCTAGTTATCTCGCTGCCTTTGCACCTTTCTTTGGGTGGAAGGCGGCATCTTCTTGATCTTTATTAGTTGTTTTGATCATTATAGTTATGCCTTGTTTTCCAAGGTTTAGTTTGATATCCACATAATCAGGCCTTACAAGCGGGTTGAGCGATCCAAGAGTACGTAAGGATATGGTTTGCCAATTCGAGAGGAGTTGTTAGAATTGACTTTACGTCGGTTGTTAGGCCTCCTCTAGGGTTAGTTTTCTATCATCTTTTATATCTACCGGGCTCAATTACGTGTAGGATGTTCCAATTACGTGGTGAAACGTTAAAGTCAGAGGTCGATTTAACTTGTATTGATGAAGCAAAACCCCATGTTATCGTAGATCTAATGTAGAACCATGGGATAATCGGCTCGAGTCGATTCATTGTGAAACACAGGAGCAGTCACGGCTCGAATTTTCTGATACTTGTTTGCCATAGAAACTCGAAGCAATCCATCACCTTCGACCAGGTATAGGTCGTGGCACGCATATGAATCAGCCAGGACGTGTGCCGGAGTTTTGCGGGCCGTTGCCCGAGGGACCAGGGCCCACCAGCAGTTCTGGTAGCCTCCCGGCTCTTCGTGTTGCTCGTCGCTGCTCGCCGGTGGGTTTTGATAGGCAACACAATGAACTAACCATCTATTTGTCACTTCTACAAATAATATACTCTTAGTTCTTACAAAAGATCATAATAATATCCTTACTATTGTCCAATGATCATCTTACGAATCATTCTGGTATATGCTCACAACATTTAGAGCATAGGACATATCTGGATTTGTACATATCACAGTATGATTTTCATACATCAAATATCAATCTATACTTGATTATTTGTTTCACTTTACCAAATGTCAATACACTTGAATATATATCATCAACATTGAACTCATTCAATCCTTTCTGTGCGACAAGAACCTCTCTTGTAGTTTCGATATTGAACTCATTCAATATCTTGTCTATGCACTTCTGGCACAACCATATTAGCGTCTATTGATGCCAAATATTTGGGTTTTGCCTAAGTCTTTCATCGGGATGAAATTCTTAATATGTGTCAATAAAAGATACATCTTTTCTAATCAACAATATGTCCTCCACATAATGTATTAGAAATATGTCTTAGCGCTCCACTTAATTTCTTAAACGCAAGCATCTTCATTGTCTCGATGAAATTAAACTCTTTTAAGTTTCATCATAGTGAAGATTCAACTCATGATGCTCACTTCAACCATTGAAGTTTGCATATGTTTTTAGCATCCTTTGAATTAACAAAACCCTATGGACCGTGTCATGCACACGTCCTAGGTAACGATTCTATTAGAAGAACTTGTTTTGTTTATTCAACTACCATATAACAAATTATATGTAGTGGTTGCTACATTAATTCGTCTAGACTAAATATCGCTATGAAAGATCAGATCTTGTCATAGTCAACCTTTGAACATTGTTGTGAACTCTTTCCCAACATGTCGACTATTTCATAGATGTGCAACATCCATGTCTATTTATTTATAGATCCAAACACAACTGTAAGGTCTTGTACCTTCCCAGAGGGTCTTTCAAGTTCAAATCTTGATCTCTCGTATATGGAACTATCACGGATTTTATGGCTTCAAGCCATTTTACGGAGTCAGGGCCCATCATCGCTTCTTTGCATGTAGTACGTTCATTATTCTCAAATAATGATTCAACCCTCAAATCTTGGTATTTGATTGTTTACCCGATCTACTTGTTTCAATAGGAACTTAGATCTCTGTGACCACAACCTTTGAGGCACGTGAGCCATGAGCATTGTTGCTGCCTCCGAAACACTTTTCAGCGCTGCGCAACTCTGCACATATAGCTAAGGTTCTTTTAACCTTATCAAAGTTCTATTGTCCTCCCACTTAACTTTTCACGAAAAATTCCTTCCCAAAGAAACTTGACGTTCTAAGTGACAAACACTTTTGTCTCTGGTGTTATGATCAAGCTACTTTTAGCTTATAACGGTGAACCGCGAGTATAATGTTGCTCTCCAAAACCTTTTGGAGGATTAGGACAACTAGTGTCTCCAACCTTTTGCAAATTCTCATCAAATATGAGAACATGACTTTTGCCATATTATACTCTATCATGTTGCAACCAAAACTTCGTTTCAGATATCACAATATCTTCCACACATCATGGTTTCTGAAACAACTCTTTCAGATCCTATATAACCTTGATATTAAGACAATCCTTTGAATATCAAGAATCACGGAGACAAACATGATACTCATACACTAACTCTTGGAATTGTTACTCTTGATTTAATACTAATTATTAAACTTCATGGAGTAACCGGAACTTACTGAAAGTTTGCAATAGGACTTTTAAACTTTAGATTAACACTTCAAAACAATACGATACCAGTTCGTAAAGTAACTAACCAGAATTCTATAGTTCTATCATCTCAATTAAAAACTAAGCGCAAGGTGGTAAACGGATGCCAATGACTACAACAATTATGCAAATTCACTTTGAGTTAATTTATGATAAATTGAGTTCTAATTAATAATTAAATTAATCTAGGTGAACTCCCACTCAAAACAATATCCCTCACATTGTTTTAGTGGTCACACGAACCAAATCCACCATATCAAAACCGATCATCATGAGAGTTGATATATCTTCAATGGCGAACAATCAACATGTTCATCATATCTACTATATGACTCATGCTCTACCTTTCGGTAATCCGTGTTCCTGAGGCCATGTCTGTACATGCTAGGCTCGTCAAAATCAAACCTTAGTTTCCGCATGAGCAAATCTGGCTTGCTCACGTTGTATACACTTGTAGAATCTAACACACCCGATCATTACGTGGTGCTTCGAAACAACAAGCTTTAGCAACGGTGCTAACTAAGGGTGAACACTTTATGACTTGAAATTCATGTGCATGAGGGATCATCTTATAATGCTACCGTCGTCTACTAAGCAATACAAGATGCATAAAGGATTAACATCACATGCAATTCATAATATGTGATATGATATGGCCTTTCTTCTTTATGCTTTCGATCTCCATCTTCTAGCACGAACATGATCTCCATCATCACCGACATTGCATCAAGGTCAATGACGCTCCATGGTTGTAGATCCACCGGCTTCAACTATTACAACTACTTTGAATAGACACGCGGGTCTTAACAGAATTTAAAGACAACCATATGGCTCCTGACGGTTGCCAACTTACAATAAGGAACATTGCATACATCATATATAATCACAATCATGGCCATATCACATCACAGCACACCCCTGCAAAACAAAGTTAGACGCCTCTAATTTTCTTTGCATGTTTTACGTGGTTTGGGGCTTTCAATAAGTGTCGTTCTAACTTACGAACAAGAACCACAACATTGATACTAGTATTGTCAATCACCCGTTGTAAATTGGATCTTAACTATGCTAGGAGAAACAGGCACCCGCAAAGCCACTTATGCAATACAAGTTGCATGTCAAGCGTGGAGCAAGTCTCATGAACGATGTCATGTAAGGTTAGCCCGGGCCGCTTCATCCCAACATACCGCAAGATGCAAAGTACACAATAAGCAATCGACAATAAAAGCATCAACGCCCACAATGACCATTGTGTTCTACTCGTGCAACAAATCTACATATAGACACGGCTCTGATACCACTGTAGGGGTTCGTAGCATGGAAAACAAAAATTTTCTATCGCATACAAACAAACAAGCCAAGATCTATCTACTAGATTGTATCAACGAGTCGATGTAATAACTTACCCTCAAAGATTCCAAAGTGTTTAACGAGAGCGGATTCTCGTGGGTGATGTAGTCGTACTCTTTCCGATCTCAAGATCGTGTAGACGATCCTTCGTATGCGTTCGGCGGCGCTTCCATGGTCAGGTCACGTTGTACTTTCGACGAAGAGCTTCCTCTCCCTTGTTCCAAAGAAAATGGAGGTTGTAGCACTCTCCTCGCGATTCCGGCAACTGGCGTGGTACCTAAGGAGTAGAGGAGATCCCGCAGGCTCGCTTAAGCCGGAGCGAGTATGGTGGAGTATGAGAGAGAGCTATTAGTGGTCTAGGGATTAGACACACCAATTAGAAGGCTCTAAACCACAGGCTAGAGCAATTAGAAGCTCTAAACCAAAACGGCTCTAAACCGGAGATTAGAGGATAGGAACTTGTGTGTCTAGAGGAGGAGGCCCTGCCCCTCCTTTTATAGGTGGAAGGGCCGGCGCGCCAGGGGAGTGAGGGGAGTCCCACCCCAACTCGGCCTAGGTGGGCCGCCGGCTTGGAGGAGAGGGACTCCTCCTCCAAGTTGGTTTCAACCTCCTCTTGCTTGTTTCCCACAGTTTCCTGTTTCCCACAGTTTCCTGTTTTAGCCGTTTGACTTTCAAACTGACGGTTTGACTTTTCAGTTTTGGAACAGAAAGAACACTTAGTACATGATGCAATCATTCAATGACACATTCATGTACCCTCCCCCCCGGAGTGCCGGACAATTCGGAACCTTCTAGAACATTCCCGGTGAAAACACCGGAATCATTCCCGAACTCCGAAACGGGACTTTCCTTATATGAATCTTATTCTCCGGACCATTCCGGATCACCTCGTGATATCCCGGATCCCATCCGAGATTCCGAACAACATTTGGTCTCTTTCTCATAATACCATAACTACTCAAACAACGTTGAATCCTTAAGTGTGTCTCCCTACGGTTCGTGAATTATGCGGACATGATCGAGACACTTCTCGAACAATAACCAATAGGAATGGAAATTCATATGGCTCTACATATTTCTCGATTACTTTGCGATCGAATGAACCACTTACATACGATACCAATTTCCCTTTTCTCACGATAGTTTACTTATCAGGGTTATGATGGTCGGTATCTGCATACCTAGTTCAACCTCAATTACGATAAGTACTCTTTTCTCGTTCGTGATATGTGATCCCTTGTGAGCCAGTCACATACTTGCAAGCTAATTGGATGACATTCCACCGAGAGGGCCCAGTATATCTATCATCATATGGATGGACAAATCCCACTCTTGATCCATGTGTTTCAACCAATACTTTCCGAACACTCAATGCCACCTTTGTAGACACCCAGTTACGGTGTGGTGTTTGATGTCATCAAAGCATCCATCCGGTAAAGGTGATATGCATGATCTCATGGTCGAAGGAATTAGGTTACTATGTATCAGAAAGCATATAGCAATTGAACTATTGAAATGACTTGATCTTTATGCTACGCTTATCTATAGGAGTATGTCCACCATATCATTCTCCTAACGATATGATCCTGTTGTTAATAACATCTCTATGTTCATGATCAGGAAACCATGATCATATATTAACCAACAAGCTAGTTTAACAAGAGGCTTTACTAGGGACTCTTATTTTAGTTTACAAATCACACAAGTATTAATGTTTCCGGTTAATAAAATTATAGCATGGTATGTAAACATTTATCATAAGTGTGAAGATATGATAATAACCACTTTATTATTGCCTCTTGGGCATATCTCCAACACTCGATACCCCGTGGATGAGATCACGGGGAGCAAACACGCTGAGATGCATGTGAGATTAATGGGCTTATCCATTAAGGTGGCGGTCGGCTATGCCTTACCTCCTGTAACTGGAGGAACTTACCACTGCCGACCGATTCCAGATGGCTATGCTATTGTCGGGGTGGATGAGGTTGTGAAGTAATATGAGGAAGCACAGCTTGACCATGCTACATGTGAAGGGGAAACTCAACTCAAATTTGCAGTGAAAACAATCATTTTTTGGAAGAAGAAACACATCGTGCTTCCAAATTGGAGGCTACTGGCACCCCCGCCGTTTCCGCAGCGTCAGCAGTCTGAGCCGCCTCATCCGTCTCCAAGTCATCATAATACTCCACTGTCGTCTCCGGCTTCACCATCTCGGTAGCGGCAGCCATCTTCCAGCGTCACCATCTCCTCGGCGTCGACCATCTCGCGCTTGACCATCTCCTGCAAGGCGGGTAAGCGGAAGAACACTGCCACGAAGAGCATCACTAGCACTACCACGAAGAAATCCGCAGGAAACCATACGCCAAAGAGTTCAAGAAACTACATCCTGCAGCCTTCCGCCAAGCCATTGCCGGTATTACCGTGGAATCGCAGCGACGAGGAGACCAAGAGGATCTCGGAAGAAGAGGTCAAGAAATTCTTTGCACCTAGACGGGCAGAGCCAAAGGAGAAACTAGATCCGGCAGTGGTGGAGAAGTTTTAAAATAATATTTTGAAACTGAAAGCCACTTGTCTGTGTATTAGATGCGACACCTCGACGGGGAAAATGCTGGGAGAAGCGAGGCTTATGTCGTACCAGCTTGGTAATTACAGCTCCAGAGTGTTGATGAGTGTCTGGCAATCGTAGCCCGAGCCTGTTCAGCACTGCAGGCCATTGAGAGGTAAATGAAATGAAGGCATGTAGCTAACATCATGAGAACCATGATGAGCCCAAATCAGATGTCAACCTATACGACATGTCAAGACAATTTGCCCAAAAGTCAAAAGAAGAGGAGCCCAGAAAGAGGAGGAAAAGAATGAAGATACAATAAAGTGGTACCTTGATTTACTTGAAAAGAGAGAATTTCGTGATGGATCTGCGCAGAGAAAGCAAGACATACAAGGAAGATAGCATGAGACAGCATTTCCTTCAACATTTTCACGCAGATCATTTTATTTTCAATCGGAAGTATCAAGACGTAAAGAATATCAGCCGCCAAGCCGCCTAATGTGTAGTACTAGGGTACATGGTCATAATCTCATTCTCATCAATTTCAATTCATCATATATATATATATATATATATGCTCACTATATATATATAGGATAAAAGATTATGAAAGGCATGAAGGCCGCAGAAAATTGGGTTGGTTTGACCCGAATAGAGTTCATGAGAGTTGATGAAGAAGTGGTAAACACAAACCAGTAAGATTTCTTGCTAACTAATTCCTTGAGACAACAAACCAACCAAAAAAAAAAATACTATTAACTTTTCCTTACAGTACCCTCTCTTGTACTTGTACATATTTCGGTTTACTTCATGATGTATGTATGTATGATGATGATGAGTTATGGGTTCCTCCACTATATTGCGCTAGTCATTCAGTTTGACGGGGAAAAGTCCTTGTCATGGACGAAAAGACCAAGAGCTATGGGTGACTTTAAAGAGATGCTCGGTAATTTCAATCATATTATCGCACTAGATCGGTGACAAATTTCGACAACAAATAATTAATTACTTCTTTATCTATTTTCTTGTCCGGACAGGGTTTGGAAAAGGTTCAGGCGGGCGTTGGCGAATTCGGTCAAGAACTAAAATTTCTAGACCAAAATATAAGTAATACTAGCCGAGATAGGTTCATCTCTTTGATTCTGCCTTCCAATTCCATTATATCATGCTTTATTGATTATTATTTTGATTGAACTCTCTATTCTCGTAAAGTCCGCATCGTGGGACCCCAATAACTTATGTGGATACTATGTTTGCGAGTTCATTCGATATATGCGACAAGGTTTCATATATAAGTAACAACTTGCTAGGAGAACTCTATTTATCCCATTCAAATACCAAAATGAGCGTGTCTGGAGATGTTATATTGTATATATGCTTATGTGTTGTCTTGTACTTGATGCTTTAATGTAATACGAGAATACCACAATAGCGATGTTTGTGTATAATAATAGTTGTTAATTATTCATGTACTCGTATGTCACAATATGTATGTATCTCCGATCGATTCCCCTCCCTCCCCACGTCCCGCCTTGCGTACTAAATCCGCCCGAGCAGGCGGCGGTAGAACTCTGCCGCAGAGATTTATCGCTTTCTGCGGCGCAGAATAACGCTAACACCGTTCGTGTTCTGACGATGTTAAAAGAGGAAGGCGAAGTCTTTGTTGTGACCTACGTCGCCGCCTTAACAGCAGTTCTAATAAACGGCTGATAAGGGGCTCTTTTACCACCCTCACAATGGTTACGAAACATTGTTAGAAATCTCTGAACCGCTATTAAAGGGTGTGTTGTGCACTAGTGGTGATGACTTCGTCAATCTCAAGATCCGATCCGCCGACTCAGTTTCTCGAAGGTGTTCATAAGGATAGGATGTGTGCGTGTGTGTTTATAGGGATGAATACATATACATGTTGTGAGCATCTGTGATTGTGCTGTGTTTCTCAAAAAAATAATTTGTTATAGCATTTCAAACATACCAATCTATATATACCTAAAATAAAAGAGTAAGGTTGGATCTGGCCAATCTCACTATATCCCATTGTTAAGAGCATCTCTAGCAGATATCGCATCTGGCCATACTGCGGTAAACCGCAACAAGATTTTTTGGTGTGAAAAATATCGACGCAAAACAGATCTCGCATAAGTGTACCACAAAATAAAATGTACCCACAAATATTTTATCGTTTTCTTTGTAAACTCGCGAATCTAGATCGGACGCCCACCACTGCTCCGAGAAGACGTCGCCGCCGGCCAAAATCACGCCGCCCCCGGCCAGAATTGCACCGCCGTTGGCCGGAATCGCCAGCTAGCTGCTTGCTCATCGGCCAAGCTAGCTGCGTCCGTGCCGTCCTAGCTAGCTGCTGCGTGGGTGCGCGCACGAGCTAGCTCCTCTTGCGTGTGTGTGCGAGCCACCTGCGTACGCTGACTAGCTAGCTGCTGCTGCGTGCGTGCGCGCGCGGCGCGCCGTGCTAGCTGCCAACTCCGGCGGCCGACTTCCGGCTTTATGGCGACGACGGGATGACCGGAATTGACCTTCGGTAACCGATTTTCGGCGACGGCGACGAGACACTGTAGTTGAATATTCCCTTCCGCCAACCGTTTTTACATTTGCGGTAAACCATATCAGAAGTCCTCCATACTGAAAATATGAGCATGGAAGCGTCTATTTATGATGAACTGTAAAAAAAAAATCGAATACGATACGATATGCGGTGTCTAGATAAGCCGCTTTTTTCTTCTCATATCGCAAACTGACGATTATTTTGCGATACGGGACCGGATACGGTATCGCTAGAGATGCTCTCATGAGGATACAGTCGGACTTGGCGGGGAGTAACATCAGGGTCGTCGCCGCTTCCAGGTGGAGGATGAGGCCGGTCAGCGACTACAGAAGCTTGAATCGTGCTTGTTGTCGCAATGGTTCAGGACTAATCCCCTCCTCTCACCGCCTCTGTCGCTACCCCTACCTACCGCCACCACCGAACAGCACCGAGACCAATCTCCTCCTCCCACCGTCTCTAATTCATTTGTGTTGGTCAAATCAGCAGATGTTCTAATGGCTGCCTTGGGCCAATGTGAGAGAGAACCACACCTCCCAATTTAATATCTGGAGTCTGGATGTTGGTGTGAGATATAACAGGATCCATGACAGCCAAGTTGGCTCTAATTGAACAGGAGTTGTTGCTTGCAAGACCGGCACGGTCATCGGGTCGGTGACGGAGGCAACGCCAAGTGTTGGTTGGTGTGGGAGCCGACGAAGAGACCTCCGCCACCACAACGAAATAAAGCCAGCGGCTATTGAGGCAGAACAGGGGAGCATGCAATGGGAACCTAAGTTTTGCAATTTTGCTAGGCAACTCTGTAGCGTGGTGAACAGCCCGAAACTCTGAACAAGTATGCAGTATCAACTTGGAATAAATAGCACACAAATTGCATAACAGGAACCCGAGCCGTGGGAGCAAAAGAGTATGGCATATCGTCATATTTGAGCACAAAAAACCCTAGGACCAGTCTCTCCGGACAATCGCCTGTCAGCCTTCTTGAAGGTGTTGCTTGGTCGTGGTGATTACGTGTTAGAAGCCATGGTGGTACTTATCCGGGCGCGGTTGTGGGTCACCGTCGTTTAGTTGATCCGCCTCTGTATCCATTTTCTTTCTTCTTTTCTTTCTTTTGTTTGGTGTGTGTTCTTTGCTGCTGCGCAATATCTTGTACTATCGGTTTGATTGCTATATAATCTATAGCGGGGCGAAAGCCTATTTAGAGAAAATCCCTTTTGACGTCCACGGCACAAACATGAAGATCTGTTGTATTATTGTATCCCACACGTGAAGATAAAAGAGCCATATAGCTATAACGAAGATGCATCAAGCAGAACATTGCTTTGTCGTCTCTCCTTTCTGTCGCTAACTAGAACACTCGGTCTGAATCGAGTCCACCATCGTCTCGCCGTTCTTCTGGCCGTTTGGTTTCAGCGGGAGCGTTGCGAAGCTCTATTGTTTATTCCCACCAAGCGCCATTCTTAGAGCCATGGTGAAGTCAGATGCGGAGAATGTTAGGATAGCGGAAATATGAGGGTAGCGATGGTGATTTTTGTTCTTGTGACAACTGAGATCTGGCTGCGTGATCTGGGACTCGTTCTACATTGTTGGTCTGAAAGACAACAAGGGGAGTTTCGGTCTTATCTTGCAGGGTGCAAATCCAAGGTTTGGCCTTAACTGGTTGTGCCTGGCAATGACCTTGTTGAAGACATTATTTTATGAGTGAGGACTTTCTCCAGGATGAAAACCTATGATCTTTGATCAGGCAACGACGGCGTTTGACCACTGTTTCCTTCTTGAAGGCGTTGTTATTGGGTGGAGTACTTGGTGTTGTTACGATGGTGTCCTTGCGTTACTTTGAGAATTAGTTCTCTAGCAGGACTTTTTGTAATTCTACTTTCTTTTTCTGGGCTATGTGCATCCGTAGAAGCGGTAGGGCATGCGTTGTTGCGAATCTTTGGGTGTAATTGGTATCCTTTGATATTAATATATACTTTTTCAAAAAAATCGTCTCGCCATTCTACCGACTTCTTGGAACTCCACTCACACTAGTTGGCCAAACTTCGAAACTACATTCAGACACTATGGTTTGATTTTACTATGGTGGGGATGTGGCGTCAACCACTTGGCTAGCTAGCCGCACACAGCTGTCTGTGGGGATGTGAGACACAGTTCGAACTGGCTCAATCGCTTGTGCCCCGAGGTCTTCTTCTTAATACAATTCTGTAGGGCGTAGTGGTGGCGTCCTATATGAACACCACCATTATCGCTCGCACTGGTGGCGTTCGGTCTAAACGCCATGACTAGGAGAGATAGTTGTGGTGTTTTTCCTAAATGCCAGTACTATATGTATAATTTGTGGCGTTTTCAGAAAGTCAAACACCATAGCGCTACAGACCTTCGCCACGCCGAGGGCAAAAAGCCGTCGGCGTAGCCTTCTCAGCAAAGGGCTCCCTCGGCGGAGCACATAGAGGCCGTCGGCGTATCAAAATGCAGTCGGCGTATGCTACGCCGTCGGCATAGCTTGTCGACAGGTTGCAAAAACATTTTTTTTAAATAATTATTGTTTTTTATTTTTTTCTCAATTTTTGAATCTTTAAATTGTTTGACTTATTAATCTCTCACTTTGAACATTTTTAACACTAATTACACTTAATATTTAATTAAAATTGCAGTCTTGGTCGAACTTCTCGGCCAGTCACCCATCCTAATACTACTCCAGTTCCAGCACGCTTAACTTCCTCGTTTCTTCAGAATCTGTTTCCACAAAGTAATTAATACATTGATGCCAATACTATGATATCAATCCTATTAACCCCTATATCAACATGTCACATGTTTGTATTTTTTGAAATTACAAACAATTATTTACATAAACAAAAATGAATAAGTTATAATAATCTTGAATTCAAATAACAATAAAATTTATTTAACTTTTTTTTGCCTTTTTCTATTTAATATGGAATAATTTATATATATAAATCTGTGATTCGGAGTTCAACAAATAATATGTCTAAATTGATCAAAAAATGAGAGGAATCCAAATATGACATCCATACCAACTAATCACAAAACCTCCGTTTTTGAATTATCTATTTGGTGGTTGCTTTAGAAAATTCCCTTTTTTGCGCTCGGATAATGAAAAATGGTTTTTGGTGCGATGAAAAGGAAAACTTGCATTGAATCTTTGATAAAATAGCATATTGTGAATCTAAAAATGATTTTTGTAAAAAACCATGAGCATCGGATCATGTACATGTAGTTCATATCTGACCGACTTCCCTGGAATTAACAGAATTTGTCTTTTCACGAGGTGGACGGAAAGGTTTCGGATCCCCCTGTTGGGACATTGTCCATATAAGGTGGTGTAGTATTTTTGTAAAATGTGGTGGTAGCATTTTGAATTAGCCATTTGGTGGTTGCTTCACAAAATCGTCCGTTTTTTGTGCTCGGAAAATGGGAAATGGCTTTTTGGTACGACGAAAAGGAAAACTTCCTCCTGCAACATTGTTCGCCATCCCATGATACATGTAAATGCATAATATGGGCACATTATCATAAACTATGCCTTGATTCTAGCCATAACATTGGTCATTTGACCCGAAAACCAAGAAACCTCGAATGAGATAGGTCATTTTGTGAAGGTTTTTTTGAGACATAATCAATATATCAAGTTTAATATTTTTACTTATAACTATGTCACATAATATGATACCATGCGAAGGTTTCGCATTGTTTCGATCGTTTTTGAATTTTTTATGACCGTTTTAAACTATCGTCAAACTTTGTCGAACGGCGGGCATGAAGATTCTTAGCTCGGGGCCGAGCCTCGCTAAACTTGCATTGGATCTTTGATAAAATAGCATATTGTGAACCTAAAAATGATTTTTGTAAAAAAACATAAGCATCAGATCATGTACCTGTAGTTCATATCTGACCCACTTCCTGCTGATTCGGCAGGAATTTGTCTTTTTCACCAAGGGTGGACGGAAAGGTTTCGGATACCCCTGTTGGTACATTGTCCATATAAGGTGGTATAGTATTTTTGTAAAATGTGGTGGTAGCATTTTGAATTATCCATTTGGTGGTTGCTTCACAAAATCGTCCGTTTTTTGTGCTCGGAAAATAGAAAATGGCTTTTTGGTGCGACAAAAATGAAAACTTCCTCCTGCAATATTGTTCACCATCCCATGATGCATATGTATGCACAATATGGGCACATTATCACAAACTATGCCTTGATTCTAGCCATAACATTGGTCATTTGATCCGAAAGCCAAGAAACCTCGAATGAGATAGGTCATTTTGTGAAGGTTTTTTTGAGACATAATCAATATATCAAGTTTAATATTTTTAATTGTAACTATGTCACATAATATGACACCACGCGAAGGTTTCGCATTGTTTCGATCGTTTTTGAATTTTTTATGCCTGTTTTAAACTATCGTCAAACTTTGTCGAATGGCAGGCATGAAGATTCTTAGCTCGGGGCCGAGCCTCGCTAAACTTGCATTGGATCTTTGATAAAATAGTATATTGTGAATCTAAAAATGATTTTTGTAAAAAAACATGAGCATCGGATCATGTACCTGTAGTTCATATCTGACCCACTTCCTACCGATTCGGCAGGAATTTGTCTTTTTCACTAAAGGTGGACGGAAAGGTTTCGGATCCCCCTGTTGGGACATTGTCCATATAAGGTGCTCTATTATTTTTGTAAAATATGGTGGTTGTATTTTGAATTAGCCATTTGGTGGTTGCTTCATAAAACCGTCTGTTTTTATGCTCGGAAAATGGAAAATGCCTTTTTGGTGCGACAAAAAGGAAAGCTTCCTCCAGCAACATTGTTCGCCATCCTATGATGCACATGTATGCACAATATGGGCACATTATTACAAACTATGCCTTATTTCTAGCCATAACATTGGTCATTTGACCCGAAAGCCAAGAAACCTCGAATGAGATAGGTCATGTTGTGAAGGTTTCTTTGAGACATAATCAATATACCAAGTTTGATATTTTTTCTTCTAACTATGTCACATAATATAACACCACGCAAAGGTTTCGCATTGTTCCGATCATTTTTGAATTTTTTATGCCTGTTTTAAACTATATATAATGTTTTATGTTTTACTTAATTTTTATTTATAAATGTGTAATATTTGAGTGTAGATAGATAGGTCTTATTTTTCTGCAAATTTTGATATATTATTTGTATTTTTCCGAATTAGAATAATTTAGTTATGATTTTTCAAAGTTTAATGAGATAAAATAAAAAATAGCTACGCCGAGGGCAGCCGTCGGCTTAGCATAGGATATGCCGAGGGCAATTCTACGCCGACGGCTGCTTGGCGGAGCTGGCCTAGACGATGGCTACGCCGACGGCCCCGACGTTTGGCTGTCGGCGTAGCTTCCCATTCCTATAGTATATTTTTGAAAATTTGAAAAAAAAAGATGCTGCATATTGTTGATTAAAGGCTACAATATAACAACAATATAACATCATGAAATGCATATTCACATAAGCAGGAAAATAAAGATTTAATTCACCATAAATTATTAACAAGCGGTTCAAAACATCACAAGTAGGCCAAATGGCACTTTGATTTTCTGAGATAATATTATCAAACATAGGACTTAGTCTATTAACAAGTCATTTCGAAACCACTTTATAGGACATTGCATAAGCGATGGGACGGAAATCCTTGAGTTCTAGCGGATTGTCAATTTCTGGCATTAGCACAACAGAGGTATCATTTGTGCCCTCCGGCATGAAACTAGTAGCAAAGAATTGAAGTATCGCTATAATAACATGTTCCTTAAACACATATCTGTTTCTTTGATAAAACCGGGCATGAAGCTAGCCATTGAGTATCGGGGGCTTTAATAGGGCCAATTTGAAACAAGACATCTGAAAATTCCCTACAAAGCTGACCATTAGTATCCATATATAGTAAAATAAGAGCATGCCATACAGTCCATGTCCGACGGAACAGATTGGACGATGCCATTACCATCATGGAGCTTTGCAATCTTGTTCTTTCTAGCACGTTGAACGGTCTTCCAATGATTTTTTTTTGTATTTATTTATGTCCCCTTCGTTCAACCAGTCAATACGAGACCCATGGACGAACACAAACGAAAGATGGACACTAAACCTTGTGGATGGACACACAATCTAGAGACATGGAGCATTTTGCGATGCATAACTGCATATCTCATTTATTTGACAGAAAGGAAGTGCAAGAAACTTGGACCGGATCCCATGATCGAGATCACTCATCCTGAAACTAGACGCACCACCACGTGAACAACGCACGTGTCAGCTTCAGTTTATTTGTAAACACAAAACAGAGATAACATGGTACGTATAGATTCAGTAAAAACTATCGTGCCAACAGACTCATGATAAACTGAAGAAAATAAACGACAACCTTGACTACCTTTCAATGAAGTCGCAATTAATTTAAGAGCTGCTAACTCCATCATAACCGTGTGTTGAAGAAACGAGCTGCCGGAAGTTGATGGGTTTGGCGAATCCCTCCTCCACTGGGGCGGAGAAGATGATGGCAGCGCCCTTCTTAGCGGTGGCCTGGGTGGCATGCACGAAGTCCCAGAACAGATAGTCGGCACGGTTGTCGCAGACGGTGGAGCCGGGCCGGCAGGAGCCCTTCAACTCAAATCGTCCAGAGCCGCAGCAGGCGCTGGTCACATTCTTGAACCCGGCTGCCTCCGGGTCCGCTGTGAAGTTGGTCACCAGGTTATAGGAGCTTCCCACGGAGTACGTCAAACCGGGCCGTTCGGGGTCGGTTGCAAGCTTCACCATCCTCTCGCCTAGCAAGTTGTTTAACCCCTTGGCGAGCTCATTGTAATCGCCCAGGCACGCGCCGGTCGTAGACCAGGAGCGTCTCATCGGCAGGCAGCCGATGGGCGGCACGTCGATGATCCCAAAGCGGCGGGCGCCAAGGTCGTAAAGGGTTTGCACATGCTTTGTGTAACTATTAAGGAGGTCGTTGTATAAGATCGGAAACATGCCCGGAAAAGGGAGGGTAAATATAAGGTCGTTGCCGCCGGCGCTAATGAGGAAGAATGACTTGGAAATCAGTGTGTCGATGGCGTCGGAGCCCCCGCCGCCGGTGTACTGAGTCATCTTTGACTTGGTGGCCGCGAAGAACTCCACCTGCTCGGCCATTGAAATGCTATTGGCCCCCAACCTCTGATCGATCGATCCATGCAAATATTAAAACTAAATTAGTGAAAACTTAGATATGGATAAAAAGTAAGATAGTGTTGCAAGCGGCTCACGGTTGTGTTGAGAATGCCCGAGCCAAAGGAAGCGTAGTTGACCCCACCAAAGCCTCTGAGGATCTCATGGCTCGTTTCCGGCGTTAGCGACAAGTACGCCGGTGGGCTCATCTTGAAGCCCAGCAGCCTCGCTGCATCATTTCAGAATTGCATCACGGCGTTAGCGAATTTTCATACTCCCTTCTATTCATATTCATGGTCTCAATTGAATCTAGATAAAGTTGAGGCCATTAATATAAGTCGGGAGAGTATGAGAAAATGAAGAAAAAAAATGCACGCGCACACGGGCACCGTACAGATGTAGTCGGCGACGTTGTAACCGTTGCTGGCCCTCCCGGTGGGCAGGTACTCATGTGGCAAGTCGACGCCATAGGGAAGCGGTTGTGGCCCATCGTTGCCGACATCCACTGTTGAGTCGCCGAACACGTACACCGCCGGCACCAGGTTCGCCGCCAATGCCACCCCGCCCCCGCACATAACAAGCACTGCCATCACCAGTGCCATCGCCACTCTCGCCCCCGCCATGCTGTCTACTCCACTATTAATTGTGGGTTTGTCTACCGAAATTGGAATGGTAGCTGAGCAATCTTCCTGTGAGTCGTTGGAGCAAAGCCTAGCCTCTCCTGCCTATTTATACAAGATGTACAATGATATGCCCGCACGCACTGGCGGAGCGACTTGGAGGCCTTATATTTTTTGTTTTACCTTGAGGGACATTGACTGGTTTTGATACTACTTTCTTTCCTGCCCATCCGTGAATGGATCTTGGGATCTAAAATCCTCTTTTTCTTCACAAATAAAACTAGAAGTCTCTTACTATATGCCATGTGAATGAAGAAATTACTGCTCGCCATATCGGTGCTCGTTAAATAAATAAATTGAGTGACCATAAAAAAAATAAAGAAATTGAGTGCATTTCTAAGCTTGAAAATCTTCTCTTGTTACAAATAGAACTTGAAATTGGAGCAAATTTTGGGTGCATGGTTAAAAAAGATCCCAAAGGGTTCAATTTGGCCCCCTCTTTGCTTTTGGTCATGCTCGACAATTGCCCGTACGTGGTTAAACCTGCAATTTAACTAAAGTTCAAGTCCAAAACCAACGTTCCCAACCAATGTCTACCGAAATGTGATCTGATCCATATGATCCAATCCATTATAGATTGCATAGTATCCAATACCAAGGTGGCGTTTTAGTTCATGGGTGTAAATGATCATATTTTAAAAATACGTAAAAAACAAATTTTGAAATTTTAATTTTTTTTGAAATTCCGAACATTTTATGCTTGTACACAAGTTTTCAAGAAAAAGTAATATTTTGAATAACATGTGTAAAAAAGACAAAATCAAAATATCCATGAATAATCTCGTTGAAGCAATGAAATTTGTCATTTTTACACGGGACACAAAAAAGTTTTTTCCAAAAAGTTGTGGGCAAACATAAAATGTTGGGAGTGAATGCAAACTTTTTTTCTTATTTTTTTTGACATATTGAAAAATGTTTTCAAATAATGGACTTATTTGTACCCGTGAGCCAAAATGGATTCCCACCAAGTCCATCCAATCCAAATAGCTGTAACGAATGCTATCCAAAAATTCCAATTGGACCTTTATAACAACATCGTACACTCATTTTTTTGGCACCGGCAGTGTGCACGTACGGATGCTTTGTATGCATCATGCATGGGATGGACCTGTCGCAAGAGACCAGATATTAAAATGGTCCATATTTGTCATGCATGTCACATGTGTACTGTGTGCTTTCTTTGGCGCAGAGGAGAACTATGTGCGTGGACAGGTGTGTCAACAGGACAACAGATCTCTCTAGCTCACGGGTAATATCGAGAGATTTGTACTCACTCTCTTTGAAAATATAAGATGTTTTAGTTTTGTTAAGCAAATGTATCTAGATTATTTTTTAGTATATATAGGTTCAGATTTGAAGTGAAATCTATATACTAAACAAAATTCTAGATCATTTTTTTTATAAATCTAAAACATCTTATATTTTAAAACGGAAGGAGTACTATGTTTGTCTTCTTTTTAGATATTCAAACGTAAATAGTCTCGTAGCAAACGTCATGATACATCATATACACACGTGCACAAATGAAAAAATACATGAGCTATTTACTCCCTTTGTTTCACATATAAGTCTTTTAGCAAGCTGCTTACATTGTAAAACTGAGGGACTGTACGATTAAAAATGTATATGAAATTGCAACCCATCTCTCTTAAAATAGATGTCGAAAATCCATTGAACTTTAGACAAATTTAGACACTATTTTTGAAAATATTTACAACATCTAGTTCGAGATGGAGAAAATAATAGTATGATAAAACTCATGCCGGTTCATGGATGTAGAGTAATGCCAAGTGCATGAAATAATAGGAAAGTCTAGAATTAGATACAATGCACGCAGATCCGGGTTTAGGCGCATGCGACATGAAATGTGTGGTGATATTTTGACCCGATCTCTATAGATGCGCTTTGAACAGCTTACATTACTTTAAAGGAAGCACCAGATCCACGTGCTTCTCTATGATTGGCCCAACATCTACTTGCTGTGGCATAGGAGACTTTGACAGAGTAGATTTTTGATATGGTCAGCTTCCCCTCTGATTTTTCTAATGGGCTTTAGGCTAATCCTAATGGATGTATCATAATTAGTATCACGCATGCCATGTTGGTAAAAATATGATGTGGCATGACAATTTATAAAAAAAAAAGTTAGAGTATCATAGGTAGATACCGTATCATAATACGTAAAACTAGAAATCCTAATGCATGTAAATCTTGTACACAATTTACATTGAAATTCTATAAATTATTAAATATAGTGCTACTATGAAACTATCATATGATACTATGCACTATAAAGATAGTATTATACACCAGTATCATATGCATGATACTAGTAGTATGCTACTCCCAGTATGACCAGCCTTAGGAGTTTCTTTAGGCGTGTGGCTAGTTTTCTTTGAACGGGAAAGGTCCCTAAGGACTTAATCGCTGCATTAATTCCAAGCACGGGGTGGTACAAGATACAAATAGGACCCAGACAAAAAAGAAACTACAAGCTTGTCCTGAAAACAAACACAGACTACCTTAGAAAGGTTGCTAAAAAAGTGATCAAGCCTGTGTGTCGCACCGCCAAGCTCCAGGGATGAAGAAGACCGAAGTCCACCGTCTTCCTCACCGGGGAGTAGGCCACTTTGGAAGAATATGACAAGGATTGCCATCGTCGCATCATCAAGAAAGGGCCTCCACTTAAGGGGGTTGCAAATACACATCCAAGGCGGCAAAAGATGCTTTCCTTGTGCATCACAGTTCAACGGCTTGCAGAGGACTAGTGTGGAACGGCTCGATGTCGCATCAGTTGCTTCCCATCGTCGGTGAGCTCTGTTTCCGAGAGTGCACGCACACTCCCCTCTCCCCTCGCCTCCACGGGTGGCCGAAGAAGAAGATAGAGTAGATCGAGAGGGCAAAGCTCATAGGGACATGACGCCTTACTGATGAGGTTGCCGGTGGAGATCGATGGTGTCGAGGAGATCACCAACAACAAGCAAATGATCTGGCCAGCGAGATCTAGTGTGAAACCCCCGGCATAACGCTGTCACAAGGCTGACTCCTGTTACTAGTACTATCTACCCTATCTACTCCGGTGCCCCTCCAGGTCCAACTCAGGCCGGCTATTTTGCCGTAGAGGCCCGGTCCACGACGGTGGAGCGAGAGGGGTCGAGGGGGAAAGTGTAGCGGAAATGAGTGTATTAGGTGGCCAGTTAGCCATGTTAACCTAATGCATGCAGATGCAGGGATGCATGCATATCTCGCTTGTAGATATGGGCTGTTTTTTTTTTTTGATAACTGGCTTATTAATTAATTGGGATAGGCCTAATTACGCTTTATATTTCTGAATGGAGAGAGTACCATCTAGTCTTTCGTTTTTTCTATGCGCTAGGCGTCACGCCGGCTGATGACACGCGCTTCACGTGGCCGTACGCTTCCTTTGCTGTGCGTAGATGTCGCTTGTGAGTGGTGCGCGACATGTCGCTTTCGTAGCCGTGAGAAAATGTTACTTTTCAAATGCGATGCATGACACATAGCTTCACGTGGCTGGGCAAATCTTGTCCAACAACGCTCGCCCAACTCTAGGAACCGTATGAACACTTATGTACTCCGTCCGTCCGTGCAAAATATCTAAATACGGATGTGTGTAGATAAAGTTAAATATCGTGTGTACTCTCTCCAATAGAAAATAAGTATAAACTTTATTCTATCTTAGTACAAAATTAGCGACACTTAATATGAATTGGAAGGACTAGTATTTTTTTAAAAATACAACATTATTTTGTAACATTTTAGGAAACATGTACAAGAAAAATTTGTTATAGCAGCAAACCAACTTTGTGGTTGGACGGCTAGAAGGGCCCAGCCCACCACAGTTCAAACTCCAGGTTTGACTATGTGTGTTATATAAAAGTCAGAATATTGTTTCAGTGGGAGGTGGCGTGTCTGTCGATAGTGAGGTGTCCGTGCACTAGTGGAAACGAGGTCTTTGGTTGAGGTCGAATCAGTCAGAATACCGGTTCTTCTACGAACCGTGTTAAAGAAGCGCCTGCATGAGGGGATCGAAAGCAAAAAGGTGCACCTCCTTTAACACCTTCGAGCCATTTAAAGACAGCCTGCAGACATTAAAGGGGTGGGGCCATTTTTAATTCAAAAATAGGATAGAATTTAGAAAATTCATATCTTGTTCATTTCAACTCAGAAAAATATGAATAATATATCATAATTTTCAGAAAAATAAGATCTATCCATTCATATAAAAACATTTTATTGTTACACTTACATAAATAATTTCAAAATGATTAAAACACTTACATATAAATTTGATTATTCAATTAAGACAAAAATAAAATAGTCAAACCCTAAAACTTTGAACATAAGAAATATTAAGCATATGAAAAGGAATATAACCCTATTTTATTAGAGCAAATCATATTTTATTTTGTATTAACATTTTTGAATTGTTTGAATATTTAAATTTAGCATCTTTTGTATACTTTGGAACGTGACAATTCTGCCTGCCATTTTTCTTCCCGTCAGTTTTCTTCCCGCCATTTCTCACTATATATATGTAAGATTGGCCTCCATTGTCATTGGACATCTCTAGACTCATATCTGCAACCTTATCACTCTTTCCCATGGCTTCCACCGTACCACTAACCCCCGAGGAGGCGAAGGCGCTTTACGCCTCGAACTACCCTCGCTGTCTATCAAGGCCCCGTCACCGGATGTCGATCTTTGGCCTGGGAGGCATGCCGGTTCCTCCTATCCCTCTAGGTGTGGCGTGCCGGATGGCCATCACGAACCACTACTACTTCGAGCTCACATCGGAGCAGCGGAGGAATCCCAACTGACATCCCGACTTGGGAAGCCTTCTTCGGGGATCGGCGTGAGAGGGCGCTCGCCATGCACGAGGAGGACGGACCACCTCCTCCGAACTTCAACGAGGCCGGCCGTCAGCTGTGGTGGCGCGGTCGGACTCTCCAGAGCGTCATGGCCTATGACACGGCCGCCGACTCTAACCCCCGCATGCGCTACCCTCAAGTCCAGCCCACGCGTACTCAGCCTTCAAGGTTCAATTACGGAGACCCCGACGACGACAGTAACAATGGCCACAGCGAGTACGACGACTACAGTGGCGAGTATTACAGGTGTAGGCAGGAGCATGACTGAATCACTCCAACATTACAAAATAAGTTCGGCCGATTGTGACTTAATCTGGCCATGTATCTTAATTTTCAGTTCTTTTATGTATCTTAATTTCTAGTCGTGCTTTATGTAACTTACTGTTAGTTTCATTATGTACTTTAATTCTAGTTCTATCATAATGAAAATTTCTTCTCGTCCATTATTTCCCGCCCTTTTCTTCCCGCCCTTTTCCTCCAGCGCATTCTGGAGAAAACAATGCATGTTTTATCAAAAATCCAATGCAAGTTTAGCGAGGCTTGGCCCCGAGCTAAGAATCTTCATGCCCGTTGTTCGACAAAGTTTGACGATAGTTTAAAACAGGGATAAAAAATTAAAAAACGATTGGAACCATGCGAAACCTTCGCGTGGTGTTATATTACGTGAAATAGTTAGAAGGAAAAATATCAAACTTGGTATATTGATTATGTCTCAAAAAAACCTTCACAAAATGACCTATCTCATTCGAGGTTTCTTGGCTTTCGGGTCCAATGACCAATGTTATGGCTAGAATCAATGCATAGTTTGTGATAATATGGCCATATTGTGGATACATGTGCATCATGGGATGGCAAACAATGTTGCAAGAGGAAGTTTTCCTTTTTGTCGCACCAAAAAGGCATTTTCTATTTTCCGAGCATAAAAACGGACGGTTTTGTGAAGCAACCACCAAATGGCTAATTCAAAAAACTACTACCACATTTTACAAAAATACTAGACCACCTTATATGGACAATGTACCAACAGGGGGATCTGAAACCTTTCCGTCCACCTTTGGTGAAAAAGACAAATTCCTGCCGAACCGGTAGGAAGTGGGTCAGATATGAACTACAGGTCCATGATACGATGCTCATGTTTTTTTACAAAAATCATTTTTCGGTTCACAATATGCTATTTTATCAAAAATCCAATGCAAGTTGAGCGAGGCTTGGCCCCGGGCTAAGAATCTTCATGCGTGTTGTTCGACAAAGTTTGACTATAGTTTAAAACGGGGATACAAAATTAAAAAACGATCGGAACAATGTGAAACCTTCGCGTGGTGTTATATTATGTGACATAGTTAGAAGTAAAAATATCAAACTTGGTATATTGATTATGTCTCAAAAAACCTTCACAAAATGACCTATCTCATTCGAGGTTTCTTGGCTTTCGGGTCAAATGACCAATGTTATGGCTAGAATCAAGGCATAGTTTGTGATAATGTGGCCATATTGTGCATACATGTGCATCATGGGATGGCAAACAATATTGCAAGAAGAAGTTTTCCTTTTTGTCGCACCAAAAAGGCATTTTACATTTTCCGAGCATAAAAACGGATGGTTTTGTGAAGCAACCACCAAATGGCTAATTCAAAAAAAAATTACTAGTTTGAATAGTTAGAATTTTATTTTTTAAAAACAAAAAATGTTTTAGGATTTATTATTCAAATGCAAACAATTTTCATGTTGAAAGTTTTGTTAGATTCCAAAGTATACAAAAGATGCTAAATTTAAATATCCAAACAATTCAAAAATGTTAATTCAATTGCTCTAATAAAATAGGGTTAGATTCCTTTTCATATGCTTAATATTTCTTATGTTCAAAGTTTTAGGGTTTGACTATTTTATTTTTGTCTTAATTGAATAATCAAAAAATTTATGTAAGTGTTTTAATCATTTTGAAAATTATTTATGTAATTGTAACAATAAAATGTTTTTATATGAATTGATAGATCTTATTTTTCTGAAAATTATGATATATTATTCATATTTTTCTGAGTTGAAATGAAAAAGATATGAATTTTCTAAATGCTATCCTATTTTTTGAATTCAAAATGCCCCACCCCTTTATTGTACGAAATAAATGCCCCATCCTTTAACACCGGTTTAAACCACGAACCCGTGTTAAAGGGGGGCTGCGCGTGAAACGAAATCCCTACCCCCTTTAACACCGGTTCGTGGCTGGAACTGGTGGGCGCGCGAAACGAATTCCCCCTTTAACACCGGTAACTCGTGTTAAAGGGGGATTTATAACGCGCGCCTCTTCCTTCTTCCCCCCAGCCAAATCAAGCGTGCGCAAAGGAAGAAAGCAGAGGACTAGCGCAGCGCGTCGCCGCCCTCACGCCACCGCCGCCTCCTCGCCGTCCTGCGGGAGCGCGTCGCCGGGACTACCGCCACCGGCCTGCTGCTTCGACCCCGCGGCTCTGATTTCTTCATCTTTCCCGACGATGTTTCCCGACACCGCAGCCGCCCGCACCCGTGGAGAAGGAGAGGAGAGTCGCCTATCGTGACGTCGTGCAGCTTGCCGCGCCGTCCCCGCCCCGTCTCGTGATCTCTTGCTGCCGCGCGCTATTCCGTGCGCCACCTGGCCGCACCCCGTGCCGCCCCTTCGCCTCCCCATCCCGTCCACCTTCCACCAGCGCGCCACCACGCAAGGCCACACCGCAGCTTGAGCTGGCGCCTTATTTTATTTTTGTTTAATTAGTTAGTGATTTTAGGTTAATTAGTTGGTTATTAGTATTAGTTTTAGGGTTAGGCTATTTTATTGTTAGTTTAGTGATTTTTGGTTAATTAGTGTTCGTTAGTGATTTTTGGTTAGTTAGTGTTAGTTAGTGATTTTTGGTTAGTTAGTGTTAGTTAGTGATTTTTGGTTAATTTGTATGTGTATGTGTATATATGTATATATTTGTATGTGTATGTGTATATATGTATATATTTTTTGTATATGTATGTGTATATATGTATATATTTGTATGTGCATGTGTATATATGTATACATTTTTTGTATGTGTATGTGTGTATATATTTATATATTTTTTTTGTATGTGTATGTGTATGGTCAGCATCAGGCCGATTGCATGTGGTCGGCTTAGGGCTCACTTTTTCAATCGGTTTGCACTTGACCGATTACTTTTCCAATGCCGTGGACCACGACCTCTCCTCGCCCTTGAGCCTACACACGATCGAGGGTGAGTCGCCCATTTTAGGTAGCCCACGTCGTCTGGTTCGAACACACACCCCACGCATCTCGACCCGCTCACCCTAGCGCCAACCTCCGCCCTAGTACACCTCTCATTGTCAATATAGCATTAAGGTTTCTCCGAATGTATCCTCTCATATGAATCCGGGGTTTCTCTGAATTAGGGTTTGAAATGATCAAGCATGTATCAGGGTTACATTTCAATACTTTTAACCTGTCATATCATCATCCTTGCTTGAGCATTTCTATAGACGTATTAATGATATTTGTGTGATAATATTATTGTTTTCGAAACTATGGATCCACTCTGTAGAAACCTTGAAGAGGAAGAAATAATGCAGAACATGATCCACGAGGACACCTCACAATATCTGAACTTGGAGGGACATGATGACAGCTCAAGTAGTCATGGAGAAGATGACGACTCCGATGAACGCACTTTAGTGGTTACAAAGTCCGTCGAGGTATATGCATAGATTAAGCCTTTGCTGACTTGCACCGATTGATTTGTATATATGTACATGTAATAATTAACGCTTCTTTCTTCTTTTAGCCCTCTGGATCGACCAGACAGCAACAATCTTCTTCTACGAAAAAGAGCAAGCGAGACGCGAGCTATCGGTTGAAAGATCATGCAAAGTTCACGATCGAAGCAGTCCATGTTGATGGCAGGCCGATGGAGCCCAAGAAGTCCGCAGACAAATTTATACGTCAGGCTGGAGTTCTTGTTTTTTTTTTACCATAAACAGTAGGAGATGCTCCTACTGTGGTACTATATTAATATAAAATAGAGTTACATAGGGATGCAGAGAGCATCAAGTTACAAGGGCACACAACACCACACTAGAGTCTAGCTATATACAAGTTTATGGTATTTTCCAGGTTTTGGTTAACCCTGAACCTAAGCAAATCTAAATCAGCCTTAACTCTAGATCTCCAAGAGTTTACAGAATGTCTTGTTCCTTGAAATATTAGATTATTCCTTTCCTTCCAGATCCCCCAAGCAGCAATGATAAAAATTTCAAAGAAAAGTGGATGTTGGAATTCCTCCTTTGCCTGTCCAGTAAAGTAAATCTGCATGTTGAATTATCCCATGATATGTTAAGTCTATGCCAACATACTTGACTGAAAGGGCAGAAGAAAAATAAATGCTCAAGAGTTTCTTCCACTCCCAAAGTACAGAGAGAACAATCATAGTGTTGCCCTTGTCCCACGTTAAAGTGCCTACGCTTTAACATATTCATAGTATTCAATCTATCTGCCAATAAAAACCAGGAGAAAACCTTTAATTTTGGCCAGAGCTTAGATGCCCATATCCACTGAAACTGCTCTGGAGGGTCAATCAGTTGAAAACAGTGCTTGTAATAATTTCTGGAAGAAAATTTATCTCCCCATTGATAAATCCATCTGTCATTTCCTTCTTCCTGAAGTTGAACTGAGCTGAGCTGTTCTTGTAGCTGTTGATATTCTATCATTGCTTCCACTGATAAAGGACAATGAAATAAATCTTGCAGAGTTCAGAGATATAAAATTCTAACCTGAATGTCTTCATTTAGAACATAGGAAAATAATCTTGGAAACTGTTCTTCATGAATGGAATCTTGCCATTTATCCTTCCAGAACAAGGCTGTATCCCCTTTTCCAATAATGCAAGTAGCTATTCCTCTGAAAATAGGAGACAAGTTCATAACATATTTCCACCAAAAAGAACCCACATTACTAGTGGCATGTGGCACAGATTGCTGATAATATGTGCCCCAAATCATCTGAACCCAAGGAATATTCTTTCATTATAGAATTTGTCCGAAATTTTAGCGAGTCCTTGATTCTGAATCTTTATATTCAAAATACCTAAACCTCCTTTATTCTTTGGTTTGCATACCATGTCCCAAGCATCTAAGGACAGGCACTTAATGTCTCCATTTTCATACTTTTTGCTCCATAAACATCTTCTCCTGATCTTGTCAATATAGTCCCTTATTTTAGAATGAATCTCAATGGTACACATTGTATAAGTAGCAATGGAGGTTAAAATAGCATTAATATAAGCTAGCTTTCCAGCATGTGATAGAAGCAGAGTAGCACTAGTCACCTTTCTTTCAATTCTATCAACTAAGGGCATAAGTTCAGTTATTGACGGTTTGGTTGTGCCCATAGGCAATCCCAGATAAGTAAATGGCATTTTTGCAACTGAACATTCAATAATATCTGCCAGCTCTTGAGCCCTATCATTGGAAATGTTTATGGGAATAAGACTAGATTTCTGAAAGTTTATTTTTAGCCCTGTTGAAACAGCATAATCAAGCAGGATACTTTTGAGATGGGTTACTTCCTCATTTTTTGCTTGAAGCACCATGATTGTATCATCTGCATATTGTATAATTGGGAATTTGCCCCCACAAGGAATGGGTAAATGTAGTCTATTCTCATTTAATTCCTTGTTCACAACTACCTGTAGAAGTTCAGATGCCAACACAAATAATAAAGGGGATAAAGGGTCTCCCTGTCTTACCCCTCTTCTACAAAGGAAAGATTTCCCAGGAATTCCATTTAGGAGGATAGAAGAATGTCCAGAAGATAAACGACACTTAATCCACTTTAGCCATAGCTCAGTAAAACCCATATGTCTAAGAATTTCAATAATTGTATCATGTTCAATCATGTCAAATGCCTTCTCAAAGTCCAACTTCAAAACAATAATTTCTTTTTTTGACTGTTGACATTGGAATAAAAACTCAAAATCCCAAATCCCAATCACAATTGAATATTGGAATAAGCCAAAGAAGGGCGACGGTACCTTTGTCGATGAAAGATCCAAAGAAACGCTTTGGACTTCGCTGTTGGTAAATTTCACCCTACCGCCAGAGGAGGATGAAAATAAACTGGTTATAAAGGAAAATGTCAAAGAGTGGACTCTAAAGAAGATGGCTGACGCTTTCTGCAACTGGAAGACAAAATTGAACAAATTTGTCAAAGCTCGCGAGACTCCAGATTTCGAAGACCCATATTATGCGAAGATAAGATCTCATTGGCCCGAATTGTGGCGTACAAGGAAGGTGCTATAGCTACAAAGAGGTTAGAAACCAATACGCTAAATGCCCAGAAGAAGGAAGCTGAGAAGGCCCTGCGCGCTATAGGGTTCACACCCCAGACACATGTGTGGGACCTACGTGCAAAGACTTGGTTCTACAGAATCGGGACAAGGTTGGACCCAGAAACGGGATTGTGTATCTTCCCAACAATTCTTGCCAAACCCGTCACTGAACTCATCACGACATACGAGGAAACAGCCGCCAGGACCTTCCATCCCGACAGAGAGAATGACCAGCTGACACACGTCATCGGTAAAAAAGAACACCCTGGACTTGCACGAGGCACAGGGGGTATGACGTGGAAGGATGGGTTTGCCGAGTGGGGCAACTCTTACAGATGGTGCAGCAGAAAAGAAAAAGAGCGTACAGACCGGATGACACAGATAAAATATGCACTTGTGGCGCTGCAGTCGCAAGTGAATGCACAAAAGAGCCAGCAAGCTACCATCCCATCTCAGCGGCACGAAGAGCCTGCATTGGAAGCTGCCGGGGACCCAGACTCTGGGCGGAAAAGCAGCGTGACTTCCACGGAGAACGTGCAACCCACGCTTGAAATGGTGGTTCCTCGATACCCCGTAGATGAGATCACGGGGAGCGAACACGTTGAGATGCATGTGAGATTAATGGGCTTATCCATTAAGGTGGCGGTCGGCTATGCCTTACCTCCTGTAACTGGTGGAACTTACCACTGCCGACCGATTCCAGATGGCTATGCTATTGTCGGGGTGGATGAGGTTGTGAAGGAATATGAGGAAGCACCGCTTGACCATACTACATGTGAAGGGGAAACTCAACTCAAATTTGCAGTGAAAACAATCATTCTTTAGAAGAAGAAACACATCATGCTTCCAAATTGGAGGGTACTGGCACCCCCGCCGTTTCCGCAGCGTCAGCAGTCTGAGCCGCCTCAGCCTTCTCCAAGTCATCAGAATACTCCCCCATCGTCTCCGGCGTTTCAGCCATCTCCTGCGCGGCAGCCATCTCCGGCGCACCAGACATCTCCTGAGCGTCATCCATCTTCCGCGCGTCAGCCATCTTCGGCGCTTCAGCCATCTCCTGCGCGTCAGCGTAAGCGGAAGAGCACTGCCACGAAGAGCATCACTAGCACTACCACGAAGAAATCCGCAGGAAACCGTACGCCAAAGAGTTCAAGAAAGTACATCCTGCAGCCTTCCGCCAAGCCATTGCCGGTATTACCGTGGAATCGCAGCGACGAGGAGACCAAGAGGATCTCGGAAGAAGAGGTCAAGAAATTCTTTGCACCTAGACGGGCCGAGCCAAAGGAGAAACTAGATCCGGCGGTGGTGGAGAAGTTTTACAATAATATTTTGAAACCTGAAACCCCACTTGTGCCGGACTACGAGCGCCAGATTATGAAGGGGGATGGAAGGCAGAGGGAGTATGAAAGTAGCAGTCGTGCGACACCTCAGAAAACAGATCCCATGCTCGGAGAGCAGGAAAAAACAAATCGTGCGCCCTGCTCCAAGTGTTCGGCACACGGATAATTCCTCCTGTAAAAGATTACGAGGCAGAGCTGCAATGAAAGGCCAATGACATGGGGATGACTTACATTGCATACTTGAACATCATGGGAGACAACTTGCCCAAAGGCGATGTCAACCCCATACAGGCATGGAAGTATGAGAAGAATCTCGTCAAGAAAGAGGAGCTCAAGAATCTATCAACAAAGATGCGAAGATTGCATAAGTGGTACCTTGATTTCTGCAAGACGAGAAAGGAAGAATGGATCACGACGCATATAAGAGATCAGATTTTCTTGTGCGGAGACGACGAGATCAGCTTCAACATTCAAGACTTGCATTTTCTATTTAATCAGAAGGAACTCGACAAAGCTGCCATCAGCCTTTATTGTGTGTAAGTACTATTTCTGTAATTTCTATCTCATCTCATTCAATTCATTAATTGCATGTATATATATGCTCACCATATATGTATATACTATTATGCAGGGAAAAGGTTATGGAATGCATGAAAGGAGTCCCTTTTGACATTGGGTTTGTTGACCCAAATAGAGTTCATGAAGAAGTGGTAAAACACAAATCCGGGCAAACAGAAGATTTCTTGCTAACGTCTTTACTGAGACAACAAACCAAAAGGGAAATACTATTGCCTTACAACTTCTCGTGAGTGTTACTCTCTCTTGTATATATTCTGTTTCGGTTTACTCGATGTTAAGTGTAACTGATGATGAGTTATGCTTGCTTAGGTTCCACTTTATTCTGCTAGTCATTCAAGTTGACTCAGGAAAAGTCCTTGTCATGGACTCGTTATGAAAAGACCAAGAGTTATGGGCAGACTTTAAAGAGATGCTCCAGAGGTAATTTCAATCATATTATCGCACTAGATCGGCAAATTTCGTGACAACAAGTAATTAATTGCTCCTTTATCCATTTTCTTTGCCGGACAGGGTTTGGAAAAGGTTCACGGGCAGGGCCGTTGGCGAATGGTCAGAAGAACTAAAATTTGTAGACCAAAATATAAGTAATACTAGCCAGATAGATCTGCGTATCTCTTTGATTCTGCTTCCAATTCCATTATATCATGCTTTATTGATTATTATTTTGATTGAACTCTATTCTCGAAAGTCCGCATCAGGGATCCGACAATAACTTATGTGGATACTATGTTCGCGAGTTCATTCGATATGTGCGACAAGCCAAGCCGCACTAGAACAACTTAGAGTAAGTAAACAAAGTACACAACATTATTTTATTACCATCAGTTGTGTTGAGTTTTATTCTTATAAATATATTGACCCCATTCTTCATATATATTTAGATCGAACGGATGCGAGACCAACTCCTACCATTTGACCGCATACGAGCCATTCAAGAGTAATTGGCAGGGTTCATACTTGATGAGGTCGTCACGCCTGGCAGAGAACTCTTTAGATATCCACCAAAATGAACATGTACGGAGATGTTATATTGTATATATGCTTGAACGTGTTTGTCTTGTACTTGATGCTTCAATGTGTACGGAGAATACCACAATGACGATGTTTGTGTATAATAATAGTTGCTTAATTATTCATGTACTCGTATGTACCGACGATGTATGTGTATGCCTCTCTCGATCGATTCCCCCTCCCCCGCCAAGGCCAAAAATCCGCTTAGAACGGGCGGTGAGAACTCGCCGATGAGATTTATGCCGCTTTCCTGCCGCCGCAGATAACCTTTAACACCGGTTCGTGTTACGAACCAGCAGTGTGAGGTCGAAAGGCAGTAGTTCTATCGGCGCCATTTTAACACGGTTCGTATAAGAACCATCATAGGGGTTTAACATCATTCTCAACAGGGTTCAAAACCGCTGTTAGAGGGTCTCCTGAACCGCTATTAAAGGGTGTGTTGTGCACTAGTGGTGGTGACTTCGTCAATCTCAAGACCCGATCCGCCGACTCAGTTTCTCGAATGTGTTCATAAGGTAGGATGTGCGTGTGTGTGTTTATAGGGATGAATACATATACGTATTGTGAGCATCTGTGATTGTGCTGTGTTTCTTAAAATAATAATTTGTTATAGCATTTCAAACATACCAATCTATATATACCTAAAATAAAAGACTAAGGTTTCTTCGGTGCGAAAAATATCAGATCTGGCCAATCTCACGATATCCCATTGTTGAGAGTATCCTAGCAGATATCGCATCTGGCCATACTGCGGTAAACCGCAACAAGTTTTTTTTGTGTGAAAAATATCGATGCAAAACAGATCTCACATAAGTGTACCATAAAATAAAATATATCCACAAATATTTTATCGTTTTCTTCGTAAACTCGCGAATCTAGATCGGACGCCCACCACTGCTCTGAGAAGAAGTCGCCGCCGGCCAAAATCGCGCCGCCCCCGGCCAGAATTGCACCGCCGTTGGCCGGAATCGCCAGCTAGCTGCTTGCTCATCGTCCAAGCTAGCTGCGTCCGTGCCGTCCTAGCTAGCTGCTGCGTGGGTGCGCGCACGAGCTAGCTCCTCTTGCGTGTGTGTGCGAGCCACCTGCGTACGCTGACTAGCTAGCTGCTGCTGCGTGCGTGCGCGCGCGGCGCGCCGTGCTAGCTGCCAACTCCGGCGGCCGACTTCCGGCTTTATGGCGACGACGGGATGACCGGAATTGACCTTCGGTAACCGATTTTCGGCGACGGCGACGAGACACTGTAGTTGAATATTCCCTTCCGCCAACCGTTTTTACATTTGCGGTAAACCATATCAGAAGTCCTTCATACTGAAAATATGCAGCATGGAAGCGTCTATTTATGATGAACTGTAAAAAAAAAATCGAATACGATACGATATGCGGTGTCTAGATAAGCCGCTTTTTTCTTCTCGTATCGCAAACTGACGATTATTTTGCGATACGGGACCGGATACGGTATCGCTAGAGATGCTCTCATGAGGATACAGTCGGACTTGGCGGGGAGTAACGTCAGGGTCGTCGCCGCTTCTGAGGCCGGTCAGCGACTACAAAAGCTTGAATCGTGCTTGTTGTCGCAATGGTTCAGGACTAATCCCCTCCTCTCACCGCCTCTGTCGCTACCCCTACCTACCGCCACCACCGAACAGCACCGAGATCAATCTCCTCCTCCCACCGTCTCTAATTCATTTGTGTTGGTCAAATCAGCAGATGTTCTAATGGCTGCCTTGGGCCAATGTGAGAGAGAACCACACCTCCCAATTTAATATCTGGAGTCTGGATGTTGGTGTGAGCTATAACAGAATCCATGACAGCCAAGTTGGCTCTAATTGAACAGGAGTTGTTGCTTGCAAGACCGGCACGGTCATCGGGTCGGTGATGGAGGCAACGCCAATTGTTGGTCGGTGTGGGAGCCGACGAAGAGACCTCGGCCACCACAACGAAACAAGCCAACGGCTATCGAGGCAGAACAGGGGAGCATGCAATGGGAACCTAAGTTTTGCAATTTTGCTAGGCAACTCTGTAGCTTGGTGAACAGCCCGAAACTCTGAACAAGTATGCAGTATCAACTTCAAATAAATAGCACACAAATTGCATAACAGGAACCCGAGCCGTGGGAGCAAAAGAGTATGGCATATCGTCATATTTGAGCACAAAAAACCCTAGGACCAGTCTCTGGTCCGGGCAACAGTGTCATCGCCTTCCTTCTTGAAGGTGTTGCTTGGTGCGTGGTGATTCTGTGTTAGAAGCCGTGATGGTACTTATCCGGAGGGTGCAGCGGTTGTGGGTCATCGTCGTTTAGTTGATCCGTCTCTGTATCCATTTTCTTTCTTCTTTTCTTTCTTTTGTTTGGGTGTGTGTTTGCTGCTGCCCTAGCAATATCTTGTACTATCGGTTTGATTGCTATATAACCTATAGCGGGGCGAAAGCCTATTTCTAGAAAATCCCTTTTGACGTCCACAACACAAACATGAAGATCTGTTTGTATTATCGTATCCCACACGTGAAGATAAAAGAGCCATATAGCTATAATGAAGATGCATCAAGCAGAACATTGCTTTGTCGTCTCCTTCGCCGCTAACTAGAACACTCGGGAATCGAGTCCACCATCGTCGCCGTTCTTCCGCCGCTTTGGTTTCAGCGGGAGCGCTAAAGCTCTATTGTTTATTCCCACCAAGCGCCATTCTTAGAGCCATGGTGAAGTCGATGGAGAATGTTAGGATAGCGGAAATATGAGGGTAGCGATGGTGATTTTGTTCTTGTGACAACGGAGATCCGCTGCGTGATCCGGAACTCGCTGTGATCACAGCCGGAAGACAACACAGGGGGAGTTTCCAGTCTTATCTTGCAGGGTGCAAATCCAAGGTTTGGCCTTAACTGGTTGTGCCTGGCAATGACCTTGTTGAAGACATTATTTTATGAGTGAGGACTTTCTCCAGGATGAAAACCTATGATCTTTGATCAGGCAACGACGGCGTTTGACCACTGTTTCCTTCTTGAAGGCGTTGTTATTGGAGTGGAGTACTTCTGGTGTTGTTCTGATGGTGTCACTGTCGTTACTTTGAGAATTAGTTCTCTGCAACGGGACTTTTTTTTGTAATTCTACTTTCTTTTTTCTGGGCTATGTGCATCCGTAGAGCGGTAGGGCATGCGTTGTTGCAGATGCTGGGTGTAATTGGTATCCTTTGATATTAATATATACTCTTTTCCATAAACAAAATCGTCTCGCCATTCTACTGAATTTGCCGGAACTCCACTCACACTAGTTGGCCAAACTTAGAAACTACATTCAGACACTATGGTTTGATTACTATGGTGGGGATGTGGGCGTCAACCACTTGGCTAGCCGCACACAGCTGTCTATGGGGGATGACAGAGACACAGGTTCGAACACTGGCTCACTCGCTTGTGCCCCGAGGTCTTCTTCTTAATACAATTCCGTAGGGCGTAGTGGTGGCGTCCTATATGAACACCACCATTATCGCTCGCACTGGTGGCGTTCGGTCTAAACGCCACGACTAGGAGAGATAGTTGTGGTGTTTTTCCTAAATACCAGTACTATATGTATAATTTGTGGCGTTTTCAGAAAGTCAAACACCGCAACACTACAGGACTCGCGCGCTACGCCGAGGGCAAAAAGCCGTCGGCGTAGCCTTCTCAAGAAGGCTCCCTCATGAGCACATAGAGGCCGGCGTGATCAAAATCTGGGCGTATGCTACGCCGTCGGCATAGCTTGTCGACAGGTTGCAAAAACATTTAAAAAAAATAATTATTTTTATTTTTTTTCTCGATTTTTGAATCTTTGAATTGTTTGACTTATTAATCTCTCACTTTGAACTTTTTAACACTAATTACACTTAATATTTAATTAAAATTGCAGTCTTGGTCGAACTTCTTGGCCGGTCACCCATCCTAATACTACTCCAGTTCCAGCACGCTTAACTTCCTCGTTCCTTCAGAATCTGTTTTCACAAAGTAAGTAATATATTGTTGTCAATACTATGATATCAATCCTATTAACCCTTATATCAACATGTCACATGTTTGTATTTTTTGAAATTACAAACAATTATTTACGTAAACATTAATGAATAAGTAAAAATATTATTGAATTCAAATAAAAATATAATAATTTTACTTTTTTGTATTTTTCTATTTAATATGAAATAATTAATGTCTTTAAATCTGTAAATCGGGAATTTAACAAATAATATGTCTAAATTGATTAGAAAAATAAGAGGAATCCAAATATGATATCCATATCAACTAATCACAAACCCTCCATTTTTGAATTATCTATTTGGTGGTTGCTTTAGAAAATTCCCTTTTTTGCGCTCGGATAATGAAAAATGGCTTTTTGGTGCGATGAAAAGGAAAACTTGCATTGAATCTTTGATAAAATAGCATATTGTGAATCTAAAAATGATTTTTGTAAAAAACCATGAGCATCGGATCATGTACATGTAGTTCATATCTGACCGACTTCCTACCGATTCAGCAGAAATTTGTCTTTTTCACCGGAGGTGGACGGAAAGGTTTCGGATCCCCCTGTTGGGACATTGTCCATATAAGAAGGTATAGTATTTTTGTAAAATATGGTGGTAGCATTTTGAATTAGCCATTTGGTGGTTGCTTCACAAAATCGTCCGTTTTTTGTGCTCGAAAAATGGGAAATGGCGTTTTGGTACGACGAAAAGGAAAACTTCCTCCTGCAACATTGTTATCCATCCCATGATGCATGTATATGCATAATATGAGCACATTATCACAAACTATGCCTTGATTCTAGCCATAACATTGGTCATTTGACCCGAAAACCAAGAAACCTCGAATGAGATAGGTCATTTTGTGAAGGTTTTTTTGAGACATAATCAATATATCAAGTTTAATATTTTTACTTATAACTATGTCACATAATATGATACCACGCGAAGGTTTCACATTGTTTCGATCGTTTTTGAATTTTTTATGCCCGTTTTAAACTATCGTCAAACTTTGTCGAGCGCGGCATGAAGATTCTTAGCTCGAGCCTCCTCGCTAAACTTGCATTGGATCTTTGATAAAATAGCATATTGTGAACCTAAAATGATTTTTGTAAAACATAAGCATCGGATCATGTACCTATAGTTCATATTCGACCACTTCGCCGATTCTAGGAATTTATCTTTTCACCAAAGGTGGACGGAAAGGTTTCGGATACCCCTGTTGGGACATTGTCCATATAAGGTGGTATAGTATTTTTTTTTAAATGTGGTGGTAGCATTTTGAATTATCCATTTGGTGGTTGCTTCACAAAATCGTCCATTTTTTGTGCTCGGAAAATAGGAAATGACTTTTTGGTGCGACGAAAAGGAAAACTTACTCCTGCAATATTGTTCACCATCCCATGATGCATATGTATGCACAATATGGGCACATTATCACAAACTATGCCTTGATTCTAGCCATAACATTGGTCATTTGATCCGAAAGCCAAGAAACCTCGAATGAGATAGGTCATTTTGTGAAGGTTTTTTTGAGACATAATCAATATATCAATTTTAATATTTTTAATTATAACTATGTCACATAATATGACACCACACGAAGGTTTCGCATTGTTTCGATCGTTTTTGAATTTTTTATGCCCGTTTTAAACTATCGTCAAACTTTGTCGAACGGCAGGCATGAAGATTCTTAGCTCGGGGCCGAGCCTCGCTAAACTTGCATTGGATCTTTGATAAAATAGTATATTGTGAATCTAAAAATGATTTTTGTAAAAAAACATGAGCATCGGATCATGTACCTGTAGTTCATATCTGACCCACTTCCTGCCGATTCGGCAAGAATTTGTCTTTTTCACTAAAGGTGGACGGAAAGGTTTCGGATCCCCCTGTTGGGACATTGTCCATATAAGGTGCTCTATTATTTTTGTAAAATGTGGTGGTTGTATTTTGAATTAGCCATTTGGTGGTTGCTTCATAAAACCGTCTGTTTTTATGCTCGGAAAATGGAAAATGCCTTTTTGGTGCGACAAAAAGGAAAGCTTCCTCCTGCAACATTGTTCGCCATCCTATGATGCACATGTATGCACAATATGGGCACATTATCACAAACTATGCCTTATTTCTAGCCATAACATTGGTCATTTGACCCGAAAGCCAAGAAACCTCGAATGAGATAGGTCATTTTGTGAAGGTTTATTTGAGACATAATCAATATACCAAGTTTGATATTTTTTCTTCTAACTATGTCACATAATATAACACCACGCGAAGGTTTCGCATTGTTTCGATCATTTTTGAATTTTTTATGCCTGTTTTAAACTATATATAATGTTTTATGTTTTACTTAATTTTTATTTACAAATGTGTAATATTTGAGTGTAGATAGATAGGTCTTATTTTTCTGCAAATTTTGATATATTATTTGTATTTTTCCGAATTAGAATGATTTAGTTATGATTTTTCAAAGTTTAATGAGATAAAATAAAAAATAGCTACGCCGAGGGCAGCCGTCGGCATAGCATAGGATATGCCGAGGGCAATTCTACGCCGACGGCTGCTTGGCGGAGCTGGCCTAGACGATGGCTACGCCGACGGTGGCCGTCGGCGTAGCTTCCCATTCCTGTAGTATATTTTTGAAAATTTGAAAAAAGAAAGATGCTGCATATTGTTGATTAAAGGCTACAATATAACAACAATATAACATCATGAAATGCATATTCACATAAGCAGGAAAATAAAGATTTAATTCACCATAAATTATTAACAAGCGGTTCAAAACATCACAAGCAGGCCAAATGGCACTTTGATTTTCTGAGATAATATTATCAAACATAGGACTTAGTCTATTAACAAGTCATTTCGAAACCACCTTATAGGACATTGCATAAGCCGATGAGACTGAAATCCTTGAGTTCTAGCGGATCGTCAATTTTTGGCATTAGCACAACAGAGGTATCATTTGTGCCCTCCGGCATGAAACTAGTAGCAAAGAATTGAAGTATCGCTATAATAACATATTCCTTAAACACATATCCGTTTCTTTGATAAAACCGGGCATGAAGCTAGCCATTGAGTATCGGGGGCTTTAATAGGGCCAATTTGAAACAAGACATCTGAAAAAGTCCCTACAAAGCTGACCATTCGTATCCATAGTAAAATAAGAGCATGCCATACAGTCCATGTCCGACGGAACAGATTGGACGATGCCATTACCATCATGGAGCTTTGCAATCTTGTTCTTTCTAGCACGTTGAACGGTCTTCCAATGATTTTTTTTTGTATTTATTTATGTCCCCTTCGTTCAACCAGTCAATACGAGACCCATAGACGAACACAAACGAAAGATGGACACTAAACCTTGTGGATGGACACACAATCTAGAGACATGGAGCATTTTGCGATGCATAACTGCATATCTCATTTATTTGACAGAAAGGAAGTGCAAGAAACTTGGACCGGATCCCATGATCGAGATCACTCATCCTGAAACTAGACGCACCACCACGTGAACAACGCACGTGTCAGCTTCAGTTTATTTGTAAACACAAAACAGAGATAACATGGTACGTATAGATTCAGTAAAAACTATCGTGCCAACAGACTCATGATAAACTGAAGAAAATAAACGACAACCTTGACTACCTTTCAATGAAGTCGCAATTAATTTAAGAGCTGCTAACTCCATCATAACCGTGTGTTGAAGAAACGAGCTGCCGGAAGTTGATGGGCTTGGCGAATCCCTCCTCCACTGGGGCGGAGAAGATGATGGCAGCGCCCTTCTTAGCGGTGGCCTGGGTGCCGTGCACCAAGTCCCAGAACAGATAGTCGGCACGGTCGTCGCAGAGAGTGGAGCCGGGCAGGCATAAGGCCCCCCACTCAATCCGTCCAGTTCCGCAGCACGCGCTGGTCACATTCTTGAACCCGGCTGCCTCCGGGTCCGCCGTGAAGTTGGTCACCAGGTTGTAGGAGCTCCCCATGGAGTACGTCATCCCGGGCCGTTTGGGGTCGGCGGCGAGCTGCGCCATCCTCTCGCCCAGCAAGTTGTTGAACCCCAAGGCGAGCCCGTTGGCGACGCGCACGCACCTGCCGGTTGGGAACAGGGCGCGTATCACCGGCAGGCAACCGATGGGTGGCACATCGATGATCCCGAAGCGTCGGGCGCCGAGGTCATATAGGGTTTGTACATGCTTCGTGTAACTTTCCAGGAGGCGGGCGTACAAGATCGGAAACAGGGTCGGGTTAAGGGGGTAATTGAAAAGGTCGTTCCCCCCGGCACTGATGAGGAAGAGGGACTTGGAGAGCAGTGTGCTGATGGCGATGGAGCCCCCGCCGCCATTGTACTCATCAGTCATCTTTGACTTGGTGGCCGCGAAGAACTCCACTTGCTCCTCCATTGAAAAGCACTCCCCCAACCGCTGATTGGCCGATCCATGCAAACATGAAAACTCAATTAGTGACAAATTAGAGATGGATGAAAAGTGTAACGAATTATTTCAAGCGGCTCACGGTTGTGTTGAGAATGCCGCAGCCAGTGGAAGCGTAGTTGACCCCACCAAAGCCTCTGAGGATCTCATGACTCGTTTCTGGCGTTAACGACATGTAGGCCGGTGGGCTCATCTTGAAACCCAACAGCTTCGCTGCATTATTTCAGAATTGCATCATGGCGGTTAGCTAATTTTCATACTTCATCAGAAAATGAAATGAAAAAAAAAAACACATGCATGGACGGGCACCATACAGATGTAGTCGGCGACGTTGTAACCATTGCTGACCCTCCCGGTCGGCAGGTACTCTTGCGGCAAGTCGATGCCGTAGGGTAGCGGCAGCGGCCCGTTCATCCCGACGTCCACCGTCGAGTCGCCGAAAACGTACACCGCCGGCACCAGGTTCGACGCCGATGACATCCGGCCGCCGCACATAACAAGCACCGCAACCACCAGTGCCATCAGGCCCTTGCCATTGGCCACTCTCGCCCCCGCCATGCTGCCTACTCCACTATTAATTGTGGGTTTATCTACTACCGGAAATGGAATGGTAGCTGTGAGTCGTTGGAGCAAAGCCCAGCCTCTCCCTGCCTATTTATACAAGATACAATGGATACGACCGCACGTGGTTAAACCTGGAGTTTGATTAAAGTTCAAGTCCAAAACCAATGTCCCCAACCAATGTTCCACTGAAATGTGATCTGATCCATACAATCAAATCCATTATAGATTGCATAGTATCCAAGTCCAAGCTGGCATTTTGGTTCGTGGGTGTAAATGATCCTATATTATAAAAATACATAAAAAACAAAATTTGAAATGTTAAAAAAATTCAGAAAATATGTTCGCATGTACATATGGACATATTCTATGTTTGTATACAAGTTTACGGGAGAAAGATCATTTTAAATTACATGTGTATAAAAGAAAAAATATATCCATGAAGAGTCACGTTAGAGCAAGGATGGCAATAAGCGGTATATAGACAGGGTAGAGCAATACCATACTCATAACCGTATAGTCAATGGATACAAAAAGTTATCCGTACCAGTACCCGCATGTATAAAACTTTACTCATACCCATACTCGACAGGTACTCGTACCGTTGGATACCCGACGGTATATCCGATAGTATCCAAATTAATCACAATTTTACATTTATCAGTATCATATTTGACAAAAAATTAACTATCTCTACTCAATAATAGGTAGACGAATACATGAAAATTATCGAAGTTTAGAAATCACTATCTCATACTCGTCCCTAGGTTGCTCAACCGCATAGATTAAACTCTATAGTTAAGTTTTACATGTTAGTTTAACCGGATAGGATATGGGTATAACTATGGATACAAGTCTAGATCCGTGCCCGTAACCGTGACCTAACTGGTAAGATATGAGTTGTATTACACATGGTTTTATAAAAGTGTGTCCATATCCTTTCCATACGGGTACGGTACCCACAGTTACTTATACCCGTAGGTAAAATTGTCATCCTTATGTTGGAGCATCAAAATTTGTTTTTTTACACTGGATAAAAAAATGTTTTCTCCAAAAACATGTGGGAGAACGTAAAATATTCGGAGTACATGCAAACTTTTTTCTAAGCTTTTCCACATTTTTTTTTTGAAATAATAGGCTCATATGCACGTCGCGAGCCAAATTGGATTTCTACCGAATCCATCCAATCCAAATACCTGTAACAAATGGATATCCAAAAATTCCAATTGAACCTTTATAATAATGTGGTACACTCTTTTACTTGGCACGGACAGGGTGCAAGTACGAATGCTTTGTATGCATCATTTATGGGATGAACCTGTCACAAGAGACGAGATATTAAAATGGAAAATGGTCCATATTTGTCATGCATGTCACATGTGTGTGTGCTTTCTTTGGCCCAGACGAGAATCATGTGCGTGGATAGGTGTGTCGACATGTCTCTCTAGCTCACGGGTAAGATCGATAGATTGGTACTATGTTTGTCTTTTACTGAGATATTCGATTCAAGGCAAATAGTGTCATCGTCGCAAACGTCGTGACACACGTGTACAAATGAAAACAATTATTACTAGCTATTTACTCTTTGTTTTACAACATAAGTCTTTTAGCAAGCTGCTTATATTGTAAAACAGAGGGACTGTACGTTAAAATGTATAGAAATGATATCGAAAATCTGTATGTCTAGAAACTATTTTTTAGAATACTTATATGACATGTAGTTCAAGATGGAGAGAATAGTAGCATGATAAACACATGCAGAATCATGGATGTAGATTCATGCCAAGTACATGAAATAATATGCGAGTCTAGAATTAGATAAAATGCACACGGATCCGGGTTTGGACGCACACGACATGAAATGTGTGTCGATATTTTGACAACGGACCATTTGGAGTTGTAAGGTAGAGCACGGACCCGATCTATACTACTGCATCCATCCAACGGTTTATGATACTTTAGAGGAAGCACACGATCCATGTGCTTCTCAATGATTGGTCCAAGGTCTACTTGTTGTGGCCTAGGAGACTTGTCCGGATAGATTTTTAGTCATAGTGAAAGAATAGCTTGGGTAATACGCTTTTACATGTATTGTCAACTAGCGTTTAGATTCGTGATACAATTAAACGATAAGAGAGAGAACAGAATTCAGCTATATTCAAGATCACACATTTCTGCACAAAATGAGTCTATATTGTAATAAATGAGAACTTTGCGATTATACCATGTTCAGACTATTTCTGAAGATAAGAATCTTGCAATATACGCATATTACTACTCTAAGTTACTCCCCACTATGGAGAGAGGGACAGCACGGGACCCAATCTATACTGCTGCATCCATTCAATGGCTTATATTACTGCTGCATCCATTAGAGGAAGCGCACACATCATGTGCTTCTCTATGATTGGTCCAACGTCTACTTGTTGTGGTCTAGGAGATATGGCCAAGTAGATTTTTGATGCTATCAGTTTGGGTCCTTCTCCCTGGCGCCCGCGCGACATTGGGCTTCCATCGTTCAAAGAATTTATGATGTTGGGCCGGCATGATGAGGCCCATTCTATTGTCGGGAGCTTTTTTGTCCTTGAGGGTTGCGTGGCTGATTGTTGGGTTGAAGGAAAGAACGACGAGTGAATACGTGGTAGAAACATGAAAAACTGGAAATACAAACACGACAAGGATATTAGCGTTGTCAAGAAATATATAGAATATGCAGGAAGAAAATATATATTCCACGCACTTGCACCTGGTTGGTGGAGAGAAAAAGGATCAATCCATGCCTTCAAATCTGATTGGTTGAGAAAAAAAACACAATCTATGCACGATGCTCTCATTGGTGGAGAAACAATACCATGGATCAGTGGGTAGATCCTGGCATAGAAAGCGGCAGCCCTGCTCGTACGTGGCATAAGAGCAATTTCAGTAATACAGCTGGCAAGCCTGCTATAAGCTCACCTATAGTTAGTTTAGTATAATAGTTATTTTTAAAGATTTAATATTTTATTTGTCAATGGTCCACTCATATAAATAGTAGTGGACGCGTCTGGTATTTATTAGGAAGAGCAATCTGATAAAACATATCTTAATTATAAGGATTTAAATAGAATATCTTTCTTGATGTGGAGGAGAGAGAAGATGAGAGAGAATAAGAGTGGACTCTTAGTTAAGAGTCAACTGCAGCACGCGCTCCTAAGCATTGTGTGAGAGTAATAGGTGGACCATGCACTAATAAAATAGTATACTTATATGGTTAACTATTGTACATGTTGGCTATTAAATCGACTATAGATGACGTGGCTATCGCTTACAGCCAGCTGCTGGCTATACTATTGTTCTTACTATGAGAGCCCACCTCTTTTCTCTCACCTCTTCTCTCTCATCTAACTAAATAAAACAATATTAGTTTAAACCTTATAGACAGCTGACTAGAGAGCTTATTGTATTTGCTCTAAATTCACAAACAGATATCAATAATGAAAGAGTCAAGGGAAATCGTGAACGGAAAAATTAAGAGAAAGCGAACGTCCGAACTAGGCCGGCCCAGGACCATAACGCTTTACGTAAGCTTCTGATTTCACTAATGGACTTTAGGAGTTTTGGTTAGGTGGCCAGTTAGCCATGTTAGATGCATCGATCCATGCGTATCTCGCATATGGACATGGACTGATTAATTACATTGACGAGGTAATTGCAGTTGAAAAAAAGACTATTCGTGAGCCTTGAGTTGCTCTGCGTTTGACATGTGACGCGCTGTTGATCAGGGCTGAGCCGGTAAAATTTTAGACCCTGTGCCAAAATCTAAACTGAGGCCCTAACTCATAAAATTTGTGAACTATTTAAACTATAATATAATTGATGTTCTGATCTTCATTTTTAAAACACTGTATGCACTGGTATCTGGATTTTTTAGATGCCGGTGGCCAGTGCAGATTGATGAATAAACATTCACTGGGGTGAAAAGAATAGATAACATTTTAAGGTATAAGCATAGGTCTACTCTTAAAAATGACAAACAAAATATCAAAATTCTAGTTTGGAAAAGTACAACTATCAAGAGGATGAAAATAATAATATTTCTAAAGATAGACTCTACGCACTACAGGAATGGGAATCTACGCCGATGACCAAACGTCGGGGCCGTCGGCGTAGCCATCGTCCAGGCCATCCCCGCCAAGCAGCCGTCGGCGTAGAATTGCCCTCGGCATATCCTATGCTACGCCGACGGCTGCCCTCAGCGTAGCTAGTTTTTATTTTATCTCATTAAACTTTGAAAATCATAACTAAATCATTTTAATTCAGAAAAATACAAATAATATATCAAAATTTGCAGAAAAATAAGACCTATCTATCTACACTCAAATATTACACATTTGTAAATAAAAATTCAGTAAAACATTATATATAGTTTAAAACGGACATAAAAAATTCAAAAATGATCGAAACAATGCGAAACCTTCGCGTGGTGTTATATTATGTGACATAGTTAGAAGGAAAAATATCAAACTTGGTATATTGATTATGTCTCAAAGAAACCTTCACAAAATGATCTATCTCATTCGAGGTTTCTTGGCTTTCGGGTCAAATGACCAATGTTATGGCTAGAATCAAGGCATAGTTTATGATAATATGCTCATATTGTGCATACATGTGCATCATAGGATGGCGAACAATGTTGCAGGAGGAAGCTTTCCTTTTTGTCGCACCAAAAATATATTTCCATTTTTCGAGCATAAAAAACAGATGGTTTTATGAAGCAACCACCAAATGGCTAATTCAAAATACTACCACCACATTTTACAAAAATACTAGACCACCTTATATGGACAATGTCCCAACAGGGAGATTCGAAACACTTCCATCCACCTTTGGTGAAAAAGACAAATTGCTGCCGAATCGGCAGGAAGTGGGTCAGATATGAACTATAGGTACATGATCCGATGCTCATGTTATTTTACAAAAATCATTTTTAGGTTCACAATATGCTATTTTATCAAAGATCCAATGCAAGTTTAGCGAGGCTCGGCCCCGAGCTAAGAATCTTCATGCCCGTCGTTCGACAAAGTTTGACGATAGTTTAAAACGGGCATACAATATTCAAAAACGATCGAAACAATGTGAAACCTTCGTGTGGTGTCATATTATGTGACATAGTTATAAGGAAAAATATCAAACTTGATATATTGATTATGTCTCAAAAAAACTTTTACAAAATGACCTATCTCATTCGAGGTTTCTTGGCTTTCGGGTCAAATGACCAATGTTATGGTTAGAATCAAGGCATAGTTTGTGATAATGTTCCCATATTATGCATACACATGCATCATGGGATGGCGAACATGTTGCATGAGGAATTTTTCCTTTTTGTCGCACCAAAAATCCATTTCCCATTTTCCGAACACAAAAAACGGATGGTTTTGTGAAGCAACCACCAAATGGCTAATTCAAAATGCTACCACCATATTTTACAAAAATACTAGACCACCTTATAAGGACAATGTTCCAACAGGGAGATCCGAAACCTTTCCGTCCACCTCTGGTAAAAAAGACAAATTCCTGCTGAATCGGCAGGAAGTGGGAACTACAGGTACATGTCCGATGCTCATGTTTTTTACAAAAATCAATTTTAGTTTCACAATATGCTATTTTATCAAATAACCAATGCAATTTTAGCGAGGCTTGGCCCCGAGCTAAGAATCTTCATGCCCGCCGTTCGACCAAGTTTGACGATAGTTTAAAACAAACATAAAAAATTCAAAAACGATCGAAACAATGCGAAACCTTCGCGTGGTGTCATATTATGTGACATAGTTATAAGGAAAAATATCAAACTTGATATATTGATTATGTCTCAAAAAAACCTTTACAAAATGACCTATCTCATTCGAGGTTTCTTGGCTTTCGAGTCAAATGACAAATGTTATGGCTAGAATCAAGGCATAGTTTCTGGTAATGTCCCCATATTGTGCATACACATGCATCATGAGATGGCGAACAATTTCGCAGGAGAAAGTTTTCCTTTTCGTCGCACCAAAAATCGATTTCCCATTTTCCGAGCACAAAAAACGGACGGTTTTGTGAAGCAACCACCAAATGGCTCATTCAAAATGCTACCACCATATTTTACAAAAAATACTATAGCACCTTATATGGATAATGTCCCAACAGGGGGATCCGAAACCTTTTCGTCCACCTTTGGTGAAAAAGACAAATTCGTGCTGAATCGGTAGGAAGTGGGTTAGATATGAACTACAGGTACATGATCCGATGCTCATTTTTTTATACAAAAATCATTTTTAGGTTCACAATATGCTATTTTATCAAAGATCCAATGCAAGTTTAGCGAGGATCGGCCCCGAGTTAAGAATCTTCATGCCCGCCGTTCGACAAAGTTTGACGATAGTTTAAAACGGGCATAAAAAATTCAAAAACGATCGAAACAATGCGAAACCTTCGCGTGGTGTCATATTATGTGATATAGTTATAAGGAAAAATATCAAACTTGATATATTGATTATGTCTTAAAAAAACCTTCACAAAATGACCTATCTCATTCGAGGTTTCTTGGCTTTCGGGTCAAATGACCAATGTTATGGCTAGAATCAAGGCATAGTTTGTGATAATATGCCCATATTGTGCATACACATGTATCATGAGATGGCGAAAAATGTTGCAGGAGGAAGTTTTCCTTTTCGTCGCACCAAAAAGCCATTTCCCATTTTCCGAGCACAAAAAACAGACGGTTTTGTGAAACAACCACCAAATGGCTAATTCAAAATGCTACCACCATATTTTACAAAAATACTATACCACCTTATATGGACAATGTCCCAATAGGGGGATATGAAACCTTTTTGTCCGCCTCTGGTAAAAAAGACATATTCCTGCCGAATCGGTAGGAAGTGGGTCAGGTATGAACTACAGTTAGATGATCCGATG
>CP125974.1:92391884-92865362 GCA_030063025.1 Avena longiglumis | reverse complement strand
ATTTAAATAAATAATTCAAAACATTTTCTGTTTTAAAAATAATTAATCTAACCATTTAAAATATGAACCATTTACAATTAAAAATGAATTAACTTATATTTTTTAATATCAATTTGGAATTTAGAAAACTTTAAACATAAGAAGTGTATGGATTTGAATAAATAATTCAAAAACATATTCTTTTTAAAAAATAATTATGTAACCTTTAAAATGAATTAACTTATATTCTATTTTTGAATATTAATTTTTAAACGACGCTTTTTTGCCGGAAAATGGAAAAGGGATTTTCCGTATAAAAAAGGAAAACTTCCTCTGCAACATTGTTCTCCATACCAATGTCCACACACATGCATAATATGGGCACAACATCACAAACTATGCCGTGATTCAACACATAACATCGGTCATTTGGACCGAAAGCCATGAAACCTCGAACATGATAGGTCATTTTGTGAAGGTTTTTCAAACATGATCAATATACCAAGTCTGTATTTTTCCTTTCAACTATGTAACATAATATGACACCACTGAAGGATTTTCATTGTTCGGATTTTTTTTGAATTTATTATGCCCGCTTTGAATTATCCGAATTTCTAACTATGGTCGAACCGGTGTGCATGAAGATAGGGGACGGCATCGTTAGAACTTGCATTGGATCTATGAAGAAACCACATATTGCGAGTCTAAAATGATTTTTCAAAAATCACGGCGATAGATCATGTACTGTAGTACAAACCGGACCCACTTCCCACCGATTCGGACATTTGTCCTTTTACCCGGATGGACGAAAAGGTTTGAGATGTACCTTGGGGAGATAGTCCATGTAAGGTGGTCTAGTATTTTAGGAAAATGGGGCGGTAGCATTGTGAAACGGCATTTTGGTGGTTACTTCACAACGAATTCGCTTTTTTGCGCCGGAAAATGGAAAAGGGCTTTTCCGTATGACAAAAAAGGAAAACTTCCTCCGCAACATTGTTCTCCATACCAATGTCCACACACATGCATAATATGGGCACAACATCACAAACTATGCCGTGATTCAAGACATAACATCGGTCATTTGGACGAAAAGCCATGAAACCTCGAACATGATAGGTCATTTTGTGAAGGTTTTTTCGAAACATGATCAATATACCAAGTCTGGTATTTTTCCTTTCAACTATGTAACATAATATGACACCACGCGAAGGATTTTCATTGTTCGGATTTTTTTGAATTTATTATGCCCGTTTTGAATTATCTGAATTTCTAACTATGGTCGAACCGGTGTGCATGAAGATAGGGGACGGGCATCGTTAGAAATTGCATTGGATCTCTGAAGAAACCACATATTGCGAGTCTAAAAATGAGTTTTCAAAAAATCACGGGCGATAGATCATGTACCTGTAGTACAAACCGGACCCACTTCATGCCGATTCGGCAGACATTTGTCCTTTTTACCCGGGATGGACGAAAAGGTTTGAGATGTACCGGTTGGGAGATTGTCCATGTAAGGTGGTATAGAATTTTAGGAAAATGGGACGGTAGCATTGTGAAACGGCATTTTGGTGGTTACTTCACAAAGCGACTTTTTTTGCGCTCGGAAAATGGAAAAGGGCTTTTCATGACAAAAGGAAAACTTCCTCTGCAACATTGTTCTCCATACCAATGTCCACACATGCATAATATGGGCACAACATCACAAACTATGCCGTGATTCAGCACATAACATCGGTCATTTGGACGAAAGCCATGAAACCTCGAACATGATAGGTCATTTTGTGAAGGTTTTTGAAACATGATCAATATACCAAGTCTGGTATTTTTCCTTTCAACTATGTAACATAATATGACACCACGAAGGATTTTCATTGTTCGGATTTTTTGAATTTATTATGCCCGTTTTGAATTATACGAATTTCTAACTATGGTCGAACGGTGTGCATGAAGATAGGGGCGGGCATCGTTAGAACTTGCATTGGATCTCTGAAGAAACCACATATTATAGTCTAAAATGATTTTTTCAAAAATCACAGGCGATAGATCATGTAATTGTAGTACAAACCGGACTCCACTCGCCGATTCTAGACATTTATCCTTTTTACCGGGATGGACGAAAAGGTTTGAGATGTACCGGTTGGGAGATAGTCCATGTAAGGTGGTCTAGTATTTCAGGAAAATGGGGCGGTAGCATTGTGAAACGGCATTTTGGTGGTTACTTCAAAAATGACCCGCTTTTTGCTTCGGAAAATGGAAAAGGGCTTTTCCGTATGCGACAAAAGGAAAACTTCCTCTGCAACATTGTTCTCCATACCAATGTCCACACACATGCATAATATGGGCACAACATCACAAACTATGCCGTTATTCAAGACATAACATCGGTCATTTGGACCGAAAGCCATGAAACCTCGAACATGATAGGTCATTTTGTGAAGGTTTTTTCAAAACATGATCAATATACCAAGTCGGTATTTTTCCTTTCAACTATGTAACATAATATGACACCACGCCAAGGATTTTCATTGTTCGGATTTTTTTGAATTTATTATGCCCGCTTTGAATTATCTGAATTTCTAACTATGGTCGAACCGGTGTGCATGAAGATAGGGACGGCATCGTTAGAACTTGCATTGGATCTCTGAAGAAACCACATATTGAAGTCTAAAATGATTTTTTCAAAAATCACAGGCGATAGATCATGTACCATAGTACAAACCGGACCCACTTCTGCCGATTCGGCAGACATTTGTCCTTTTACCCGGATGGACGAAAAGGTTTGAGATGTACCAGTTGGGAGATAGTCCATGTAAGGTGGTCTAGTATTTTAGGAAAATGGGAGTAGCATTGTGAAACGGCATTTTGGTGGTTACTTCACAAAGCGACCCGCTTTTGCGCCGAATATGGAAAAGGGCTTTTCCGCGACAAAAGGAAAACTTCCTCCGCAACATTGTTCTCCATACCAATGTCCACACACATGCATAATATGGGCACAACATCACAAACTATGCCGTGATTCAGCACATAACATCGGTCATTTGGACCAAAAGCCATGAAACCTCGAACATGATAGGTCATTTTGTGAAGGTTTTACTAAACATGATCAATATACCAAGTATGGTATTTTCCTTTCAACTATGTAACATAATATGACACCACGCTGAAGGATTTTCATTGTTCGGATTTTTTTGAATTTATTATGCCCGCTTTTGAATTATCTCAATTTCTAACTATGGTCGAACGGTGTGCATGAAGATAGGGGACGGCATCGTTAGAACTTGCATTGGATCTATGAAGAAACCACATATTGCGAGTCTAAAATGATTTTTTCAAAAATCATGGGCGATAGATCATGTACTGTAGTACAAACCGACCACTTCCTGCCGATTCTACAGACATTTGTCCTTTACCCGGATGGACGAAAAGGTTTGAGATGTACCGTTGGGAGATTGTCCATGTAAGGTGGTATAGAATTTTAGGAAAATGGGGCGGTAGCATTGTGAAACGGCATTTTGGTGGTTACTTCAAAGCGATTCGCTTTTGCCGGAAAATGGAAAAGGGCTTTTCCGATGCGACAAAAAGGAAAACTTCCTCCTGCAACATTGTTCTCCATACCAATGTCCACACATGCATAATATGGGCACAACATCACAAACTATGCCGTGATTCAGACATAACATCGGTCATTTGGACCGAAAGCCATGAAACCTCGAACATGATAGGTCATTTTGTGAAGGTTTTTGAAACATGATCAATATACCAAGTCCAGTATTTTTCCTTTCAACTATGTAACATAATATGACACCACGCCAAGGATTTTCATTGTTCGGATTTTTTGAATTTATTATGCCCGCTTTGAATTATCCGAATTTCTAACTATGGTCGAACCGTGTGCATGAAGATAGGGGCGGCATCGTTAGAACTTGCATTGGATCTCTGAAAAACCACATATTGCGAGTCTAAAATGATTTTTCAAAAATCACGGCGATAGATCATGTACTGTAGTACAAACCGACCCACTTCTGCCGATTCTAGACATTTGTCCTTTTTACCCAGGATGGACGAAAAGGTTTGAGATGTACCGGTTGGGAGATAGTCCATGTAAGGTGGTCTAGTATTTTAGGAAAATGGGACGGTAGCATTGTGAAACGGCATTTTGGTGGTTACTTCACAAAACGACCCGTTTTTTGCGCTCGGAAAATGGAAAAGGGCTTTTCCGTGCGAAAAAAAGGAAAACTTCCTCCTGCAACATTGTTCTCCATACCAATGTCCACACACATGCATAATATGGGCACAACATCACAAACTATGCCGTGATTCAGCACATAACATCGGTCATTTGGACCAAAAGCCATGAAACCTCGAACATGATAGGTCATTTTGTGAAGGTTTTTACGAAACATGATCAATATACCAAGTATGGTATTTTTCCTTTCAACTATGTAACATAATATGACACCACGCGAAGGATTTTCATTGTTCGGATTTTTTTTGAATTTATTATGCCCGTTTTGAATTATCTGAATTTCTAACTATGGTCGAACCGTGCATGAAGATAGGGACGCATCATTAGAACTTGCATTGGATCTGAAGAAACCACATATTGCGAGTCTAAAATGATTTTTTCAAAAATCACAGGCGATAGATCATGTACTGTAGTACAAACCGGACCCACTTCCTGCCGATTCTAAGGAACATTTGTCCTTTTACCCGGATGGACGAAAAGGTTTGAGATGTACGGTTGGGAGATAGTCCATGTAAGGTGGTCTAGTATTTTAGGAAAATGGGACGGTAGCATTGTGAAACGGCATTTTGGTGGTTACTTAAAACACCCGTTTTTGCGCTCGGAAAATGGAAAAGGGCTTTTCCATGCGACAAAAAGGAAAACTTCCTCCTGCAACATTGTTCTCCATACCAATGTCCACACACATGCATAATATGGGCACAAAATCACAAACTATGCCATGATTCAGCACATAACATCGGTCATTTGGACCGAAAGCCATGAAACCTCGAACATGATAGGTCATTTTGTGAAGGTTTTTGAAACATGATCAATATACCAAGTCTGGTATTTTTACTTTCAACTATGTAACATAATATGACACCACGAAGGATTTTCATTGTTCGGATTTTTTTGAATTTATTATGCCTTTTGAATTATTTGAATTTCTAACTATGGTCGAACCGTGTGCATGAAGATAGGGACGGCATCGTTAGAACTTGCATTGGATCTCGAAGAAACCACATATTGCGAGTCTAAAATGATTTTTTCAAAAATCACGCGATAGATCATGTGTAGTACAAACCGACCCACTTCCTACCGATTCTACAGACATTTGTCCTTTTACCGGGATGGACGAAAAGGTTTGAGATGTACGGTTGGGAGATAGTCCATGTAAGGTGGTCTAGTATTTTAGGAAAATGGGACGGTAGCATTGTGAAACGGCATTTTGGTGGTTACTTCAAAAACCCGTTTTGCGCTCGGAAAATGGAAAAGGGCTTTTCCGTATGCACAAAAAGGAAAACTTCCTCTGCAACATTGTTCTCCATACCAATGTCCACACACATGCATAATATGGGCACAACATCACAAACTATGCCGTGATTCAAGACATAACATCGGTCATTTGGACCGAAAGCCATGAAACCTCGAACATGATAGGTCATTTTGTGAAGGTTTTTGAAACATGATCAATATACCAAGTATGGTATTTTTCCTTTCAACTATGTAGCATAATATGACACCACGAAGGATTTTCATTGTTCGATTTTTTTGAATTTATTATGCCCGCTTTGAATTATCTGAATTTCTAACTATGGTCGAACCGTGCATGAAGATAGGGACGGGCATCGTTAGAACTTGCATTGGATCTCTGAAGAAACCACATATTGCGAGTCTAAAATGATTTTTCAAAAATCACGGCGATAGATCATGTACTGTAGTACAAACCGGACCCACTTCCGCCGATTCGGCAGCATTTGTCCTTTTACCCGGGATGGACGAAAAGGTTTGAGATGTACCGTTGGGAGATAGTCCATGTAAGGTGGTCTAGTATTTTAGGAAAATGGGACGGTAGCATTGTGAAACGGCATTTTGGTGGTTACTTCACAAACGACCCGCTTTTTGCGCTCGGAAAATGGAAAAGGGCTTTTCCGTATGCATAAAAAGGAAAACTTCCTCCTGCAACATTGTTCTCCATACCAATGTCCACACACATGCATAATATGGGCACAACATCACAAACTATGCCGTGATTCAAGACATAACATCGGGTCATTTGGACCGAAGCCATGAAACCTCGAACATGATAGGTCATTTTGTGAAGGTTTTTCAAACATGATCAATATACCAAGTATGGTATTTTTCCTTTCAACTATGTAACATAATATGACACCACGCCAAGGATTTTCATTGTTCGGATTTTTTTGAATTTATTATGCCCGCTTTGAATTATCTGAATTTCTAACTATGGTCGAACCGTGTGCATGAAGATAGGGACGGCATCGTTAGAACTTGCATTGGATCTCAAGAAACCACATATTGCGAGTCTAAAATGATTTTTCAAAAATCACGGGCGATAGATCATGTACAGAGTACAAACCGGACCCACTTCCCCGATTCGCAGACATTTGTCCTTTTTACCCGGGATGGACGAAAAGGTTTGAGATGTACCGGTTGGGAGATAGTCCATGTAAGGTGGTCTAGTATTTTAGGAAAATGGGACGGTAGCATTGTGAAACGGCATTTTGGTGGTTACTTCACAAAACACCCGTTTTTTGCGCTCGGAAAATGGAAAAGGGCTTTTCCGTGCGACAAAAAGGAAAACTTCCTCCTGCAACATTGTTCTCCATACCAATGTCCACACACATGCATAATATGGGCACAAAATCACAAACTATGCCGTGATTCAGCACATAACATCGGTCATTTGGACCGAAAGCCATGAAACCTCGAACATGATAGGTCATTTTGTGAAGGTTTTTTCGAAACATGATCAATATACCAAGTCTGGTATTTTTCCTTTCAACTATGTAACATAATATGACACCACGAAGGATTTTCATTGTTCGGATTTTTTGAATTTATTATGCCCGCTTTTGAATTATCTGAATTTCTAACTATGGTCGAACCGGTGTGCATGAAGATAGGGGACGGCATCGTTAGAACTTGCATTGGATCTCTCAAGAAACCACATATTGCGAGTCTAAAATGATTTTTCAAAAATCACGGCGATAGATCATGTGTAGTACAAACCGACCCACTTCCTACCGATTCGAGACATTTGTCCTTTTACCCGGATGGACGAAAAGGTTTGAGATGTACCGGTTGGGAGATAGTCCATGTAAGGTGGTCTAGTATTTTAGGAAAATGGGACGGTAGCATTGTGAAACGGCATTTTGGTGGTTACTTCACAAAACGACCCGTTTTTTGCGCTCGGAAAATGGAAAAGGGCTTTTCCGTGCGACAAAAAGGAAAACTTCCTCCTGCAACATTGTTCTCCATACCAATGTCCACACACATGCATAATATGGGCACAACATCACAAACTATGCCGTGATTCAGCACATAACATCGGTCATTTGGACCGAAAGCCATGAAACCTCGAACATGATAGGTCATTTTGTGAAGGTTTTTTCGAAACATGATCAATATACAAAGTATGGTATTTTTCCTTTCAACTATGTAGCATAATATGACACCACGCGAAGGATTTTCATTGTTCGGATTTTTTTTGAATTTATTATGCCCGTTTTGAATTATCTGAATTTCTAACTATGGTCGAACCGGTGTGCATGAAGATAGGGGACGGGCATCGTTAGAACTTGCATTGGATCTCTTAAGAAACCACATATTGCGAGTCTAAAAATGATTTTTCAAAAAATCACGGGCGATAGATCATGTACCTGTAGTACAAACCGGACCCACTTCCTACCGATTCGGCAGACATTTGTCCTTTTTACCCGGGATGGACGAAAAGGTTTGAGATGTACCGGTTGGGAGATAGTCCATGTAAGGTGGTCTAGTATTTTAGGAAAATGGAACGGTAGCATTGTGAAACGGCATTTTGGTGGTTACTTCACAAAACGACCCGTTTTTGCCTCGGAAAATGGAAAAGGGCTTTTCCGCAACAAAAGGAAAACTTCCTCCTGCAACGTTGTTCTCCATACCAATGTCCACACACATGCATAATATGGGCACAACATCACAAACTATGCCGTGATTCAGCACATAACATCGGTCATTTGGAGCGAAAGCCATGAAACCTCGAACATGATAGGTCATTTTGTGAAGGTTTTTCAAACATGATCAATATACCAAGTCTGTATTTTCCTTTCAACTATGTAACATAATATGACACCACTTGAAGGATTTTCATTGTTCGGATTTTTTGAATTTATTATGCCCGCTTTGAATTATCCGAATTTCTAACTATGGTCGAACCGTGTGCATGAAGATAGGGGCGCATCGTTAGAACTTGCATTGGATCTCTGAAGAAACCACATATTGTAGTCTAAAATGATTTTTCAAAAATCACGGGCGATAGATCATGTACTGTAGTACAAACCGGACACACTTCCTACCGATTCACAGACATTTGTCCTTTTACCGGGATGGACGAAAAGGTTTGAGATGTACGTTGGGAGATAGTCCATGTAAGGTGGTCTAGTATTTTAGGAAAATGGAACGGTAGCATTGTGAAACGGCATTTTGGTGGTTACTTCAAAAGCGACTGCTTTTGCGCCGAAAATGGAAAAGGGCTTTTCCGATGCATAAAAAGGAAAACTTCCTCCTGCAACATTGTTCTCCAAACCAATGTCCACACACATGCATAATATGGCCACAACATCACAAACTATGCCGTGATTCAGACATAACATCGGTCATTTGGACCAAAGCCATGAAACCTCGAACATGATAGGTCATTTTGTGAAGATTTTTTCAAAACATGATCAATATACCAAGTCTCGGTATTTTTCCTTTCAACTATGTAACATAATATGACACCACGCCAAGGATTTTCATTGTTCGGATTTTTTGAATTTATTATGCCCGTTTTGAATTATCTGAATTTCTAACTATGGTCGAACCGTGTGCATAAAGATAGGGACGGCATCGTTAGAACTTGCATTGGATCTCTCAAGAAACCACATATTGCGAGTCTAAAATGATTTTTTCAAAAATCACAGGCGATAGATCATGTACCGTAGTACAAACGTACCCACTTCCTGCCGATTCGGCAGACATTTGTCCTTTTTACCCGGGATGGACGAAAAGGTTTGAGATGTACCGGTTGGGAGATAGTCCATGTAAGGTGGTCTAGTATTTTAGGAAAATGGGACGGTAGCATTGTGAAACGGCATTTTGGTGGTTACTTCACAAAATGACCCATTTTTTGCGCTCGGAAAATGGAAAAGGGCTTTTCCGTGCGACAAAAAGTAAAACTTCCTCCTGCAACATTGTTCTCCATACCAATGTCCACACACATGCATAATATGGGCACAACATCACAAACTATGCCGTTATTCAGCACATAATATCGGTCATTTGGACCGAAAGCCATGAAACCTCGAACATGATAGGTCATTTTGTGAAGGTTTTTTTGAAACATGATCAATATACCAAGTCTGGTATTTTTCCTTTCAACTATGTAACATAATATGACACTACGCGAAGGATTTTCATTGTTCGGATTTTTTTTGAATTTATTATGCCCGTTTTGAATTATCTGAATTTCTAACTATGGTCGAACCGGTGTGCATGAAGATAGGGACGGCATCGTTAGAACTTGCATTGGATCTCTTAAGAAACCACATATTGCGAGTCTAAAATGATTTTCAAAAATCACGGGCGATAGATCATGTACTGTAGTACAAACCGGACCCACTTCCTACCGATTCTACAGACATTTGTCCTTTTACCCGGATGGACGAAAAGGTTTGAGATGTACCCGGTTGGGAGATAGTCCATGTAAGGTGGTCTAGTATTTTAGGAAAATGGAGCGGTAGCATTGTGAAACGCATTTTGGTGGTTACTCATAAAACGAATTTTGGTGCTTACTTCACAATGCGCTCGGAAAATGGAAAAGGGCTTTTCCGTGCAACAAAAGGAAAACTTCCTCCTGCAACATTGCTCTCCATACCAATGTCCACACACATGCATAATATGGGCACAACATCACAAACTATGCCGTGATTCAGACATAACATCGGTCATTTGGACCGAAAGCCATGAAACCTCGAACATGATAGGTCATTTTGTGAAGGTTTTTGAAACATGATCAATATACCAAGTCCGTATTTTTCCTTTCAACTATGTAACATAATATGACACCACGCCAAGGATTTTCATTGTTCGGATTTTTTTGAATTTATTATGCCCGCTTTTGAATTATCTGAATTTCTAACTATGGTCGAACCGTGTGCATGAAGATAGGGACGGCATCGTTAGAACTTGCATTGGATCTCTCAAGAAACCACATATTGCGAGTCTAAAATGATTTTTCAAAAATCACGGGCGATAGATCATGTACCAGAGTACAAACCGGACACACTTCCTACCGATTCTAGACATTTGTCCTTTTACGGATGGACGAAAAGGTTTGAGATGTACCGTTGGGAGATAGTCCATGTAAGGTGGTCTAGTATTTTAGGAAAATGGAGCGTAGCATTGTGAAAGCATTTTGGTGGTTACTTCACAACGACCCGCTTTTGCGCTCGGAAATGGAAAAGGGCTTTTCCGGCAAAAAAGGAAAACTTCCTCCTGCAACATTGTTCTCCATACCAATGTCCACACACATGCATAATATGGCCACAACATCACAAACTATGTCGTGATTCAGCACATAATATCGGTCATTTGGACCGAAAGCCATGAAACCTCGAACATGATAGGTCATTTTGTGAAGGTTTTTTCGAAACATGATCAATATACCAAGTCCGTATTTTTTCCTTTCAACTATGTAACATAATATGACACCACGCGACGGATTTTCATTGTTCGGCTTTTTTTGAATTTATTATGCCCGTTTTGAATTATCTGAATTTCTAACTATGGTCGAACCGGTGTGCATAAAGATAGGGGACGAGCATCGTTAGAACTTGCATTGGATCTCTGAAGAAACAACATATTGAGAGTCTAAAAATGATTTTTTCAAAAAATCACGGGCGATAGATCATGTACCTGTAGTACAAACTGACCACTTCACGATTCGGCAGACATTTGTCCTTTTACCCGGATGGACGAAAAGGTTTGAGATGTACGGTTGGGAGATAGTCCATGTAAGGTGGTCTAGTATTTTAGGAAAATGGGACGGTAGCATTGTGAAACGGCATTTTGGTGGTTACTTCACAAAATGACCTGCTTTTTCTTCGGAAAATGGAAAAGGGCTTTTCGATGCGACAAAAGTAAAACTTCCTCCTGCAACATTGTTCTCCATACCAATGTCCACACACATGCATAATATGGGCACAACATCACAAACTATGCCGTTATTCAGACATAATATCGGTCATTTGGACCGAAAGCCATGAAACCTCGAACATGATAGGTCATTTTGTGAAGGTTTTTGAAACATGATCAATATACCAAGTCTGTATTTTTCCTTTCAACTATGTAACATAATATGACACTACGAAGGATTTTCATTGTTCGGATTTTTTTGAATTTATTATGCCCGTTTTGAATTATCTGAATTTCTAACTATGGTCGAACCGGTGTGCATGAAGATAGGGACGGCATCGTTAGAACTTGCATTGGATCTCTGAAGAAACCACATATTGCGAGTCTAAAATGATTTTTCAAAAATCACGGCGATAGATCATGTACTGTAGTACAAACCCGGACCCACTTCCTGCCGATTCGGCAGACATTTGTCCTTTTACCCGGATGGACGAAAAGGTTTGAGATGTACCGTTGGGAGATAGTCCATGTAAGGTGGTCTAGTATTTTAGGAAAATGGGACGGTAGCATTGTGAAGCGGCATTTTGGTGGTTACTTCACAAACGAATTCGCTTTTTGCGCTCGGAAAATGGAAAAGGGCTTTTCCGTGCGACAAAAGGAAAACTTCCTCCTGCAACATTGTTCTCCATACCAATGTCCACACACATGCATAATATGGGCACAACATCACAAACTATGCCGTGATTCAGACATAACATCGGTCATTTGGACCGAAAGCCATGAAACCTCGAACATGATAGGTCATTTTGTGAAGGTTTTTGAAACATGATCAATATACCAAGTCCGTATTTTTCCTTTCAACTATGTAACATAATATGACACCACGCCAAGGATTTTCATTGTTCGGATTTTTTGAATTTATTATGCCCGCTTTGAATTATCTGAATTTCTAACTATGGTCGAACCGGTGTGCATGAAGATAGGGACGGCATCGTTAGAACTTGCATTGGATCTCTGAAGAAACCACATATTGCGAGTCTAAAATGATTTTTTCAAAAAATCACGGGCGATAGATCATGTACCTGTAGTACAAACCGGACCCACTTCCTTCCGATTCGGCAGACATTTGTCCTTTTTACCCGGGATGGACGAAAAGGTTTGAGATGTACCGGTTGGGAGATAGTCCATGTAAGGTGGTCTAGTATTTTAGGAAAATGGGACGGTAGCATTGTGAAACGGCATTTTGGTGGTTACTTCACAAAACGACCCGTTTTTTGCGCTCGGAAAATGGAAAAGGGCCGTCGTCTGTGGTGGGAGAACCGTACTATCATCGAAGTGATGCGCTACATCGCCGGGGGAGACCATCCTCGCCTACGATGCCCACGAGTCCACCCGCCACAGGCCCCACACTGTCCCGGCGGTAGCGGCATCGTCTTCCAGAGACCCTCTCCCACCCCGTGAATGAGGTCGGAATGGCCCCGTATATTCCATGGATGGGCCGAGGATCCTGAGTGGCAGACGGCGATAGCGATGATGATGACGACGATGAAGACCTCAAGCTGCGTTATAGGACTAGGCATGATTATGACTAAAGGGGCGCTTTAGGCCTGAGTGTTAGCTAGTCCCGATTTGTCCCGGTTTTTAATATTAATAAATGTCTTAAGTGTTACCTAATAAATAGAGGTAAATGCTTATATAAAGAGAGGGTTCATATTTAGTCTCGGTTGGAGAAACCAACCGCGACTGAAGGGATTGCAGCAGAGTGGGCCAGACAACACTAATAATAGGGGTGAGTGTCGACATTATGTCGTGCGGCTTGTACCTTGTCCCGGATGGTGTCACCAACCGGGACTAAAGATGAGTCAGCACTAATAATAGGGGTGAGTGTCGACATTAGGTCGTGAGTGTCGACATTATGCCGAGCTGCTTGTACTATAAATATGCATCCTTGTGAGTCCAGTCCTCCAGCTAGTTTGAGGCATCTCCAAGATGGTTTTAGAGAGCAGGGACACCACTACGGCGATTGTAGGAGATGCACGGAGCCTGGGCCTCGGCATCTCCGAGAAATCGGGTCATAGAGGCACTCCTAATATGTGAAATTAGTTAGCCCGAGGCGATTGATCTAGTTAGTGAAGTTACAAGCTGCAAGATGGTTTTCGAGAGCAGGACACCATGCGGCCAGTTCAGGGAGATGCCGACGGAGCCTGGTCCTCCCATCTCCGAGAAACTGTCATAGAGGCACTCCTAATATGTGAAATTAGTTAGCTCGAGGCGATTGATCTAGTTAGTGAAGTTACAAGCTGCAAGATGGTTTTCAGAGCAGGACACCACTGCGGGCCAGTTGAGGAGATGCGACGAGCCCAGCCTCCGGCATCTCCGAGAATGGTCATAGAGGCACTCCTAATATGTGAAATTAGTTAGCTCCGAGGCGTATTGATCTAGTTAGTGAAGTTACAAGCTGCAAGATGGTTTTCGAGAGGGACACCACTACGGCCAGTTCAGGAGATGCCGACGGAGCCCGTCCTCCGCATCTCCGAGAAACTGGTCATAGAGGCACTCCGGTCCAGCCACAAAATGGGACTAACACTCAAGACATTTATTAATATTAAAATCGAGACTACAAAACCGGGACTAAAGGCCACAAACCACGAAGATATCCTTCGGTCAAGCCACAAACCGCGAAAAGACATGAACTAGAGTTACATAATATGAGCATGAACTTCTTGGCATATGTCATTCCTTATGACCGCTCAGACGTAACCATGGAGCATCTTCTTTACTTAACGGAATGCTTGGCCGTTTTCACCGTGAAGGGCGGAATTTCATCAAACTTATTATAATCTTCTCGACATGTCCATCTTGTCCTCGATTCCCACGATGTTTCTTTTCCTCGAAAGAACTATGTGACGCTTTGGCTCATCATATGATGTATTCGTTTGCATATTTTTCTTTTTTTTTCGGAGGACATGTCCTTCACATAGAAAACCCGAGACACATCATTGGCTAGGACGAATGGTTCATCTCTATAACCAAGATTGTTGAGATCCACTGTCATTCCGCATAACTGGTCTATCTTTACCCCTTCCCCATTCAGGTTGACCCATTTGCAATAAACAAAGGGACCTTAAAAGAGACTCCATAGTCTAGTTCCCATATCTCCTCTATGTAACCATAATATGTGTCCTTTTGTCCATTCTCGCCTATTGCATCAAAGCGACACCACTATTTTGGTTGGTGCTCTTTTATCTTGGGCGATCGTAGAATGTATTCCCATTTATTTCGTACCCTTGGAAATTCAATACAGAGAAGATGGTGACGCGCCAACAAGTATAGCTGATCTCCAACAGTGGTGTCATTCAAGAGATGTGTCCGCATCCAACCACCAGACTTCATGTGTTCATCTCAATCCATGATTTAGGCTTCCGGTTTTTGAGCGTATAATATTCTTGTGTTCCTCCATATGAGCTGCCAAGGTGGAATTATGTAGAACTGTAGTGTGCTTTAGTGAAAGAATCCGTCCCTACATATCATTGCTTTCTTCCCAGTGCCTTTTCCACTTAGTCTTCCTCATGCCGCGAGTAAACACCAATCGGCTTAAGGTCGAATAAAGTCAACACAAAACTCAATGACCTCCTCTGTTCCATATCCCTTGGAGATGCTTCCTTCTGGTCTAGCACGGTTATGAACATATTTTTTTAAGACTCCCATGAACCTCTCAAAGGGGAACATATTGTGCAGAAATACCGGACCGAGAATGGCAATCTCTTCCACTAGATGAACGAGGAGATGCGTCATAATATTGAAGAAGGATGGTGGGAACACCAATTCAAAACTAACAAGACATTGTACCACATCCTTCAGAACCTTGGCGTAATATCCGGATTGATTACCTTCGAGATATTGCATTGAGGAATGCACACAGCTTCACAATGGGTACTCGAACATTTTACGTAGAAGCCCCTCAATGCAATCGGAAGCAATCAAGGCTCATAATCACGTGATGTCATGAGACTTCAGGTTTTGGAACTTTTTCCGCCATATTTATTATCCCTTTATATTAGATGAGAAGCCCGACGGCACCTTGATACTGTAAAGGACTTCAAAAATATTTCCTTCTCTGCTTTGGTAAGAGCATAGCTGCACGACTTAAGTGACGCCTTTATCCGCCTTTGTTATCTGTATGCATGTTCTTTGGGTCTTTCATAATTTGTTGGTCCTCCTGCTTCGTGTGTATCTTTTGTCTTCCCATACACGCCTAGGAATCCTAGCAGTTCACGCAGATTCTTCGTCACGTGCATCACGTCGATTGAAGAGCGGACACGCAGGACTTTCCAATATGGCAGCTCCCAAAATATAGATTTCTTCTTCCACATGGGTGCGTGTCTGTAGCGACGTCGTTCGAATCGATTGACCGGACCCTTTCCAAAGATTACTTCTATGTCCTGACCATACCAAATACATCATCACCAGGGAGTTCAGGCTTCTTCCGTGATCGCCTCACCTTTGAAATGCTTGCCTTTCTTTCACGGATGATTGGTCGGAAGAAATCGTCGATTCTAGGTACACAACCTTCTTGCATTTATGCAAATATGTACCTTCGGTCTTATCTAAACAGTGGGTGCATGCCTTATATCCTTTGTTTGTCTATCACGAAGGTTACTAAGAGCAGGCCAATCATTGATGGTTACGAATAACAACCCTCGTAGATTAAATGGCTCTGCTTGTTCTCATCCCACGACGCACACCTGGTTTGCCCCACAACCGTAAGAGTTCTTCAACTAATGGCCTAAGGTACACATCAATGTCGTTCGGTTGCTTCGGGCCTTGGATGAGCACCGGCATCATAATGAACTTACGCTTCATGCACAACCAAGGAGGCAGTTGTAGATACATAGAGTCACGGGCCAGTGGATCGCAGCTCGCTCCCCAAAAGTATTCATGCCATCCGCATTTAGACCAAACCATAAGTTCCTTGCGTCACCGCAAAGTCTAGGAAGTCTCTCGATTTTTCTCCACTGTGACCCATCGCCAGGTGTCTCAACTCCCGCCTTTCTTACGGTCTTCTTTGTGCCATCGCAACAACTGGCATGCTCTTTGTTTCGAACATGCTTTCAACCTTGGTATTATAGGAGCATACCACATAACCTTAGCAGAACCCTCTTCCGAGGGGATCTCCTCAACATCACCAGTGGTCATCTCGTCGATCTTATACCGCAACGCTGCATACCGGCATTTATCTAAATTCTCATACTCCTTATCATGTAGAGGATGCGATCATTAATGCATGCATGTATCTTTTGCACATCTAATCCCAGAGGAGAGAGTCTTCTTTGCTTCAGAGGTACTCTCGGAAGTTCGTTATGTTTTGGAAACTTGCTTCATTATTTTCAAGATCTTTTCAAATGAGGAGTCGGTTAGACCACACTCGCCTTCCATCGCAACAATTCCAAAGGTCGCATCGAGCTTTGTGCCGCCATCTTCACAATTTGGGTACAACAATTTCTTGTGATCTTCTAACATGCCCTCTAACTTCAACTTCTCATTTTCTGTTTCACGCCTCGCTTTGCATCGAAATGACCCTACCAAGTTCATCACCGCTCATCGATGCCCGTTCTTCACCTTTTTCCTCTCCATTATCTTCCATTGCGGATCATTGTATTCAGGAAACATATGATGATAGTTGTTATCATCATCTTCTTCTTCACCGTCTTCCATCATAACCCCTCTTTTCCGTGCTTGGTCCAGCAATTATAGTTGGGCATGAAACCTTTCATAATCAGGTGGCCGCGAATGATTTTCGAGGAAGAGTACTCCTTGTTGTTCCGACATTGAACACATGGACAACGTATAAATCCATTCTCTTTGTTTGCCGTATCCACATCGATAAATTTATCCACGCCTTTGATATACCCGGCTACCCGCTGGTCACCGTACATCCATTCCCGACCGTTCATCTGCATCATATAAGTAAGTTTATCAAAAAATAGGACATCATAAATAGTGAAATAACCAATTCACACCGACACATGAATTGTATCAATGACCTAGAAAAGATAAGATTGCTAACCTCGATCGAGGGAAATAAAGAGGAGAAACCTCAAGTGCGTCTCGAACACCTTCTATATTTTTGTTCTATGAGAAATTCAACAGGATTTTTCACTCAAACATTTCAACAAACACCTTCAATGCATGCATGAAAAAACTAGCACACACCTCACACCTTACACCATTCAAAAAACAGAGTGGAGGCAGAGGGGTCATGCATTTATAGAGGGCAAGGGCCTTTAGTCGGTTGAAGCCGAACCAGGGGGACTAAAGGTGCGTGCCGTGCCACGTGGCTGTGGCCAAACTTTAGTCGGTTGGTGGCTCCAACCGGATGCATGCCCCTTACCAACCGGGACCCATGCCCTGCCCGCGCCCGCTCCAACCGGACGTTAAAGATTAGTCCGTTGGTGCAGGCAACCGACTAATGCTCCGAGGGGTCGCGAACGGATGGCCCTTTTTCCTCTAGTGTGTTGTTATGAGCATAGAATACTGCGGGCTCGTTGTCACAGTACATCTTTAGTGGCCTGCTGATGCAGTCAACCACTTTCAAGTCGGGCAAATTTTTTTTTAACCATAACGATCCCATGGCCTCATAACATGCTATAAATTCTGCATACATCGTAGATGATGCAACTATCGACTGTTTGGCGCTTCTCCACGAAATAGCACCTCCTGCGAGAGTAAAGACATACCATGTCGTAGACTTTCTGTCGTCTTTATCTCCCGCAAAATCTGCATCTGAATACCCTTTTATTTCTAGGGAATCAGATCTTTTATATGTTAGCATGAGGTATTTTGTGCCTTACACATAACACAAAGCTTTCTTTACCATCTTCCAGTGCTCTATGCATGGATTCTCTTGATATCTACCGAGTACCCCGGTGATAAAAGCTAAGTCAGGGCGAGTGCACACTTGTGCATCGTAAGCTTCCAATGTACCAAGCATATGGTAATGACTTCATTTGATCGATCTCATATTGATTGTTTGGACATTGATTTCCCAAAACCAGCCGCTCGACTATGGGAGCAGGTGTTGCATTACTCGCATGCATATTGTATTTCTTTAAAATCTTTTCACAATACGCTTTCTGTGACAGTCCTAATATTCCATTATTTCTATCTCGGTGAATTTCTATGCCCAAAACATAAGAAGCTTCACCAAGGTCTTTCATGTCAAAATTTGATGAAAAGAACTTCTTTGTCTCTAGTAGTAGACTAACATCACTTCTAGCAAGCAAGATGTCATCCACATATAGAATTAGGAAAATATATTTCCCACTTTTGAACTTTGCATAAATGCAGTTGTCCTCAATATTTTCCTTAAATCCAAATATTTTAATTGTATCATTAAACTTTAAATACGACTGCCTAGAGGCTTGCTTTAACCCATAAATGGATTTATTTAGACGGCATCCCATATGTTCCTTCCCCTCCATGAAAAAACCCTTGGGTTGTTTCATGTAAACATTTTCTTCTAAATCTCCATTTAGAAATGTCGTCTTAACATCCATTTGATGTAACTCTAAATCAAAATGAGAAACTAGTGACATTATGATTCTGAAGGAGTCCTTAAATGAGACCGGAGAAAAAGTCTCATTGTAATCTACGCCTTCTCTTTGCGTAAAGCCTTTTGCCACAAGTCTAGCTTTGTATTTTTCTACATTCCCATTGGAGTCATACTTTGTTTTGTAGACCCATTTGCATCCTACTGTTTTGGCTCCTTCGGGAATTTCCTCTAAGTCCCAAACATTGTTGGAACTCATTGATTTCATTTCATCTTCCATTGCCTCCACCCACTTGGCTGAGTGAGGGCTACTCATGCCTTCTTCATATGAGGTAGGATCACCCTCCATATGAACTACGTTGTAGACTTTGTAATTTTTTTTGAAAATGGCTGGTCTTCGTTCTCTTTTAGACCTTCTGAGTTCATCAGACTCTTGCTCATTTCTTGCCTCGGGTTCAGGCACATTTACAGTATGAGGCTGTTCTGGCTCCCTTTCGTCCTCAACGGGTTCGTGGCTCTGATGGACAGTTCAACTTTCACCCATTGTTGTCACGTGTGGAGTCACAACAGTGCCGCACCACAACCTCGGGGTTGTAGATGGTGGCACAACAGAAGCGAAAATGGCCTGGTCATCGGATTAGGTGCATGCACCCTCTTCTCCTCAAGATCAATTTCCCGATCTACCGTGCTCCCCCTCACCAATTCGTCCTCCAAGAAAACTGCATGTCTCGTTTCTACAAACTTTGTGTATCTGTCAGGACAGTAGAAACGATAGCCTTTTAACTTATCTAGATAGCCAATGAAGTGGCAAGATACTATTTTTGGGTCTAACTTTGCAATGTTTGGATTGAAAACTTTTGCCTCAGCTAGGCTCCCCCAGACCCTCAAGTGGTGCAGAGAGGGAACTCTGCCTGTCCACAATTTATACGGTGTTTTGGGCACCGACTTACTTGGTACTCTATTGAGAATGTGAATGGCGGTTTTAAGAGACTCCATCCACAATCCCAATGGGAGGGTGGAATAGCTCATCATGTTGTGCACCATATCCATAAGGGTACGGTTACGCCTTTCAGCTACTCCGTTTTGCTAAGGTTCGCCCGGCATAAAATATTGGGCGACTATTCCATTTTTCTGCAGGAACCTTGCAAAGGGTCCTGGTACTTGACCATATGGAGTATGCCGACTGTAGTACTCCCCCCACGGTCAGACCGGACTATCTTAATTCTTTTATCATGCTGATTTTCTACTTCAGCTTTGAAAATTTTAAATTTATCCAATGCTTCAGATCTTTCTTTAATTGGATAAATATAACCATACCGGGAGTGATCATCCATGAATGTTATGAATGAATCATAGCCATCCACACTTTTCACCGGAAACGGTCCACAAATATTAGTGTGGATTATTTCTAGTGTAGCTATGCTTCGGTTTGCACCCTTTTTAATTTGTTTTACATACTTTCCTTTAATGCAATCTATGCATTGTTCTATGTCTGAGAACTCTAACGGAGGAAGAATGTCATTTTTAACGAGGCTTTCTATTCTTCCCCTCGAAATATGGCCTAATCTGCAGTGCCATAACTTCGATGAGTCAAGAGTTCACTTTCTTTTCTTTTGATCTTTGTTCGACAAGGAAACTTGTTCATTCACATCACACATAGAAAATACTTTCTCATGCAAAGATAATAAATATAGCTTGTCATGTAGGGTAGCAACACCCACACAAATATCTTTTAACCAAATGGCACATTTGCCATGTCCAAAAGCACTCATACGAATCTTTGTCCAAGCATGACACACTTATTAAAGTTCTATGAATGGAAGGAACAAAAAGAACATCCTTAAGCAAAAGATAAGAGCCATCAGCCAGCTCCAGAGGAATGTCGCCAACAGCCTCCACTTCTGCTTCAATCCCATTCACCACTTCAATGAGTCTTTCTCTTTTTGGCAAAATCCTTGTTGAATGGAACCCCTGTAAAGAGTTGGCAACATGAACAGTTGCACCAGAGTCAATCCACCAAGTAGATCTAGAAAACTTTTCATACAGAGATTTATTAACAAAAGAGACTATATCTTTACCGTTTTTGGCCATTATGGACTTCAGCCATACTGGACAATCCTTCTTGTAGTGGACAACCTTTTTGCAATGGTGGCACTGGTCTTTTTCCCCAGGGGTGGACTGCTTGTACTGATGTTGGTGCTGTTGTGGGCCCTTGCCATGTGGCTTGGAAGGTGAGCCACCATGGTTACTGTTGGTGAAGTTCCTCTTCCTATTGTCCTTCATGTAGTTCAAGGAACCACCGTGAAGAGACTTCAATCTTTCTTCCTCTTAGGAACACATCCCTATGGTCTTTTCAATGTCCCACTTTTCAGGGGACATGTTATAGTTGATTACGAAGTTCTCGAATGGATGGGGAAGAGAGGCCATGACAAGGTGCACCAGAAGTGCAGGCTTGAGCTCGAGGTCCTCATCCATGGGCTTCAGCTTGGCCGCCATGTTGGACATCCTCAAGATGTGCTCTCTAATGCCATGTGGCCCTCCCGTGTACTTTTCTGTCACCGACTGTTTTAGCAGCCGGGTTGCATACATCTTTGAAGAGCCAGTAAACTGGCTCTTTATCTTTGCAAGGTATCTCCCACAGAGGCACACTCTCCAATTGAGCCCACTATGGCGTTCTCAATTGTGTTCTTTACAAAAGCCAAACATTTCTTATTGGCGTTCACCTACTTTTGATTGTCTATCGAGTAGGCCAGCTCCAAAGGAGCATGGTCCCTCTTTCTCTTTTCAAATGCAGTACTTGGGTCAGCAGGCTTGACTGGTTGCTTGGTGTCAACCACCCAGTCCACCTCGGCGCATACAAACGCCAGATCAACCTTTTTCCTCCATTCGGAGTAGTTATCCCCCCTTAGCAGTGGGATGTCCTTCAAGCAGCTCATGAGGTTGAGACCTCCTGAAAACCACAAAAGATGTGAGATAACCAAAAAACAACTGTATGCATTAATCCAACGTTGGTATAAATTAAGTATACAATTGTTCGTGTCATTTAAAATTACATCATCGTTGGGAAAAAATAAAATTAAATGCACCTTTAATACTCAATAAAAAAAGATCATGATCATGCTTATTAATAACGTTGGTCAATTAACAACATGGGACACAATCATCTTTAATTACTTTGTCACATCTTAACAAAAAATTAAACAAACTCTATTGCATTATAGCAATTTAAAACAACTATTTGCAGCGGAAACATTTATAATAACTTTCATAGAACTTTGAACTTTATGGAAAAAACTTTGTCACTTTCATATTCTCTAATCAAGATATTCACATAAATAAAATGAGTAGAGAAACTTTGCAAAATTTGCTTAAAAAACTATGCAAAAAACAATTAAAACAGCTAATATAGCCCCTGTAAAAATAAAAAAGCAAAAAACTGCTCTGAAAGCCCTATTGGGCCAGCGTGGCCAACAAGGCAGTATCTGCCGACAGGCGCCGCCAGATGCCAAGAATTCTCTCTGCCAAGAGCTGCCATTAACGGCCCGCCCTTGCCTCGCTCACGACCGCTAGCTTAGGTGCAGCCCACGCGCAGCAGAGACGCCCTCGCGGGCTCGCTCGCTAGCGGCCCGCTTGGCTTGCCTGGCCCGCTACCACCCCGCCGCCCGCAGCCGGCCGATCTCGGCCGTTCATTGCCTCTACCCTAGATCGCACGGCCGCACGCGCCCCTCGGAGGTATAAAGGACGCCCGCGCCGCACCCCCGTGAAACCCTAACCCCATTTCCCCGCATCCCCTGCTCTCCGCGGCGCGGCGTGGAGGTTGGCGAGCAGGCTGCGCCTGGCAGCGTTGCCGGCGGCGAGCCCTCCTCCCCACGCCCTTCCGCTCCACGATCCCCACCCCCGCCATTCCTCGCCACGCCGCTATTCGACGGCAGCTGAGCACTGCTACTGCAAGCGCGGCGCCCAGCCATGAGGCGATGGGCCTCCCTTCCCCCTTACCCTCTGCTAGCCTTCTCCTTCCCGTCCACCTCCCCGCCCATGAGTAGCAGAGAAGAGGAAGGCAGTGTCTTTTGATTTCCGACGCGCAGCATCCACCGAGGGTGGGCGCCCGGCCAAGTGGTCGAGGTGGGGCGAAAACCTTGCTGGCGGTGGCCGGTGGCCTCTTTTGCATCTAGGGTTAGGGTTTGTCTGCGGGATCTGGGGTAATTTGGGGTTTTTCTTTGGGGTTTTGCTCTCTGTTTTTTATTCAGGGTGGGGTCTGGGGATGGATCTAGGGATAGGGATTCATCTTTGTTCGGGATCTGGGGTTTCTTTTCTTTCTTTTTGCCCCAGAGGGGTTGTCCTTCTTCCCTATGCCTCGGCTTGCCGATGCGCATAGGGATCGAGGGGGACGGCGCGGCCATAGGGCAAGGCGCACTGTTAGATCTAGGATCTTTGTTCTTCTTTTGCTTTACTACCGAAGGAAACTAGATCTAGGCTAGAACGGTAGCTCTGATACCAATGTGAATATTAGCTTTGGATCTTCTAGTCTAGGTACTCACGGTAGTAACTGTATTGCACGAGCTATTGCACCTGAAAGAGAGAGGAGAAAACCACCTGCGCATGTGTTCGACGAGCACGAACCGGAGGGGATACCGGAGCTAGCTCCAGTGTCGGTGGCCATGGGGAAAGGGTATGGGGCGAGCGAGAGGTGAGCGTGGCGGCGGTGGAGCTTCCCGTCGGCGCAGTTCTAGCCTAGATCGGGTAGGGCTTATAGGTGGGGCGGCTATGGCACGACTAACCTCGTAAGGCGTGCTGCCAGCCGCCACCTCCTTTATATAGCGTTGGCGACAGGGGCCCACCCACCAGATGAGGTTGGAGCGCCCCCGATCAGGGCGCGGATAAGGGACTCCGTTCGGCCGTTGGGCTCGAACGGGGAGAGATCTATCTAACAGCGCCGCCACCGTAGAGACCAGGAGGCCAAGGGTTTTCACCCGGAGCCATAGAGCGGGAAGGATAGCCACAACGATGCCCTCAAGAGGGTTATGACACCCGCGGGCATCGCGACGTTGGCGCATAGGCATTGAGCTTTCGCCCAAAAAAAAATCCTCGCACCACTCCCGAGAACTCAGTCGCCCGCTATCCCCGAGTTAGCCTTCCGAAACGCGATTTGGGAGCTGCCAAAGCCGAAGCGCCACCAACACCAGGATCCCTCACCGTCTCCTCCACGCCATCCACATGACAGAAGAGAGAGACCACCACCGTTGACACGTCGCTCGCCGTAGAGCCGTCCGGACAGTCCACCTTCCAGGGCCGTCGCCCCGGCATCCACGCACTTGAGCCCATGGCTTTACCAACATCACGCTGTAAAGTCGGAGAATTGGGCAAGGTAGGGAAGCACCACAACAAGCAGCGATCGGCCCGCACGGTAGCCTAGGGGAGGGGATCCGCCCTCCACCACCAGGGGTGTTCGCCGTCCGGACGTAGTAGCAGGGCCAAGTAGGCCACCGCCGCGCTGCTGCGCCTAGATCGCCGCCGCCATCCACCTACAGCTTCATGACGAACCATCCCTCGCCACCACCGCCCAAACCTGCCAAAAAAAAGGACCCTCATATCTGGAACCCCAAAAAAGGACCTTGATATCTTGCCGTTTCTATGACCACTCCCCTTCAACAGGCCATCGCCAAAAGACACCAGCTACAGCCAGCTAGCCGGTCCCCGTTCTGTGGAGTACTATGGATGGATGTATCGATGGTCATGTCTGCAGGGTCTTCGAACCCTTGTACCATGCGTGTTATAGAGAGCCTGCTCTCAATGTACTGTGCGTGTTACACAGAGTGATCGGAGAATGGTTTACAAATCTCTCTACGACTAGAAAATCTCCCAACTGCGTCCCGCAAATGCTTTCGGGGCGCATCGAACAAAAAAAAAAAGCGCATCCAGGCTCCGGCGACGTGACCCAAGGAATTTTGCCGTCCAGCTAGCCTAATGCCGTGTCCGGTGCACCAAGGTCACCCTTATTGATCCGGGACGTGTTTGGCACCCTCGGACACAACGAACTTGCGATGTGGCGCTTGGTGGGACACACCAGCTGGTTATTTATTATATTGTCATCAACCTCCATGCGTCCTCAGTAGAGCTGGTCGCCATCGTGGCGGGGTCGTTTATCAGAAGTCGTTTGAGAGACTCACTAGAGATGCTCTTAGACTAGTCACAATATGGAGTATCATATAGTAGTATCACGCATATGATGCTAGTATATGATACCATCTCCACAATACATAGTATCATGTATTAGTATCATAGTCTTAGTGTATTTATTGTTTTATAGAATCTCAATGTAAAATTATGGACAAGATTTGTTTGAGATTAATTTTTCTAGTTTTACATGCTATGGTATTGTGTCTACCTATGATACCAATACAATCTCTTTCATCATTAATTAATGTAACACATAAGCATTTTGTATGTATGTAATGCATGATACCACCTATGATACTTTCATTGGGGCTAGTCTTACATCTACCTATCTAATCCATCTCGGTGTCATCAATCTTTTCGAAGTAAATTCTCCTGTGAAGAATTTGAAAGCCCAAGAGGAGTTTCCAATGATGGATAGTTTTTTATCAGAGCGTATAAAAAAAAGATTCTTGTTTGCATGGACCGGGGACAAGTCAAGTGCCTGCACGACTGATCGACCGGGGAAAATTCAAATGCTCCCACGTCATGGTCCAAAGTCCAGCTTTGCCTTTCAGTCTTTCTCTATCAGCAATCTGTTCCGCTATGCATTATTTGGAAGCAAAGCGAAATTAATGGTGGTGGTTGCCCGTGGAAAAGAATTGATTGGACTTTTTCTCCCTGTCCATGGACATATATAAGTCAAACATACAAAATGGGCATCAGGACGAGATGGACCGAAAGAAACAGCGACACAAACCTCACCGGACATGGCGACAGAAGAACCAGGCGACCACCGGCGAGTAGTATCGTACTATGCATTTGGGTACAATATGTGGCCGAACTTGGCGCCGTTTTGGTGGCCGCGAGTTTGAATGGCCGAGATTGTATTTGTGATTTTATTATAATTTGCCAAATATATATTCAAAAATTGTATAGGGAGCCGTCTATGTGGGCTGCTGCTAGGGAGAAGCGCACTCCAAAGACGGACAGTCATGTTGGCGCTCCCCAAACAACCGAACTGACTCGGCCGTCGAATGTCGTTTGTGGCTTGCTCGCGGATGAAGATGCTCTAAGACTATGGTATTTTTCTTCCAATGATACTATGTTCCTAATTGTGTCATTTACAATTTTTGTTGCTAAAGATGAGGCTAAGTCCATTAACAAAAACACAACTGATCAAGCCTCCATCCACTTAATGTACTGAAGATATGACAACAACGATATCAACTTGTTGGTAATCCTGCTCAATTCTTTTTCTTATGAGGACTACCATTATCTATTTGTTGGGAATCCTGCTCAATTCTTTTAGGGTGTCCTTCAGGATATAAAGGATCTTGAGTAGCTATACCACTCCTAGTTCTAATTTCATAAGCATGTTTATCTCCTGAAGCATTAACTAGCATATCCTTTTGTATCTTAGCAAGTTGATCAAGTTGGGTTTGAACCATTTGAAAGTGTTTACAAAGCATTTTAATATCATTTGAAGTTCTTTCCACAATATCTTTTAACTCATTGATAGCTCTAGAGTTTTCCAATAAATGATTCCAAACTTGTTTATTAAAATTACCTTGTTTTTAAATAAAAATGTCAAGTTCCTCTAAGCATTGATCAGGAGGCTTACCATAAGGAATATCACATTCATCAAAGTGTTGAGTGTACCTCAATAGTAGATGAGTGGGGAATTGGCTTACGCTTTGTTTGGATGTATAGAATTGAATCTAGGAAATGAATTAGGTGAGAATTCCAAATCCTGTCCGGAAAGGAAATGGTTGCTAATTCAAATTCTGTTGTTTGGGTGGTTTGAAATTTGATGTTGGAATCAAAGGGAGCTATCTAATTTCAATTCCTGTTTGGATGTTCAAACCATGGAATTGATGTTTTTTTCCTTGGCTATTTCATACCCTTGTGTAAATGTATGGATAGTCACATGTGTATATATTAAAATATATACATGTTTTTCCACATATAGTAACATTAAAATAATCTAAACTAATACGATATGGGTATGGCAGCTACAATTAATCGGAGAAACTAATACCCTCTTCGGTCCATATTAGTTGACTTGGATTTGTCAAAATTTGGATGAACTATATATTAAATAATGTCTAGATTCATGCAAATCTAGACAAATTTAAGCCAAGTAATATAGGTCGGAGAGAGTACGAAAAACTATGCTGCATATTGACACCTCAAGGATCCTGTGAACTATCAGATAACAAATGATTTCCGAGGTCCGTCTTCTCAATAGAGGATTCCTGAAGGGACATCAACCATTCTGCTGCTTAATTTTTATAATCGGAGGCATAGATGTTCAAGTGGATGATTAGTTTACGGTGCAGACAACTGATGTGCGTTCCGTCTTTATTTCAGATTCTGTCTTATTCTAAATTCAGAGATCGATTGATTTGGTTGAAAGATTGAGAACTTAGCCATGATTAAGGGATACGCTCTAGAGCAGATGGAACATCCGCCACTGCCTTCTAACATTCCGCCCCCATGGTTGATCATCATGCTGATGTTTAGGTCGTTCTCTCATCTAGGATTCAGATAGGGCATGGAGGGTGGCGGCCAGGGCCCAAGGGGAGCCCATGAATGGGATGTGCGCCCTTGCAGGGAAGAGGTAGGCCATGCGGAGAGGGACGATAGGGAAGGGAAGGGAGGGCATGGCTTCCCCTGCGCCGCCGTCGTTGTGTGCTCCGTGCGTCACCAGGTTGGGGAAGATTGTGTTTTGTTCAAGCGTAGCGTTTCGGGAGCGGGTGATTTCCAAGTGATTTCCAAGGTTCGGGGCTCTGAATTGCTGCGGGGGTGTTTCGCGTGTGGGCGAGCCCCACCCGGAATTGGTCTCAAGATTCCTTACTTGATTTCCTAGCCAAACCAAACGCTAGAATTAATGTTCCAATTCCAATTCCCCGATTCCAGACCCAATTACGTGCAACCAAACATAGTGTTACATAATTCTTCTATAGGAGGTAAATTCTTCACATTTTCATCTCTAATACCTTTCTCTTTTAGATATTTCTTAGCTTCCTTCATCACTTCATCATTTAATGCAATAATTCCTCTCTTCTTTGGTGTTGGTGTTGAAATTGGTTCAGGTATATCTGGTTTAGGAGTAATAGGTTCAGATGTATTTAGCTCAGTTAAAGTCCAATCATCATAATTTTTTCTTATTTTAGTCATTAATTTTCTTCAGCATCTGAAGGAGTTCTTTTTCTGAAAACACAATCAGCAAAGCGATCTAGGTAGGTCCTAGAATCATCAGTTAGTCCATTATAATAAATATCAAGCAACTCATTCTTAGGTAATGGACATCCAGGATATGCATGAATCAAGGCACAAAACCTTGTCCATGACTTAGGAAATTTCTCTTCTTCTCTCTGTTTAAAATCAAAAAGTCTCAATGGGAGAAGTGGCAAACTTAGGATCAGAGGACAACTTAGGCATAATAGTACGTCTACCAAGGAGACTCTTAATAGCACTAGTACCATGTGTGTTTCAGCAATCTTCAACAAAATCATCAGTGAGCTCAATATAACCATCATTAATATCATAACTCTCACTAGCCTCAAGTGAGCTAACAGGTGTAACAGTGTCTTCACTAGGAGTTTCGGTATTTCCTAGACTAGCCATAGTAGCATCTAGAAAATGACCTAATGAACCACTCGCATCAAGCACAGTAGAAGTAACATCATGAGTATCAAAAGCAGTTTCAGATTCAGCAATAGTAGTAGTGTGTGTAGCATGAGCATGTGGTGGTGGTGTGACAAGCTTACTTATAACAGACAGTGAATCAAGAGCAGCAGAGGTGTTTAGGACTATACCTCTTCTTGTAGTGGATGGTAAAATAGGAAACTTTCCATCACGAGACTTCCCTATGATGAAAGGAGTAGCAGTGAACAATAATAGATCCAATTGAACTTACAAATAAAGCTATGCCCCCCTGGCAACGATGCTAGAAAATAGTCTTGATGACCCACAAGTGTAGGGGATCGCAACAGTATTCGCGGGTAGTATTATCCAATTTATTGATTCGACACAAGGGGAGACAAAGAATACTTGCAAGCCTTAACAACTGAGTTGTCAATTCAGCTGCACCTAGAAATAGTTCTTGCTCACAGAAGTTTATCAGTAGCAATAGTTTGATAGTAGCAATAGCAAAGCAACAGCAGTAGTAACATCAACAGTGAAACAGTAGCAATAGTAACAGTAACGGTAATAGTAGGATTCAAGTGCGGTAGGCATAGGGATGGATGGACGGGCGTTGCATGGACGAGACTAAACATGTGACTTCAAGATCTAGGGCATTGCAGATAAATGATAACACGCATCCAAGTACTAAACAATCCTAGGAATGCGCTCCATATATAGTCATGTGTGCTCGTAATGAGAACTTGCACAACATCTTCTGTCTAGCCAGCCCGTGGCAGCGGAGCCTCTAGGGAACTACTGGCAATTAAGGTGATCTTTTTAATAGAGCACCGGAGCAAAGCATTAACACTCCGTGAACACATGTGATCCTCACACCACAGCCATCCCCTCCGGTTATCCCAATTATTGTCACTTTGGGGCCTTTGGATCCGGACAATGATATGTGTACACAACTTGCAGATAAAATCACAAACAATACTATCATAATGATTCAATAATAAGTTCAGATCCCTAGTGACAAGCATTAAGCATAACAAGTTGTAACAAAGTCAAATAGCACAAGATATACTAGGCACTATGCCCTAACAATCATATTCGATTACATGATAGAACTTATCCAATCCCTACCATCCCCAAGCCTACAGTGGGGGATTACTCACTCATGGATGAGGGAAACATCGGTGGTTGATAGAGATGCATTGGTGATGACGATGGCGATGATCCTCTCCAAATTTCCCATCCCGGCAGGGTGCCAGAACGGAGTTTCTGGATCCGAATCTTGGTTTCTTGAGGCGGCGGCGGAGCGCAACTCTTTCTCGAAAACTATCGAACCCCCCTCAGTTTTTAGGTCGAAAGACAACTTATAGGCACAGATGGAGGCCGAGGAGCTGCCTGGGGATACTGCACCCCCTCCAGGCGCAACCAGTGGTAGGCCCACGCCTGGGGTGGGTCTGGCCCCCCTAGGCCTTCCCTCCTTCTCTTCTTCTGGCTCCGTGGATCTTCTAGTGAAATGTAATTTTTGGCATATTTTCCGAGATTTTTCCTGATAGTTCATTTTCTACACAAAAACAAGAAACCAGGGTAATTCTGCTGAAAACAGCGTCAGTCCGTGTTAGTTGTATCCAAATCACACAAGTTTAGAGGAGAAACAATAGCAAAGTGTTCGAGAAAGTAGATATGTTTTGGACGTATCAGTGTGGCCCACCTGCCCGGCTCCCGACTCCGCCCCGTCGCCTATATCTTCACTACAGAACCCTAAGGCTCAGGGAGTGACCACAGATAGATTTTCCGCCTGGGGCGAAAACCTGAGAGAAAGATCTCTCCGGCATGATTGGCCAGGAATTCCTTCCCGGAGAGGGGTGACCGTCGCCATCAACACCATCATCAAGCTAGGCTTCATCGGGATCATCATCATCGACACCATCATCTCCACCAGCACCATCATCATTACTCCATCCCGATGTAACAATTGTGTTGGATATTTCTTAGTTCTTTAGGGGAAACCTTCCCGGTGTTAATTACTATTGTAGTTGATGCTTGTGAGTGGAATCATTGGATTATTGTTTATGTTCAGATTGTTATCCATTACCATATCATCTTTGATCTTGATCCATATGATGTCTTGTGAGTAGTTCGTTGTGTTCTTGAGGACATGGGAGAAGTCATGTTGTTAGTAGTGAATCTGTGTTGAGTTATTATTCAATGGTTTAGTATTTAAGTTGTGCTATTCTTCTAGTGGTGTCATGTGAACATCGACTACATGATACTTCACCATTAATGGGTCTAGGGGAATGCATTGTGCATTTGGATACTAATTTTGGGGTTGACGGAGTGACAGAAACCTAAACCCCCGTTCGGACACCTTTGCACAAGGGAGTGTAGGATCTCAGAGTTTAAGGTTGTGGTTAGATTTATATCTCAATTACTTTCCTATAGTTACCCACACAACACTTACAACACCAGAGAAAAGTACTCAGCTATTTAAAGCGAAAGCACTTGACAGAATTCCCATGTGTCCTCGAGAACGTTTGGTCCTTATAAGTATTTCCACCGGCTTGTCCTTTGCTAAGAAAGAATTGGGCCACTTGCTCCGCTTGTTCGTCACCTTTGTTACTTGCTCTTTGTTTTGTTGCCTTATAGAAAACTACTAAAAATCCGTTTGCTAAGTATTCATAGGGATTCCCTGCTCCACACCACTGTTCAGCACCTTCTGCTCCTCGTTGGTATCGGCACTCCTATTTATCGAAAGTACTGCGATACACCCCCTATACTTGTGGGTCATCAGCCGCCCACCCCTACCAGGCCCACTCGTAGACGAAGAAGACAAAGGATCCGCGCAGATGAAGAACTTACGGGGAGGTGCTGACCAATTTTTTCTCGTCGTCGGCCCCTCCTTTCCGGCCACGCCTCACGCGACGCCTCGCCCCCCGCTTTCTCCGTGGCCTTGCAAGAGTTCCTTGTCGGGCGCCGACCTCACCCGCCTGGCCAGCCACGACCGCACTGCCCGATCGACCAAGTTTAATTTGTAGTATATTTTTTATAGGTAGTTATTTTGCTTAATTTGTTGTATATATATAGTTTGTGTAGTTAGTGTAGTTAATTAGTATATATATAGTTAATATAGATATATTACGGTGAATACTATAGTTAGTTATTTTTTGTAGTATATATAGTTAGTGTAGTTAGTGTATATAATAATTATATATTTCGCTTAATTATTATATTATTAGGAAATGTTTATATAATATGCATTATTATTATAATTAGTGATATTTAGGGTTTGGTTAAATGCTATTATTAGTATTATCATAATTATTATTTAGTATATTATTAGAAAATGTTAGTAGTATATTATTAATATTATTAGTATATACTATTATAATTATTAAATTATTAGGTAATGTTAGTATGATATGCATTATTATTATACTTAGTAATATTTAGGGTTTTGTATAAATGCTATTATTAGTATTATTATAATTATTATTTAGTATATTATTAGGAAATGTTTATATAATATTTTTTATAACTTGTTTAACTTTCTTTCTATAATAGTTAAGTCATGGATCATGATCGAAGCGGTGAAGATCTTCTTCTGGGCATGATAAGAGGTGAAATTCCTCTTATTACTACCGTGAAGATATAGAGGTCCAGGAAGAGATTTCCTCATATCTAAATCCATCCGGTGATGGACTAGAGGAAGACCTGATGTACGAAGGGCAAGACCGGACGTACGAATTGCAAACAAATAACAACAATGATGGCCCCTCGACAGGATCTGGCGAGGTATATATATATAAAGCCTCATTTACCACTATGCATTAATTGATCTGGATATATCAATATATATATATATCACTTTCTCTTCTTATTTTAGCCCACCGGATCGAAGCAATCGATAGCTCAAACGAAACGAGGGACGAACAGAAAGTTGGATGGTAATCAGAGGTTCACCATCGAAGAAATAGATGATGATGGACAACCGATTGCTTCAGATAAGCACCGGAGGATGTTTACAAATCAATACGGGGTGATTGTTAGGGACAACCTGCCGATCACCATTCAAGAATGGAATAAGGCAAAGAAACCTGATGAAGAATCCAACAGTTATGTCATCGATGATGCCAACCTGGTGAAGAATCCAACAGTTATGTCATCGATGATGCCAAAGATGACCTTTGGCAGAAGCTCATATCGCATTTCATACTACCGCTAGAGTATGAATAATTTGAGGCAGATGGTATTACCCCAAGGCCGGGTGGGCTTGAAAGAAGATCGAAATTCAAGGAGTGGGCTCTGAGCAAGATGGCCGAAATATACCGGAACCACAAGACAAGTTTATACGTGAAGTATATCGCAAAAAAGAAAACTGCAGACTTCTTAGGAGCAAACAAGAAGTTGAGAGAACAGTGGCCCGATTTTGTAACATACAAGCAATCTGATGTAGCAAAGGAAAAATCGGAAAAGAATGCGTTAAATGCTGCCAAAAAGAAATACCATCATAAAATGGGGACATGTGTCTACAAGAGTGTTGTTCCTAAGTGGGAAACTATGGAGCAGGATATGAGGACTAGAGGCATCACTCCTGGTACAGATGGATGGCCTGAGAGGTCAAAGCACTGGTGGTACGAGCACGGGGGATCATTGGACCCAAAAACATGGAAGACATTATCTCATGAAAAAATTCTAAAACCCTCCGAAGCCCTTGTTAAAGCAATGAACGAAGCTCAATTGGGATTTTCCCATCCCGAGAGAGAGAACGACGAGCTGACACGCGTCCTCGGGAATCCTGAAAAGGGTGTTCGAACACGAGGCGAAGGCGCCGGTGTTACGTGGAAGAAAGAGTTTCCTCGGTACGATGACAGTTACAGAAGCCGTTAGAGAAAGAATGACTGGGAGGCAGACCGGATCTTGAAGGTAGAGCAGGACCTAGCTGATCTAAACAAGCTCATGTAAAAAATTAGCCAAAGGTCGTCAACTCACACGCTGGCTGATGATCCTGCATTGGATCTTAGCCAACGGAGAAGCAGTGTGGCTTGGTCCGGGCTGATGATCAAGCACTGCTGGATGATGCACGAGCTCCTCGCTACCCCGTGGATGATGTCAGAGAAATGGCACAATGTGAGCTACATCAACCAATGAACAACCTGTCCTTCAAGGTGGCAATCGGCATTGACTTACCTTGTCTACCTGGAGCACTCCACCATTCACTTCCGATTCCACTTGGCTATGCTCGTGTCACGGTGGATGACATAGTGGAGGATTTCGTGGACCTAGAGACTGACATCGCTACGCCTAAAGGCCTGACGAAACTAGGAGATGTCAAGTGCAACATCATTCTATGGAATAAGAAGTACATCAAGTTTCCAGGCTCGGCACCAAGGCCACCGACTCCAAGGAATCCAAGTCCACCCCGCCCCGATGATTGTCAACCTCCAGGTCCACCCCGCCCTGATTATCGTCAACCCGCAAGTCCACCCTCCTGATTATCGTCAACCTCCAAGTCCACCCTGCCCCGATGTTGATTGCCGCAGTAGGAGTACATCAACTCGATCTCCGCCTCCACCTCCGTGCAATACTACGTCGTCGAATAAACGGATGGTCGCCGCTCCCTCGTGCCCTACATCGAAGAAAGTTCAAACGGCGAAGATAGTTGACATCCCGCCGACTCTTCCAAAGAGACCTTATGACAAGACCGATGAGGAAAATGCCATGGATGTGGCTGCCCAAGTTAAGGCGCATTTTGCACCCAAAAATCCTGGCCAAAGCCGTATTTGATGAAAAAACCAAAAAGTGGGCTAAGTCCTTTCTTGAGCAACCATCCCAGATATCGATGAATCTGGAATCAGACTATGATCGGGAAATTATTAAGCAAGCAAAGAAGAAAAAAGCACAAGTGCAAAAAGCGGGAAGCAAGTTGCCCAGCTCGGACAACAGAAGATTCAACTGGTCCCCCCGCTCAAAGTGATTTCAGACCTCGACAAGGCCTTTAGAGCTAAAATGGATATGGGCATGCAAATAATGGACCCCAGAGCCAGTACTAATTCTGCACTAATGGGCATCACTGTATCGGAGTCCAAAGCACATGCTACCAAAGCAAATATGTCTCTTGGTCAATATTTAGGCTATGAAGATATGCCAGTGGGTCAGATAGTACGGAAGTATGTCTAAGGGGAGCCTCTAGTAAGTCATGAGGAGCTCACGCGTCTATCCACACATATGTGAAACCTGCACACATGGTACTTGTTGCAAACAGAAAAAAGCATCAGAAAGATTGGTTTGAGGTGGACGTTAGAAAGGAGCATCACTTCAAACCATACTCGATACAGATTCAAATGACCGAACTATTTTTGTTATACAATCAGCGCGCCCTCGACAAATCTATCATTGGTTGCTACTGTCTGTAAGTAATTTATTTCTGTAATTAAGTTTGTAGCTCAGCTCGTTCATTGTATTTAATATATTATCCTAATTATATATCTGTTTGTATGATATTATATTCTGCAGAATGAAGATGCTTGAATGCAAAAGAGCTAGAAGATATGACGTTGAGTTCATTGACCCATATATCGTTAAATAATCACCCCAAGGACGTGGAGGAAGACCTGTGCATGTTCTTAACCGAGAATAATTTTGTTAAGGAAATACTATTTCCTTACAACTTCAAGTGAGTGTTTCTATCTTGTACATATTTTATTTTTTCTTACTCGATGTTAAGTGTAATTGATGAGCTATGCATGTATGCTTATGTAAACGTCCATAGATTCCATTGGATCTTGCTAAACATTTAAGTTGACAAGTCCCTAGTTGAAGTCCACGACTCATTAGGTTGGGACTAAGAGAAGTGGAGCGACATGAAAGCAATACTCTATAAGTAATTTCAATCATTATCATATTATATCGGCCTCTTTCGTTCATTTCCTGATATCAAGTAACTAATAACTCCTTTGTTCATTTTGTTTGCCGAGCAAGTGTTGGACATGATTCAAACAGAAAATACCAGGTCCATTCAAAAAGGATCTAACTTATAAAATGGTGAAGAGTTTACAGCAGCCACCGGAAACTCATTTATGTGGATACTTTGTCTACGAGTACATTCGTGAGTTGACCAGTGAGCGTAAAGTTGATTCATATTATATTTACGATTTGCGGGAGAAACTAGAGCCAGAACAGCGCATACGAGCAATTCAAGAGAAGCTAGCGGGATTTCTGAGGAAGGAGGTCCTTGATGTACATGAAGAACATTATGCGGATGACGAGAAACTCTTTATGCCTTAGTGATCTCTATGTAGTTGATATAATATATCATCAATAACCATGTAATTTTAAAACATTTGTTCCTTTGTAATTTTAAAACATTTATTCCTTTTGATATGATTGATTATATGTATACTTGCAAGGGATCAAATATTAATTATATAGATGCATCAACGTGTACTGTGTATGTAGTAGCGTAGAATAATTGTACTTAAATATATGTTTGAAATTATAGTGAAACACAAAACAAAAAAGGAACAAAATGGCAAAAAAAGGAAACACACAATCTCTGCCGCGGCAGAGAAACACACGAATTCTCTTCCGCGGCAGGAAACCTTATAGTCCCGGGTGGTGTTACAACCCGGGAGTCCCAGGGTTTCCACCTCCCGTCTCGCTGAAACAGCCATGTGGTTGTCTTGTGTCGCGGGCCGTAGCGAGCCGGGATTAGAGAGGGGGGCCTCTAGTCCCGATTTGGCAGTCTTGGGTCCAAAACCGGGACTAGAGCCTGTTATGGCTCGGGACTAAATGCCCTTTTTACTCTAGTGTTTCCATTTTCCACTGTAGCCTCTTAATTCATTTTTCTAGAAAAAACGGTTGCATAGCTGAATTGCACGTGTACTGTGAAACGAAAAACTAAGGTACTAATTCTAATAGCATTTCCACTCGTTTTCGGTTCCTAGAGAAAATTTTAGGTCCGAAAGAGGCTAAATAGCTCCGGATGGAGTTAATTTTTTCCCTGGGACTCGCCGTTTCCCACCCGATTCGAACGCCCGCCGATACTGCGAGGAGGGGACAACAAGGCGCGGGGGAGAGGGACCGTGCAGCTGGCCGGGGAGACAGAGGACGGCCGCAGGCGGTGGCGCCCGAGGCTGCGGGCCGCCGAGTTCGAAGGAGGGCGCAGACGAAGCGGCGGCGACGTCGGCGCGAGGCGCAACGACGAGGCCGATGGAGAGGCGGGGACAGCGTGGCGAGGCGGCGTGGTGGCGGAGAGACGAAGGTGACGAGCCGACGGTTCGCTGCCGCAACTTCGCAGGCGCAGCGAGGCGATGGAGAGCTTCCTAGGAAGGCCGCGTGCTTGCAGGTGATGAGGAGGCGAGAGGCGGGCTCGCGGCAGCGGCGGGCTTGGTTGCATGATGAGGGTAAGCCACAGCAGGCCGGCGGGTGCTCGCGGCGACGGTGTGATGAAGAGAGGGCGCAGTCGGGCTCGCAGCAGGCGGCGGGCTTGGTTTGCATGGGCGGGTGTAAGCCACAGCAGGCCGGCGGGTTAACTCCGAACCAAAATTCGGCCTGGAAACGCCTGCTGAGAACGTTACTGGACAGTTTTATATAAATCCAGAAAAAAAAATACTAAAAATGGCCTATTGTGAATGCTAGTGGAGATGGTCTAAATGGACACGTACACCATCGACACTCCCCATGTGCCCTTGACACCACACGACAAGGGTAGGCTCGCCTGGAGGGCATTATCGTGAGCCTCACGATGAAGATTAAGAAACGGAGGAAACAAAGCTAGCCGTTCGTGGGCGTACGTACGTGGTGATGGAGACCTAGCCAGGGCGACTCTGATCGCATCCACACGATAGCTTTGACCTCTTGCTCCATAGCAGCCTCTCGAGGACATCGGTATCTAATTCGGAAAAAATAAATTCTGCGATGTCTTGCCGTTGTTCCTAGTGCTCTGCTGTCCATCGCCAAAAAAAAAAAAGACACCAGCTACGGGCTACAGCCATCTAGCCAGTCTCGCTGCGTCGAAAAGCAACGCATTGATGCTCGTCTCTGCTTGCTCGCTTGCTCTGCTTGATGTGCGACGTTTCGACAGTAGTATCAGGCTCTCCTTTTCGCCTGCATGGTCTTCTTCGAAGACCTGTGCGAGAGAGAGAGACTGCTAGCTGCTCATTTACTGTGCGTGTGACAGAACGGTCTTTCTTCCTCTCTCTCTCCTCCAAGTCTCTCTACCAATCTCCCGGAAATTCTCTGTCAAGAATTTGAGAGTAGAGATTAGTTCCAAGTGATGGATGGACGGAGAATTGTCCGTGGAATTTTGGGGAGGGGCGTCGACGGGGGACAAGTCAAGCGTGCGCACGGCGTGAAAAATGGAGGTATATTTGCCTCGTTTCTGGTTATTACTAGTATACACTTTTGCTTCGGTTTTCCCTTTTTTTCAAACTTTGACAAACAATAACTCGATACCCGATTGTTTAGAGGACCGTATGAATCCACCCGAAGTTCGTATGGTCCTCTTAGACGTATACTCACTGTACATGTATACTCAAAGGCGAAAATCGAAAGTTATATAACAACAATAACAACCGAAATTTAAAATATGACATGCAAAGACATAGATCGCGATAATGGGAGGTGGGATCAGCCGGCCGAAACATGGATTATACCCAGTTTGACCGAGTACACATATACAGAGATATACGTGGTCTCGATATGAATTTTGATGGGTCAAAAAAATAAAACGGTCTATGGAACTTAAGTTTACGGAAACACATCTAAGAACTCCATCTCCAAAACAAAAAAAATCTAAGAACTAGCGAAGGTTAGAGAATCTGCAGGAGTACAAAAAGATAAGATATCAAATATTCAATAAGTATACACACTAGACTAGAGTATAGCATCAGTTTACATTTATTACTGAGCAAGACGTGCTAATGTCCCTGTTAGACATAATTATCTCCAATTTGATGTTACGGTAATGTTATTTGAGTGGGAATTAGAGGGGCGTGTAATCATTATAATGACAAATTTGAACACGTGAAGCTGACTAGTTTATCACTACACGTCACTCTCCACACACGCACGCAGCATATGCTGTCTTAGTTCCTCCTTCGCTCAATGGTGATCGACCATGCATGCTTCGCTTTTGGAGTAAATACTTCGTCTTCTTAAATTTTCTTACTCCCTCAGTTTAAAAATAAATGTCTTAGATTTTTTAAATTTTATTTATATACTAAATAGTGTTTAGATTTATTTAAATTTTAATAAATTTGAGACATCTATTTTAGAACAAAGGAAGTACATTTAATTCAGAGAAGCTGATGGGGACACGGAGAGATGTGCTAATGGACGGTGGATACCATACGGAGGCACAAGTTCAACCGTTCGATTAACCAAGTAGTACTTACTCCGTTTTAAGATATAAGATATTTTAGTTTTTTAAATCAAATATGTCTAGACATCTTTTAATACGTAGGTTCACTCATATTTGGTGTGAATCTAAACACTAAACCAATAAAGATACATTTTCTTCACAAATTTAAAACATCTTATATTTTAAATAGCTCACGACTCAGAGGCCTCCTCGTGGGCATGGGATCGCTGTCGGGCCTCACCTGCTCTCTGCTCTCCTAGGATCTCATATCTCCTGAACTTAGTTAACCGGTAAAAGTAATCGAAATAAAAGCCCTCTAGTTCATGTTTCACCATCCGTACGGAGACATACGGATTGCCCGTACGGAAAGTCATTAGCTGCACTGCACGTTTATGGACTTATCCAATCACATCAGTTTCCAAATCACGCAAAATCGTTTCCCCGGCAAGCTACTTGATCGGGCAGGAGGGTACGTGGCAGTTTCATCCGGCATTATACGGCAATAATTTGTACTCCCTCACAAAACAAGTGATGCAAACGATACCGCTCGGTACTACTCTCTCCGTTTAAAAATATAAGATGTTTTATAGGTCTGCGAAGGAGATGTATCTAGACACGTTTTAGTGTATAGGTTCAAATGAATCTAGACACTAAAATATGTCTAGGTACATCTCCTTCACAAACCTAAAGGGAGTAGATACGTTTATATTTAGATAAATCTGCGTCATCTATTTTAACATATAGAGGTGCCGTGTCCATGCATTGTATATCATCTCTTTTGGATAACAAATTGTCCGATTCAAACGACGTAATAAGCAGCTAAATTGCACTTGTGATGGATAAAACGAGCTCTGCTCTGATGGAACATGGTTGTACACTCAACCGCTATGTACTTGTCAAAGCATAAGACTGAACTGGTCTGAACTCTCGGAAGCAGCAGTAAGCAAACGTACGACGTAGCCTCAAGTTTTAGAATACTTTCACTTGGTTGCCGCATGCGTGCCTGTCGCCTCGCATGTGAATTTTGGCTGAGCTGCAGGCAAAACATTGGTTAGGGCGGTAAAACCGGTACTGTGGGTAAATTTGCACGTACTTACAAAGAAAGTTGGAAACAATGACAGCAATGTAACGACCATTTCTCCATTATTCCCTAGAGCAGTGACAGGATATATGCAACAACTTTTTTTTTTGAAAATGATATATATATATATATATACAAGAACATAGTACTAGTAGTAAAAGGGTGGTGGTTCAGTGGAGTGACTAAACTAGACGATGTTTGTCCCCTCTCCCCCTTTTGATTAAAATACTAATAAATTACTCCAGGCATTCAAATATAATCTGAATCGTAGTAGTAGTAAGTAGAAGCAGCAGTAGTTTTAGCTGACTTCAGTCGTCGTAGTGATCCAAAATAAAGAGGAGAGCCTCTTGGAACTTTCCGGAAACAGCGCCCTAATCTAATCACACTTGATTAAGAATGGAGGCATAGGCCACACGATACGTAGAAGCCTCCTAGTTAAAAGGGCACATATTATATCTAAAAAGCCTAGTACTACCTCTATTCTGGTTTATAAGACAAATACGTATTTCGAGAAAAATAGTTTAACTATAAATCTGGTCAATAAAATGCAAACTATATTTAATAAAAAATATACCATTAGGTTCATATTTAAAATTCGCTTCCGATGGTATAAAAAATATACCATTAGGTTCTTTCTCTACCCACCTACTCCACCAAAGTTCAAATGCCCCCACCTCCAAAGTTCAGCTTTGCCTTCCAATTCTTTCTCCATCGACCGAAACTAATGGTGGTGGTACATGCATGCTGCCCGCGGAAAAGGATGGAACTAACGGCAGAATTTTGAGTTGGTTTGCTGTGTTGTGGTACTACATTTCTCTGTCCGTTCGGTGGACAAGTCAAGCATGCAAATTTCCACCCCTCGGTCTTCCGAGGTCCTCCAATGTTATTGGTGCATAACCTCCGTTTCATAATTGGTTTGTTCTGATTTCGTTTGTTCCTTGTGCTGTGGTATTTCTCTGTCCATTGGGTGGCTATATACTAGTCATAAGTGCAGGTTTCCCTTCTTCTGGTTCGAAATGAAGAGTCGGTTGTACTCCCACCCAGAATAGATGTCCTGGATTTATCAAAATTTAGATAAATCTAGACACTTTTTAATATATAAATACATCCAAATTTTAGAAAACTTCTGACATCTATTTTAAGACGGAGAGAGTATAAATTTTGGCTGTACCGGCTGCAATGTTAAATTGTGCACATACATATTCCTAGAGCCAAAAACCGAGGTCCTACATTATTAGCGTAATTTTTTTTTGTCGCTAAGACAAAGCAAGTAAGGGCGATTAACAAACATATGGTCTTTATTCATTAAGAAAGTAGATATTAGGTTTAAATGTTAGTCGCTGCCAGGAAAAGGAGCTAGCTAAAACCCATCTAGGGTTCCATCCCCTCGCCGGCGACGTCGCTGGTCCTAGGGCCTTGGAGGTGTGGCAGACCACGGACTCTCGCCGGCGGGAGGTTTTTTAGTATTTGTTTAGCCAGTTTTTTAGTGTTTTCTTCGGAATGTAGAGGCAATGGCTACGTCTTAGAGTTAGAATGAAGTTCTCCCTGCTCTATCCACGCTAAACGGAAGGCGCGTGGAGTCGTTTCTCCGGCGGATCTCCTGGGATCATGTCCTATTTTCCTCTTTGTCGGTGTGAGTTCAGGTGGGTCTCTTCCGATCTACGGTTGTCATCGTTGACGATGTTTGCTGCTCTGGTGCGCTGGACCACTGTGACCTTAGCACAATAAGCTCTACTACGATAAGCTTTGTTCGGCTCCGACGATAGAGGGGCGAGGATGGCGGCGTCTTCAACTTCATGCCGCCGCCGCCTCAGAAACCGTCGAGGTCCTCGTCCTCACTCCTCCTAGCGCCCGACACTGTGGCCATGGCCAGGGCTACGCCGGCGGCAAGCGGAAGGAGCAGAGATGGAGGAGCACTTGGCGGCGGGGGCCCTGCGCCTGGGCACGCCATGGGAGGAGGGAGGGGCACTAATAATAGATAGTACTTATTCGAAGTAGGCATGACTCACACATGTCATGGTCCAAAGTCTAGCTAGCTTTCCATTCTTTCCACCAACAAATCTCGGCATCATTTGGAAGCGAAGCGAAATTAATGGTGGGGGTACACACCTTTTACTGACTGTGGAAAATGATGGATTGGGAGAATCTCATTGGTTTGTTGTAATATTTCTCCGTCCAATGGTGACCGTAGACAAGTCAGACATACATATCGGTATGGACCCCACGGGACTCCCTATCTCAAGTCGTTGTCTTTTGCCTTATCTATACTATATCTCAAAAAGAATATATTGAATTGTATGTGTAAACAATGGAGATGCTGCGCAAATATGCATTTTTTTCCTATACATGATGTTATTTAGATATATAGTGTGATAGCATCGCCAGGTATGTTCCAAACCTGGGGTGTTACAATCTAGGGATGAGAGGAGAAATTTAACGAAGGTTAGAGCTTTTGCGGGTAGCTAGAAATCTAAGAACTCCATTTCCAAAACAAAAAAAAATCTAAGAACTAGCGAAGGTTAGAGAATCTGCAGGAGTACAAAAAGATAAGACATCAAATATTCAATAAGTATACACACTAGACTAGAGTATAACATCAGTTTACATTTATTACTGAGAAAGACGTGCTAATGTCCCGGTTAGACATAATTATCTCCAATTTGCTGTTACAGTAATGTTATTTGAGTGAGAATTAAAGGGGCGTGTATTCATTATAATGACAAATTTGAACACGTGAAGCTGACTAGTTTATCACTATACGTCACTCTCCACACACGCACGCAGCATATGCTGTCTTAGTTCCTCCTTCGCTCAATGGTGATCGACCATGCATGCTTCGCTTTTGGAGTAAATACTTCGTCTTAAATTTTCTTACTTCCTCCGTTTAAGAATAGATGTCTTAGTTTTTTAAATTTTAGATAAATTTACATACTAAATAGTGTCTAGATTTATTCAAATTTTAATAATTTTGAGACATCTATTTTGGAACAAAGGAAGTACATTTGATTCAGAGAAGCTGATGGGGACACGGAGATATATGCTAATGGACGGTGGATACCATACCGAGGCACAAGTTCAACCGTTCGATTAACCAAGTAGTACTTACTCCGTTTTAAGATATAAAATATTTTAGTTTTATGAAACAAATATGTCTAGACATCTTTTAATACGTAGGTTCACTCATATTTGGTGTGAATCTAAACACTAAACCAGTAAAGATATATTTTCTTCACAAATTTAAAACATCTTATATTTTAAATAGCTCACGACTCACAGGCCTCCTCGTGGCCATGGGATCGCTGTCGGGCCTCACCTGCTCTCTGCTCTCCTAGGATCTCATATCTCCTGACTTAGTTAACCGGTAAAAGTAATCGAAATAAAAGCCCTCTAGTTCATGTTTCACCATCCGTACGGAGACATACGGATTGCCCGTACGGAAAGTCATTAGCTGCACTGCACGTTTATGGACTTATCCAATCACATCAGTTTCCAAATCACGCAAAATCGTTTCCCCGGCAAGCTACTTGATCGGGCAGGAGGGTACGTGGCAGTTTCATCCGGCATTATACGGCAATAATTTGTACTCCCTCACAAAACAAGTGATGCAACGATCTATACGCATGTACCGCTACTAGATACGTTTATATTAACCGGGGGGGATTCCATGGCTACCCTAATTCTATAGGAGAATGAGAACTCGAACTCGCGTCTCTGGTGTCCGTGTGACCTCTGCGCCCGACTGCTACCAACGGACTGCGAGAGAGTTCTCAGTCGCTATGTACACTCAACCGCTATGTACACTCAACCGCAAGAGAGTTCCGGAACATGGTTGTACACTCAACCGCTATGTACTTGTCAAAGCATAAGACTGAACTGGTCTGAACTCTCGGGAGCAGCAGTAAGCAAACGTACGTAGCCTCAAGTTTTAGAATACTTTCACTTGGTTGCTGCATGCCTGCCTGTCGCCTCGCTTGTGAATTTTGGCTGAGCCTGCAGGCAAAACAATGGTTAGGGCGGTAAAACCGGTGGGTAAATTTGCACATACTTACAAAGAAAGTTGGAAACAATGACAGCAATGTAACGACCATTTCTCCATTATTCCCTAGAGCAGTGACAGGATATATGCAACAACTTTTTTTTTTTTGAAAATGATATATATATACAAGAACATAGTACGTGGTGGTTCAGTGGAGTGACTAAACTAGACGATGTTTGTCCCCTCCCCTTTTGATTAAAATACTAATAAATTACTCCAGGCATTCAAATATAATCTGAATCGTAGTAGTACTAGTACACTAAGTAGAAGCAGCAGTAGTTTTAGCTGACTTCAGTCGTCGTAGTGATCCAAAATAAAGAGGAGAGCCTCTCGGAACTTTCCCGGAAACAGCGCCCTAATCTAATCACACTTGATTAAGAATGGAGGCATAGGCCACACGATACGTAGAAGCCTCCTAGTTAAAAGGGCACATATTATATCTAAAAAGCCTAGTACTACTTCCATTCCGATTTATATCAAATACGTACTTCGAGAAAAATAGTTTTACTATAAATCTGGTCAATAAAATGCAAACTATATTTAATAAAAAATATACCATTAGGTTTATATTTAAAATTCGCTTCCGATGGTATAAAAAATATACCACTAGGGTCTTTCTCTACCCACCTACTCCACCAAAGTTCAAATGCCCCCACCTCCAAAGTTCAGCTTTGCCTTCCAATTCGAAACTAATGGTGGTGGTACATGCATGCTGCCCGCGGAAAAGGATGGAACTAACGGCAGAATTTTGAGTTGGTTTGCTGTGTTGTGGTACTACATTTCTCTGTCCGTTCGGTGGACAAGTCAAGCATGCAAATTTCCACCCCTCGGTCTTCCGAGGTCCTCCAATGTTATTGGTGCATAACCTCCGTTTCATAATTGGTTTGTTCTGATTTCGTTTGTTCCTTGTGCTGTGGTATTTCTCTGTCCATTGGGTGGCTATATACTAGTCATAAGTGCAGGTTTCCCTTCTTCTGGTTCGAAATGAAGAGTCGGTAGTACTCCCACCCAGAATAGATGTCCTGGATTTATCAAATTTAGATAAATCTAGACACTATTTAATATATATCGTCAAATTTTAAAAAAAAAAACATATTTTTTTAAGGAGAGAGTATAAATAAATTTTGTCTGCTGCAATGTTAATGCATGCACATACATATTCATAGAGCCAAAAACCGAGGTCCTACATTATTAGCATAATTTTTTTTGTCGCTAAGACAAAGCAAGTAAGGGCGATAAACAAACATATGGTCTTTATTCATTAAGAAAGTAGATATTAGGTTTAAATATTAGTCGCCGCCAGGAAAAGGAGCTAGCTAAAACCCATCTAGGGTTCCATCCCCTCGCCGGCGACGTCGCTGGTCCTAGGGCCTTGGAGGTGTGGCAGACCACGGACTCGCGCCGGCGGGAGGTTTTTTAGTATTTGTTTAGCCGGTTTTTTAGTGTTTTCTTCGGAATGTGGAGGCAATGGCTACGTCTTAGAGTTAGAATGAAGTCCTCCCTGCTGTATCCACGCTAAACGGAACGCGCGTGGAGTCGTTTCTCCGGCGGATCTCCTGGGATCATGTCCTATTTTCCTCTTTGTTGGTGTGAGTTTAGGTGGGTCTCTTCCGATCTACGGTTGTCATCGTTGACGATGTTTGCTGCTCCGGTGCGCTGGACCACTGTGACCTTAGCACAATAAGCTCTACTACGATAAGCTTTGTTCAGCTCCGACGATAGAGGGGCGAGGATGGCGGCGTGCCTTCAACTCGCGCTAGTGTTTCTAGCCGTCGCTAGATGGTCCAGTGACCTATTTGTAAATTTGATTACTTTTAGGCCTCTTTATACTGCCGTTGATGATTTTTAATAGATCGCTGGAATTTCGCAAGAAAAAAAATATGGTCTTCAACTTCGAGTCAAGCAATCGACCAAGTCTAAATCCACTTAGTTTACTGAGAATATCACAACTCACAAGTATCATCAAGCAGAGCCAGCTTGCATTGCATATTTGCACATGCGCTCGCGTGCCTAATCGGCCGGTCGCGCCTGAGAGAGCACCAGCTTGTACAGTTCACAACGTTTTGTCAAGATGTGATCTGTACTGGTTTGTCATCTGGTTCACATTGTTTCGTCCGACCAACCTTTGCTTCCACTTGTTCCTCCACGTGATATTTATTCCATCTGTTCGTCTACCTCCGGCCAGCCACACGCCTCAGGCTGGCGAGCTCATCGTAATTAAGTGAAACTGGTACGTGCGTGCGTGCGTGCGTGCCTCGATGATCCATGTGGCTGCAGATTATTCATTTGTTTTCTGCCGGGCCGCACGTAGAGTACGTACCACGGGCCGCCGTACCGTTATCACAGCAAGCTAGTGCGGGCATGAGCTACTTTGTCTAGTATCTATATATATTCCGGGGCCGCACCCGGACCAAGTTCAAAAATGTACCTAAAACATTAAAATCTGAACATTTACATGAGTGTGCACCTGATGAGCAAACCGGGGCGCACCCCTGCTGCAGCGCGGCAACACGACTTCACGGATCCTCTCAGGCTCGGTCAGCCGGTTAGGGCCTAGTTTGTCCTGCTGCTGCATCCGGTCGGCTACCTTTTCGGCGGCGGAGGTTGTTCCCTCCCACATACCGATATACTACGGACCCTCGATAGAGTGTCTGTCTCTCTGTTTTACTTCTCTCACTACGTAGATCACGGTGGTGATTGCAAGACCGTGATGGCACGCTAGTAGGTGGGAAGATTGATGGAGTGTTACAAAATGCCCTGAGTGTTGTCTTTTGGGGGTCGGGAGAAATCACATCGCAGCAGCACCGACGCGTGACGCCACGGTGTTCTTCGGGAAAGTTGGATTTCTCTTGTCCCGCAACAGCACAAAGTGCATAGCGTCGTTGAAAAGAATCGGTTCTTCCTCTGGGCCAACTTCTGAATCAGATGGCACCATGTTGCTTTCCATGACTGCCTATCGGTTTTAGGAATAAAAGAACATATGAGAAACCTAGCGAGCAAATTATAAGCACATCATATACGTTTGAGGAAAGAAAAGGGCACTAAATTTTATAAAAATGTATAGATTATGGAGCACTTACCGTTATTTCTTTCACATTACCATTTGAAAGAAGTTCATTGAAATATTTCATCTTCTTAAATTTTTTAGGCTTGATTCAGATAAGCTGATAGGGGACACGCGGAGATATGTGCTAATATGTTGGACGGTGGAGAATGTACCGAGGGACAAGTTCAACCGTTCGATCAACCAAGGAGTGGTGCTGAAGCCTCCTCTTGGCCATCGGATCGCTGTCGGGCCTCACCTGATCTCTGCTCTTCTTGGATCTCATGTCTCTTGAACTTAGTTAACCGGTAAGAGTAACCCGAATAAAAGCCTCTTGTTCATGTTTCACCATCCGTACGGAGACGTACGGATCGGCGATACGGAAAGTCATTAGCTGCACGTTTATGGTTGTTTGATTAATCGATCGGCTCAGGACTTATCCATCACATCAGAAAATTGTTTTCCCGGCAAGTTACTTGATCGGGACAGGAGGGTGGCACTTTTGCAGGCATTGTGCATCTCCTTTGGAGTACAATTGGCCGATTCAAAAACCTGGTAAAATACACTTGTGATGAATAAACGAGCTTGATGGTACTACATGGTTCTACATCCAACCGCCATGTACTCGTCGAACTGGTTGAGGGAGTGAGATTAGCTCAACTAGTTTGGGGAGTAGATGTACAAACCTGACACTTTAGTTTAAATTCTTACGGAAACGTATTAAGGTTTCTATTTATACTTGAGGACCAGGCTCTCCTGGTACTTGATGCTTAACCAAGTTTGAAAATCCTGATACTCATGCTTAATGGCTGTGTGCATTTCTAGTTGGTGCAGAGGCCGGGAATGTGAAAACCTCCCTCCATTTTAGACCGAGAACACACGCTAGGATCGTGGGCGACACCGGGAAAAAACCTAGCGACAAGAAACCCCCCGCGTGTCGCACCCCAGGGCGACACCGGGGCACCGTCGTCGTTGCTCCTTGCACCGCCGGCCTCGTCACGGTGGCGGGCCCGCCATCGAAGGTGGTCCGGGATGGATGGAGGTCGGATTTAGCCGCCATAGCTCTGGGAAGATGTGGTTGGATCAACGGTACGGCAACGAGGCGATATTCTTGGTTATCGGTGGTGGCGGAGGTCCTTCCAGGTGGCGCCATGACCGACGGTGGAAGTCCAGGGCCAAGCCGGCTGGTGCTGGAAATCCTAGATCTTGAGATCTGGTGCTCTGGCGTCGCCTGATACGTCAAAAACGTATCTATAATTTTTTATGTTCCATTCTTGTTTAGTATCTACTTTGCTTTACTTATCTACACTTTGAGGTGCTTTTTATATGTTTTCTGGTACTAACCTATTAACAAGTTGCAACAGTGGCAGATGCCTGGTTTCTGTTGTTTTTGGTTTCAAAAAAGTTAGTAAAAAAATATTCGCGGAATTATACGGGACAAACGACAAAGTCAATTACTTTCCGTGGGGAACAAGAAGTCCAGAGGAGAGACAAGGATGCGTGCCAGGGAGGCTAAAACCCCCTAGGCACGGGTGGGCCCTACCCCGCGCTTGGGTAGGGTTTGCCCGCTCTGGCCACCGCCTCGGTCTCCTCCTTCGCCTATAAGAAGCCCCCGATGCAGAAACTCTGAGTAACCCGATCAGAAATCCACGAAACCATATGGAGCCGCCACCACCATTGTCCCTAGATCGAGGGGATTTGAAGCTCTTCCCGGCACCATGCCGGAGGGGAGATCATCCCGAAGGCCTTCTCTCCGGTATGATTCGTGAGTAGTTCCACCTTGGACTATGGATCCATGTAGTAGCTAGATGGTTGTATCTCCTCCTTTGTGCTTTCATGCATAGATCTTGTGAGCTCCGTTCATGATCAAGATCTAATCTATTTATAATCATGCATGTTGTGTTTGCGGGGATCCGATGAATATTGAGATTATTATATTGGTTTGATTAATGGTTTTGTCTTTATGATTCTATCATGTCTGTGTTGTTTGTGATCTTGCATGCTCTCCGTTGCTATTGGTTATCTTGGCCAAGTAGTTGCTAGTGACTCCAAGACGGAGTATTTATGCTCGATAGTGGGTTCATGCCTCTAGTTTCCAAGGGAAGTGACAATAATCTCTTCGGTTGTAGATGTGTTGTTGCTACTAGGGAGAAAACAACGGTCTCTTGTTTATGGAACATGTAGACTGTTTACCTTACACACTTTGCTTAAAGCAGTTGTCTGTTGTTTGCAACTTAATACTGGAGGAGGTTCGGATGATAACCTGAAGGTGGACTTCTAGTCATAGATGCAGTTGGATGGCGGTATATGTATCTTGTTGTATTTTCCAATCGAATCTCATAGGATCTTTGTGACTAGTAATTGCATTATTATGCCTTGCTCAGTTCCTGTCAATTGCCCTACTGTAATTTGTTTACCCTTCATGTCATATTGTTTATCTAAGGAGAGCACCTCTAGTGAACTATGGACCCCGGTCCAATCTTTACCATCAATACATCTTCCTCTGTTACTTGTTTATTTGCTGCAAACCATTACCTTCCGAACCATACGTTTAATCCTTTGTTACAACAAACCGGTGAGCTTGACAACCTCACTGATTCGTTTGGGCAAAGTCTTGAGTTTGTGTTGTGCAGGTCTCCGCATTGCTTGCAACACCTGTGTGACGTTTCTTTCCTCCTACCGGTTCGATAACCTCGGTTTCTTACTGAGGGAAAACTTGCTGTTGTGCAGCTTCACACCTTGCTCTTGGGGTTTCCCGACGAGGCGCTCCCACTTGGACTAGCGCTGCATCATTGCCTTCCCGTACCTCTTCGCTGCTAGTAGGGCCGGATCCAGTAGGGGTCGACCCTGCTCTGCTGCCATCTCTCTCGGTGCTAGCCTAGACGCAAGGCTGCTGGTAGGGTTTGGTGCGGCGGATCTTGCAGGTTGCCGGTGGGTGGCGAGGGGGTTGCCGGCCCGGTTTGAATAAAGGGGGTGGTCCTTGGATTCCTCTCACACCAAGACGGAGATCTACTTGATGCGTGTCTCCATTGATTTGGCCAGAGTGGCTGGTTCCGGAAGGCTCCGCCGTACGCTTCCATGGATGCATATGCCTAGAGCTTGCTGAATCGGAAGGAATTCGGTCATGCGCACCTGTGTTTTTTTGTTGGCCCTTTGGTTTCAGTGGGAGCATGGTAAAGCTCTGCTACCTGATACCATTATGTGACATGTCTATGACAATACATATGGTGAAGTCAGATGCGGAGAATATCATGAAGCTAGAGACATGTGGGTGAGCTATGGTGGATTGAGTCTTATGGCGATGAGGATCTGGCTTGGTTTTCTGTGACTCACGGTAGCATTTGTCAAAGGGGGGCGACATCACATGAGGAGTTTACAGTCTTACCTTGTAGGGTGAAACCCCAAGGTCTGGCCTTCATTGGTTGTGCCTAGCAATGATCTTGCATAAGGCATTATTTTGCGAGTGAGGACTTTCTCCAGGGTGAAAACCTAAGATCTTTGATCGGGCGATGACAGCGCTTGTGCACCGTTTCCTTCTTGAAGACGTCGCTTTTGGAGGGGTTGGACTTCTGGTGTTGTTTTTGGTCGTGGTAGTGTCACTGCTACTAATAATCAGATTAGTGTAGTAGGATTTTTATTTTTATAATTTTTCTTCCTTTTTTCGGCTATGTGCGTTCGTATTGCCAATAGGGCATGCGTTGTTGCAGAGGTTGATTGTAATTGGTATCCGTGTGATATTTTTATATGCTCTTTTCCAAACAAAAAAATGTGCTTGTCTCCGCAAAGTCTGAACTGGCCTGAACTCTCTGGAGCGAATTGTTGTTGGGCATAATTTGTTGCTCAAGTTAATGTACGTCGACAAGGACTTGCAACATCCAAATCATCCCCGATCCTCAAGTTAATGAATTATGGCTGGTCCAGGCGAAACAGTAGCCACGGCGGTAAAATCATTGCGGGTAATTTTTCACATGCTTACAAAGAAAGTTTGGAAACATGACAGCAATGTAACGACCATTTTCTCCATTTCCCTCGAGCAGTGACAGTCCATATACAGAAACATTCTCCCCTTTAGATTAATCCAAGTGTTAGTAGTAAAGTGGTGGTGGTCCAGTGGAGTAACTAAACTAGACGATGATGCTTGCCCCCTCTCCCCTTTGGTTCATAAATTACCCCCAAGTTGCCCAAGATAATTTGGATCTTAATACTACTACTTCAAGTAGAAGTAGTTGGTAGGAATGACAGTAGTTTTAGCTGACTTGGTCGAACCATAGCTAGGGATTGAAACCAAAGAGGCTGTCGGAACTTTCCTGGAAGCAGCGCCCTAATAATCTAATCACGCCCTGAGTAGGAACCGCGCTAAATTAATACTACTATAAGCAGCATATACCAATCCTCAATGTTTTAATTAGATGTCCATTCATCAACCAAAGTTAAACAATCGGTAGTGTATGTCGTCACTACTTAAGCAGCCGTGTTGAGCAGAGGCACCTGTGTATGCCCGGCCTGATCTTGACAAAAGTGCTCCATCGACAGGTTCATCCATGCATGGTGGAAGACATATAAGTATACGTGTACGGTGAGTATACGTATAAAAAAACCATATATATTTCGGGTGAGTTCGTACGGTCCTTTAAATAATCGGTATCGAGTTTTTGTTTGTCAAAGTTTGAAAAGAAGGAGAAAGGAGGGGGGGAGAGGGAGGGGGAGGGGTGGGACCGAAGCAAAAATGTCAAAAAAAACAAAAAAGTTTGACAAGTAGAGAAAGAATGGACAGTCATGATCATCAGTCTCTGTCTTGCACAAGTCTCCGAAGACCCTGCGGTCTATAGGCCCAGACGAAACGTCACACGTCAGCCCAGAGCAAGCAGAGATGACCATGGAGGAACAAGCAGAGAGAGTGTATCGCGGAACAACGGCGATGTGTATCGCGGTCCTCGCTCGAGATGGTGTGGACGACGCGATCGGACGCCCTGTGGTCTCCATCACAGACACCTACGGCCACCAACGGCTTCCATTCTTTAATTTTTTTTATGAGAGGCTGACGATATTGCCCTCGATCGGGCCGCGCCTACCCCTGTCAGTCAGGTCATTGCCGGAACGTTGACGTTGGACGTCTCGAGACGCAGTGGCACATTGCACAATGCTCATAACATTCTCCCGCTTTTTTTTTTTGGAAACGATAAAAAGTCATTCCGAGGGGAGAAGCACCGTCTAGTTTATAGATAAGTAATTATTACAGAAGTGGTCTCGACCATAGAGAATAAGTTTTTTTGAACGGGGTCAAACTTTTATGTGAAGAATTTGGGAGTAGAGAGAGAGAGAAGTTTCAAACGATGGACGGAGGATTCTTGTTTGCACCACCGATCGTACGTACGTGGATCGCATGATCAATAGAGTAGGAAGTAGAACTATACATGGCAAAGCTCAAATGCTCCCAACTCCAAAATCCAGCTTGCCTTCCAGTCTAATTTCTCCATCGGCCAATCTTTCTCAAATGCTACCAAGATTACTTGGAAGCAAAGCCAAAAACTAAATGGTGGTGGTGCTACGTGCTGCCCGGGCCGCGGAAAAGGATGGACCGCCAGGATTTTGATCTGGTTCGTTGTGCTGTGGTACATTTCTCTGTCCATTATTGGGTGGCCGTAGAGACAAGTCAAGCATGCAAATGTCCATCCCTTGTCTTCTGGTTTGAAATGAAGAGCCAAAAACTGATGTATAGATCTGTATATTGTATTTCTCCTATATGTTAGGGAGCTTTTCGCATATTTTCAGATTACATATCATACTTTTATGGCCTTTGGCAGAAATATATAACTTGTCTATTCCTAACATGGTACGAGCCGGTTTAGGGTTTAGCCCACCCGGTCCTCTGCCAGATCGCCATTACCGCCCGGTGATCGCCGCTTCCCGTTCTGGCCGTTTGCGTGAAGTCTTCTTGTTCTCCACTCCCCGGATTCCAGATCGTGTTCTTCTGCAGATCGATTTCCCAGATTTCATATCGGATTGGCCCCGATCGACCGCTTGCCACCGCACCCGACGGACTCCTCCTCCGACGGCCCCACCCTGGTCCCGCACGGTCCCGTCAACCTGCTCCGCCTAGTCCTGTCGCCCCGACGGGACGATTCCTCCTCCTGTCGCCCTGCTGGTTTGCATGCGACTGCCACCACCGATCTGATCTGGTCGGCCCCGCCACCACCGTCCTCTTCAATCTGCGCGTGACCGGCCGTCCTTTGCTCCTTGCACATACACCCTCCCGCCCGCCCAATTCACACGCGATTGTCCTGACCCCCTCACGCCGCATGTCTCGATGGCCGGACCACTCGCAGCTGCCTGCCTCCCCGCCCGTCGCCTGCTGGCCGGGCCACCTGCAGCGCGGGCCTCCACGTTGCCGCCCGTATGGCCGTTCTGGCCCCGCCCAGCCGCCGATCTGCCCGTCCCATTTGGCTGGCCTGCTTGCGTCTGGTTTTCGTCTGCTGACGTTTGCCCCGTCTGATCTGTAAAAAAAAAGCAAGCAAGCGATATGTCTTCTTCCACGGGTTATGTTGCGATTCCTTGCTGCCCGGTGATCTTCGATGGCGCGAATTACCCTGATTTCGCTCCCTTTATGCGCGTCCACATGCGCGGTCTCCGTCTTTGGGGTGTGCTCTCCGAGGTCTCATCCGCCGTGCCTCGCTCCGTGGCTCTTCCGCCGACGCCGATTGTTCTTGCCGATGCTTCTCGGAGGCCAAGGATGCTTTCGAGTCTTGATGATAGTGTTGTTGCTTATGACCAAGTTCAAGCGATTTTCCCGATCTTGAGGCCTATCGACACGCTCTGACTGCTTACACTCAGTGGGTTGATAAGGATGCTCGTGATGCTGCTGTTCTCACCTCCAGTGTTCTGTCACAGTATGCTGTTGAGTTCATGAGTCTTCCTACTGTTGCCGCTCAGTGGGCCCATCTTCGTCAGCGCTATCAGCCATCTGGGGATGCTCTTTACCTATCTGTGGTTCGCCAGGAGCATGCTCTCCAGCAGGGTGATTTTACTATTGATGAGTTCTATACTCAGAGTGTTGCTATATGGCGTTAGCTTGATTCTCTCTGTACTGCCGTTTGTGGCACATGCTCGTGCTGTCAGATTGTGCGCTCGGATTTGGAGTTTCACCGCATCTATGAGTTTCTCTGTCTCGGCCAGAGTTTGAGCCCGACGTGCTCACTGAATGCTCGTGGTCGTGTTCCGCTCTCGAGGTGTTGTCTAAGCTTTGGGCTAGGAGACCCGTCTCCGTGGTCTTCTTGCGGTTCCGTCTGCTTGCTACCGTGGTGCTCCATTGTCGCCTCGACTCACCGCGGTCCCTGTCTGCCGCCGATACTACCCACTCCTTCGGTCGTGGTCGGCTTCAAGACCAAGAAGTTCGATAGCGAAGGCCACAACCGGGACAGACAAAAGCAGAGCTCTACCAGTCACGGGGGCTCCGTCCTGCTCACCACCGCGGTCGGTAAGATCCGTCCTTGAGTGCTACGTGACCTCTTATTCATTACACGCCCCATTGTAGCTAGCTATAGTTGCAATGCTTGAAAAAGGTCGATCGTCTACCTAGGGGAGGAGGATTTTGTTGCGCCCGTTGCAGCCTTTAGGTTTATATCGTTTGGCGAGAGTGAGGAAGGAAGACGGGTCCGGACGTCCGGTCACACTCCAGACTCTTTAAACAGGCCGGTCGGCGAGAGATCCGGACTCTTTAAACAGGCCGGTCGACAAGATACAATATAGCGTTCGAGTCAACCACGACATACGCGGACGACATGTGAAGAGACCAAAACGTACACGAACAGGTGCGTTGATTGACGACGGACGAAAATTTGACCACGACGAAAACCACCGTAAGACTTATTATATAGTAGAGATAAAAGATAAAAGATAGAGGTTGAAAACGTATTTTCGATGAACTAAAACATATTTGACTAACCTACCTCAAGGACAATTAGTAGATGGATAGATAGAGATAGATAGATAGATTTATAGTATGATGCATGCAGGTTCTTTTTTGTTTAAAAAAAGGGACCAAGACGAAGTGTAATGCTTCCTCTATCTCATATTAGGTTGCGCATAATTTTGCGTGCTAGTCAAACTATACAAAGTTTGACCAAGATTATAGAAAATAATATAAATTTATAAAATACAAAAATAATATTATTAAAATTGACTTAGTATATGTTAATCGCGCCGCGAGGGCAACATTTGGTCACCCTCACGAAAAAACTAAAGAATGGAAGCTGTTCGTGGCCGTAGGTGTGACGGAGACCACAAGGGCGTCCACACCAATACCATTTGACTCTGGCTCCGTCGCAGCCTCTCGTGGACCGCGATGACTTTGCCGTCGTTCCTACTGCTCTTCTAGCCACTCACTCTCCTTGCGCAATGCATTGATGGTCATGGCAGTTTCTCTGCTTGCTCTGGGGAGTGGGGCCTGGGCTGATGTGCGACGTTTCGTCTGGGTCTTCCAAGACTTGTGGTGCGACTCGTGATCATTACTGTCCATTCTTCTTTCAACCGATGTCACTAGACCTACCAATTTTTTTTTTTGTGAAGAATTTGGAAGTTTCAACCGATGGACGGAGGATTCTTGCTTGCTTTGCCTGGTGCTCGACCGTCGACAAGTCAAGTGCGTGCACCACGTAGAAAGTCATCAAGCTTGCCTTCCATTGTTTCTCCGTCGGGCCAATCTGTTTCGCCACCAAGATTACTTGGAAGCGAAGTTAAATGGTGGTGCTACATGCTGCCCGGGCCGCGGAGAAGGATGGAACGGCAGAATTTTGAGTTGGTTTGTTGTGTTTGGGTACTCCCTCCGTCTAAGAATAGATGTCTTAGATTTTTTAAATTTTAAATGAATTTGATACTAAATATTTAAATTTTAACAAAATTTAAGACATCTATTTGGGGACGGAGGGAGTACTATGTTTCTATGTCCGTTGGGTGGCTGTAGAGACAAGCAAGTTAAGATGATTAATAAACATATATGGTCTTCGAGCCAAGCAATCAGCCAAGTCTCCATCCACTTAGTTTACCGAAGAATATCACAGAAATAACCAAGCAAATGTTTTTGAATCGGTTTCTTTATTGTTTGAAACAGCAGGGACATTATCCCGGGGAAATATACATAATGCTATTATCTTAGGTAAATAATTGCAAGGATTAGGTCGCCGATGGATGTTGTCCATCGCCTATGGTTTGAAGCAGGTACCATTTCCATTGAAAACTTGAGAAATATTTGAAATCTAATCCAACTTGACTCTGCTAAATACAACATGTCACTCTAGTAGATGACACAAGGGGTTGCATTTCCTGTCCAATTAAATTCAGGTAGCACGTCATGCAAAGTCAGCTAACCAATGTAGCCTTATAATCGAGTAATCAAGGCTCGTCCATTTAGTTTACATAACATATGACAACAACTACATCACAAATCGGTCAACAACATAGTTTCTCTTCCTTCATCATGCGATTTTTTTATTGATCCTTCTCCTGTTGGTTTAAAGCAGATGCAATTATCGTGAAGAAGAAACTACTCTCACTTGGTAAATTACACTAGCGCGCCCAAAATGCCAAAAAGGAAGGAATGCCAAGGAACAATCTCTACAAGATTTGGTGTTTCCATTGTCTATAGTTTTTTTGTTGATTTTTGTTAGTTGTTCGAAGGAGGTGACAAACTGTCCCCACGTAGTAAATTACATTAGGGCACCAATAATCATGTGCAAAAATTAGTTTGTCATCACCTATAGTATATGATTTTTGTTGATTTTTCTTAGTTGTTTGAAGCAGGGGTGTGTTGCCTGTCAAAACCCACCGGCGAGCAGCGACGAGCAACACGAAGAGCCGGGAGGCTCCCAGAACTGCTGGTGGGCCCTGGTCCCTCGGGCAACGGCCCGCAAAACTCCGGCACACGTCCTGGCTAATGCAAGGCGTACACCACCTATACCTGGTCGAAGGTGATGGATTGCTTCGATCAGTTTCTGCATGGCAAACAAGTATCGTAAAATTCGAGCCGTGACCGGCTCCTGGGTTTCCGTGAATCGGCTCTGGGCCGATTATCCCATGGTTCGCATTAGATCTACGATAACATGGGGTTTTGCTTCATCGTTACAAGTTAAATCGATCTCTGACGGTTTAACGCTTTTCCACATAATTGGAACATCTTACACGTAATTGAGCCCGGTAAATACAAAAGATGATAGAAAACTAACCTAGAGAAGGCCTAACCGACGTAAAGTCAAGTCCCGAACAACTCTCTCGAACTAGCAAACCATATCCTCACGTACTCTTGGATCGTTCAACCCGTTTGCAAGGCCTCGACTATGTGGATATCAAACTAAACCTTGGAAAACAAGGCATAACTATAACAGATCAAATCAATGAATAAAGATCACAAGATGCTACCCTTATACCCGAAAAGGTGTAAAGGTAGCGAGATAACTAGAGGCACATAACTAAACAATCATAACAAAAGGCACCGATGCTAGCCCAAACAAATCTATGATACTTGATACTCGCCATCAACAAGGCTTGACGAGTAACACCAAGTAGCATAGCAGATATCGCCTAGATCGCAAGATGCGATCTAGGCAGCATGACACTCTAAAGAAACCCTAGAAACAAGGGGTGGCGATGCGCCGAGATTGTGTTTGTTGTGAACGTGATCGTCCTCTTTTCTCAATAACCTTAGGTACATATTTATAGTCCGGAGACTTGCTATCTTTGGAATAACCCTAACAACTCTATCTCTTACTTAAACCGAAACGGAACCTACTACAATATACAGATACACGGGCAATTTAGCCCAAATCCACGCACAAGGCCGATCCAGCAAAACGTTGCATATATGTATCCTTCAAGCCCATCTTGATTACGGCCCATCTCCTCCTTTGGCCAAAATGTGGCGATAACACATGCCCCCCTGGTTTTGGCAATAATAATTCCAAAACCACGTTGTTGATGTTTTTTTCTTCCTCCTTCTTTTTTTATCGGGTTATGCGTTGCAGAGCAGAATCGTCACGCCACCCCCTCATCATGATGCCCTGTCTTCTCAACTTCTCCGCAGTGCACGATTTGACAATTTTGGCACCACATTCTGGGAAACCGCTATGGCATTGAACCACCTCCCACTATTCTCCTTATTTAAATTCATCTGAGCAGTTTGCAGCAACAAGATGGTCCTGAAATGATTCTTCTAATAACCGACTCTCTCTCTTTGCAGCAACAAGATGGTCCTGAACCTACGTACAGTGATGGCTCCACCTTCGAATTCTTCCCACCAGCTCTTGTGGTCCTTTTCTGCAAAAACTCGCCACCTTTGAAAAAGGTCATGATGCAGAACCAGCCGATATCACCACAATCGGCTTCCAAGAGCCAAGCAACTTCTAGGTCAGCCGACTCTCGAGTTCCAACTAAAACAAGAACGGTGGTGAGGAAGGTAGCTGCCAGGAAGACTTTGAGGCGCCGGAGCCCTTCTCCAGAAAGCTTCGGCGTGTCTGTTGATCCATGTCTTGGTTGATCTCTTTCATCCTTGCAAACATGCTCGTGCTTACTAGCTCTCCTTTTCTTACAGGCTTCCGTCGAAGACACCTCCAGCGAGGACACACAAACCGACCGAGGAGAATCGGTCCCAACAGACTCCGAGAGGACCATCACACCGAGCCAGCCAGATTTGCCACCATCGGCTCCCAGGAAAAGGCCGGTTCCTGAACCTACTGCCCCCCGAGCATCAGTCGAGGCGGGGCCAGCTGTGAGCCCCAAGCGGGCTCGCAAGGGACTGCAAACTTCTTCGTCGAGCCAGGAGGTTTCGAAAGTCATCACCCTCTATGCTCTTACCAGTTGCTTTTTCTATCTGCCGATTCATCACTATTTACATCGGCTAAGCACCTTCCATGCATTTAATCGACGCTCCCTAGTGGGAAAGCCAAAGGCGATCTTGATGCCTCTCGTAAGGCTGGATCTAGTAATCCACAAGGCGATGAACGGTTACGTTACCACTTTGGCCAAGCCCCCAGCAACAACACACAAGTCGATTGTCTCGTCATCTGATATCCCCTCAATCTTAGGAGAGGTACATTCGCTTCGTTCGGCTCAACCTTCCATGTTGGACGCATCCTGGCGCCATTTCGGCCTGCCAGGGTTGTGATATCTCAGGTCTGCTGACGTTCGACCCTGAATCCATCGAACCGACTCCCTTTGTCACCAACGATGAACCACGAGCAAGGGCTGTTCTACCTCAACTCCAGCGTCTCAAAGCCTTGCTGTCCTCCCCGATCGAGAAGTTGATCGAGGATTCTGAAGAGGTGAAGAGCGTTTTTGCCGAAATCAAGGACCAACTCCCAGTAGCATTGCAGGTGAAGCTTTGGCCAGTTGTAACTCTGTCTTTCTACGGGTCAAGGGTGAAGTTGGCTCGTGAGAGGATTAATCTGCGCCGCGCCCAACTCCCGCTGAAGGCCAATATTGCAGACAAATGTCAGCAGCTCAACGAGAAAAATGCGTCTGGATGCCAAACCGACACCTCTCACAAGCACCGAGCTTGCATTCTTAAAAAGGAATTGGAGACCTTGAAGAGAAGGTCCGGCGACTAAACAGCTCATTCGTGACAAGGAAGCACTCATCGCCCGCTCCCAAGACGAAGGCCTCAAAGCTCAATCAAGACCGATCTGGCGGAAATACGTGCCTGAACAAGCAGCTAGTGACGGCAAGGACGAAGACGACGCCGAGATCGCCGAGGTGGATCGTGTCCGTCGACGCCTCCACGCCTTCGAGGCATTCCTTGAGCTCATTCATGTAAACCGACACCTGCCGTAAGTTTGAACCTCTAGAGTCGATGGTTGTGCATCGGCTATATTTTTTTATTGGCCGATTTCATGTATCGGCCCCCATATTTCATTGTCCATCATCCCACATGCTTGGGAAATATTTCTTGAGATGCTGACCGTTGTGTACCATCGAATTTCACGCCGTCCAGCTCCTCAAGCATGTACGCGTTCCCCCTTAAAACTTGATCGACCCTGTATGGCCCGTGTCAATTTGGAGACCATTTACCATATGCTGCATCATTAGTCCCTAATGGCAATACAGCTTCCCACACCAGATCGCCAACGTGGAACTCCTTTGGTCTCACCTTCTTATTATATGCACGAGCTACCTTGGCCTTGTTCTCTTTGATTTTCTCAAGCGACCACAGCCTGAGCTCAGTTAAATCCTCAACACTGTCACTCATCGGTCGCATATTCTTGATTGTTAGATCGCTCAAAAAGTGACACGTCTCGATCCAGCCGTAATTTCCCAGGGCAATACGGCTTCTTGTCCATAGACTAAATGGTATGGCGAGGTTTTTATCGCTCCATGACATGACATGCGATAAGCCCATAAAGCCTCTGACAAAACCTCATGCCACCGCCTAGGGTGCTCATCGAATTTCCTCTTGATCAGCTTGATAAGGCTCTGGTTGGACGCTTCAGCTTGCCCATTTGCTTGAGCATAGTATGGAGATGATCGGATCAGCTTAATTCCCGTGTTCTCACAGAATTTTCTAAACTCATGAGAAATGAAGACCGAACCTCCATCGGTCGTGATAGTTTGGGAATCAATCTATGAATGACATGTTCTTTCACAAAATTGATAACATCCTTGAGTTCACCGACTTCATAGGGACGGCTTCCACCCATTTAGTGAAATAATCCGTAATGGCCAAAATCCACATGTGGCCTTTGCTTGACGGAGGATTGATCTTGTCGATCATATCCATGCCCCAACCTCGGAATGGCCAAGGCTTGATGATGGGGTTCATTCTCGACGTGGTACCATCTGAATTTTCCAAATTTCGACATGCTTGACACCCTTTGTAGTATTTAAACAGTCCTCAAGCATGGTGGGCCAATAAAACCCCGATCGCCGATCAACCATTTCATCTTGTGAGCCGATTGGTGAGTTTCACAGCGCCTTCGTACCTCGTGTAGGAGCCGATTGGCCTCGGTTGGTCCTGACATTTGAGCAATAACCTTCCGAGTCCTCAGAAAACATGTCGCCAATAAGCACATACTTCATGGCCTTGTACCTTATCCGTTTAGGTGCCCGAGCGAATCTTTCAAGTAATTGAAGATATCGGCTCTCCCGTCCGCCTCCGTGAACTGTACTTGAACATCGTTCCCTCGCTACGTCCTTGTAGCCCAAGCCATTTGTGCGAGATCATTCGCCCGGAATTCTGCGATCGCGGATCCAGTTAAAGTTTATGTACCGAATCGTGCCATTAGCTCACGGCATTGCAACCATAATGGGAAGAGCGACTCGCTCACACTTGTATTCCTCCGTGAGTTGGGAAATCACCAATTTGGAGTCTCCAAAATTTCCACCGCTGCGCCTTCTTCGTGAGCAACCCCATTCTCATGTATCGCCTCATACTCGGCGAAGTTGTTAGTGCGAGGGGTAGCTAGCCTGATGGAGAAGGAATATGTTGCCCCCCGGGGCGACACGAGTAGAATGCCGATGCCGCAACCATCATCACAAACCGATCCATCGAAAAACATAGCCCACGCTTGTATAGACAGCGCTGCTATATCAGTGTTGATTCTTTTAGCAATAAGGTCGGCCAATGCCTGACCCTTAACCGCTTTCGCGGGTTGATACCGGATGTCAAATTCCAATAATGCAAACATCCATTTGCCGAGTCGGCCTTTCAACATAGGAGCCGACAGCATATGCTTTATGACATCTGATTTGCATATAATGATAATCTCCGCTGAGAGCAAGATGTGGCAGCTTAGTGCAGTGAAAATGTGCAGAGGCACAACTCATCGATCTCAGGATACCTTGTCTCTGCATCCAGCATCCTTCTGCTGATGTAAAACACAACTCGCTCCAGACCATCATAAATTTGCACCACCACCGAGGCGATGGACGTGTTACCATCGACAAGTAAATGTAGAGCGGCCTATCCGGTGAAGCGGAACCAACACCGCGGCTTCGTTAGATATTCTTTGATCTCGTCGAAGGCTCGTTGTTGTTCTCCCCAAATGAACTCCTCATCGATTTAATTTTCACCATCCCATGAACGGCTCTATTCTTCCCAGATTGGAGATGAATCTTCCGAAGTTGATCTCGCCGATGAGATCGCAGTTCTTTCTTCGTGGTAGGTGGCTTCATTGTTCGACCGCCTCCTCGACTTTTCAGCCGATCTCAATTCCGCTCATGGACCAAGAAACCCAAGAACTGACCGTCACCCCTAAGGCACACTTCTTTGGATTCATCCAGAGCCAATTTTCTTGTTCGGTCCAGACGCTGCAGATCGTCCAAGTGTCCTTGTATCTTGAAGCGGACTTGACCACCACGTCATCGATATAAATTTCCACCACTTGCCAATCGGATCATGGAAAATGTAATTCATGGCTCTTTGGTATGTGGCGCGGCATTCTTCATCCAAACGTCATGACTACATATTCAAACAACCCCACCGAACACAGGACTCGAATGCGCCTTGTGTATATCTTCGAGCCATAAAATTTGGTTGTAACCGCATTGCCATCCATGAAGATCAAGATCTTATGACCAGCAATGCGTTGATTAATGTCTCGCCACCGCATCGGATACTCATCCTTTGGAGTAGCTCTATTGAGATCCCAAAAATTATGGCAACACGCCAGCGGCCATCCTTTTCTCTACAGGTACGATACTAGAAATCCACTCAGCATACCTGCATGGCCTGATTAACCTAGCTGTCAACATTTTCTCGATCTCTTTCTTGACTTCTTCCAAAATTTCGCCTTCATCCGTCGTGCTCGCTGCCTGGAATGGCGAAATCCTTTTTAAGCGGATTCGATGCTCGATGATGCTCTGTCTAACCCGGCATCTCAGATAGTCCCAGCGGCATCGATATTCTTTCAACAAAGCTATCATCGGACCCGCAGATTCGGATCTAACTTCTGCGATAAATGTTGGTCGTGGCTTATCCCCAGGACCGATGTCAATCTCCTCTAGCTCATCAGCGGATGTAAACCCATACCCTAGCTTTCCGTCACCTGCTAAATCGACGCTAAACACGGGGCAAACAGTTGGTGAGGATGACAAAAATAATTTGGGCCGATTGCCTGAATCGGCCCCCTTTTTGATTGCATTAGTCAAGGACGGTTTACACCTTATTTGTGCTCTACAATGGCAGGGAATATCCCTACTACGACTGCATGACCTGCTTGTCGTAAGATTACTGCTTTTTATTTTTTGTGGCCGATCGCAGGGATCGTCCATACCACGTACGAACGTGGACTTTGCTACTCTGTCAGGCCAGTGGATAAGACCAGCCTCACCCCGTTTTTTGTAGCTTCAATGCTCTCACAGCCGTCTAGACTGATTTCACAGATCGGCTCTTGGTCTTCTGCTTCCCAGATGTTCATGCCAGCTATGGAGATCTCGATCGAATCATCTGCATGAATGACCTCCACTTCATCTCCATCCCACTGTATTAGGCACTGGTGCATCGTGGATGGGATGCAGCAGTTAGCGTGAATCCAATCCCTCCCTAGCAAGACAGCGTAGGTGCTTTTGTCAACAGCGACGAAGAATGACGAGGGATGGTTTTTCGCCCACGGTCAGATCCACGTTCAACTCCTTGCGTTCAAGTTTGGCCGTTGAAGTCGCTTAACGTGACGTTGGTTTTGATCGGATCGCAGTGGAACGTCCCAAACGCCGTAGCATGGAGTATGGCATTATATTGATCGCTCGGTGTCAACCAACATCTTCTCGACGGTTGCCCATTGATATAACCTCGCAGGTGTGGCTTTCGGATGTTTGTAGCCCTTCTCACGTGGCTTTTCAAAGATAATGCCGTGGGCGCGATCAAACCGCATCGGTAGCTCTTTGGCTCTTGGAGCGCAAAATTCTTCGGAAGTATGAACACCATATTGTGCCACCGATGTCTTCGTGATCGGCTTTACCGGTTTGGGGCGCCACTCTTTTCTCTTGACCTCCGCTTCCAAGGTTGCCGAATTTTCACGGCCAGATCGGCCGTGCTTTCTTAAAGCGTGGAGATCGCTCTTGGCTTCCTCCAAGTTACGCTGTGCTGAACTCTACGCTTTTGGGTGTGTCCGAGTCCATCGGCACCACCTTGGCGGTGATATCTCTTCTTCTTCTTCACCCATTGGCTCCTCGAGGTCTTTTGCTCGAGGAGGAGAGGCCCTAGACGCTTGAACACCGAAGCTGGACTGTCATCCTTGTGTTGTCCACATTCCGGCGGTTGTCGATTGTAGGCAATCGGCTCATTCGATATCCCAAAGAATACTTGAAGAAGGGACAATCCCAATGTTTATCCACGCCTTCCTTTTCCTTTGACTTTCCCCTAGCGAGGTGCTCATATCCTTCATCATCTCTATCGCGCCGGCGACGTCGGTCATACTGACGCTCATACTTGTTAAGGAGATGCGTGGAGTGTGGCTTCTGATGTCGCACGCTTCTCACTTGCTCCTCGGTCAAATACCGCCTGTCATCATAACGGGGCCGGTCGCGTGGACCAGCCTCCTCCCGAGAGCGACCTTCTTCCTCCTTATATGTGCCATGGTGGTACACAGGTCCTGCCATATTAACATCGAACGAGAAATCCAACTGACGCCTCGTGGAGTGGCTGTGTTCTACCATGTTGACGCCGGGAAATGGGTTTGTGTCTACTTTCATGGCGAATTGCCCAAGGATCAGACGGCCTTGTTCTATCGCCGTTTGGATCTGGCGACGTAGCTCTTTGCAATCATTGGTGGTGTGGGTGAACGAGTGATGCCACTTGCAGTATGGTCTCCCGTTCATCTCTTGAGTCGTAGGGATTTTATGGCCTTCGGGTAACTTCAGCTGCTTTTCTCTCAGCAGTAAATCGAATATCTGCTCAGCCTTTCTCACATCGAAGTCGAACCCTTTTGTAGGCCCTTGCTGTTTCACCCATTTGCAGGACACAGGATCTGCCCCCCGAGCCCATTCAGCCACGGCCACCTCCTGGTCTTGTATAGGATCCTCTTCTTCAGATCGACCAGCCTATCGGACGCTTGAACTTGTCTTGGTACAACTCGTGGTGGCGCTGTTCATACATTGTCGGTTCGGGCCATGTGCGCCAATGAATTGTACTCTACTTGGAAAGCAGATCCTTGATAGGTGCCGAGAGACCCAACACCGCCACCGACTGCTTCTTTCTCAGTTAAACGAGCCGAATAACATCGGTTCTTGACAGTCCTGAAACGCTGAATGTACTCGGCTACCGTTTCTCCCCGCTTTTGCCGTACCTGCGCCAGATCTGCAATGCCAGTCTCGGTAGCTTCTGAATGATACTGAATGTGGAACTGCTCTTCCAGTTGCTTCCAGGTCTGGATCGAATCAGGTGGCAACGAGGTGTACCACCCAAAAGTTGGTCCTGTCAGAGATTGCGCAAAGAACCTTACGCGTAACTGATCCGATGCGGAAATCATGCCTAACTGTGCCAAGTATCGGCTCACATGCTCGATCGAGCTTGACCCTTCTGATACGCTAAACCTTGAAAACTCAAGGAGCCGATACTTGGGTGGTAGCGGAATCATATCAAACTCGTTGGGGTACGGCTTGGAATAGCCGATTGCCCTTCTCTTCGGCACGAAGCCGAACTGGTCTCTCAAGATGGTACGGATTTGCTCCACCGTTTGAGCCAGGGGCTAAATTCTCTGACTGCTCGTGGCATACTTGGCTAGCCACGCCTGCTTATCGGCGTCCATGCCGTAACATCCTGCTCGAAATACCGCCCCAAGCCTCGCACGTAAACTCCTGTAAATCCCTGCGGTTGCAACTGGTTCGTCTTGGCGTCGGGGCTATTGCGCCCGACGTAGGTGCACACATATCCATGTGGGATTTCTTTAGGTGGTTCAAACAGGAACTGGCAATCGCCTGGGTCACCTCCGACCTTGTAGACGACGTACGCCGCTGCCCCTGGTGGCTCCGGAGCTGCAAGTGTGAATGGCAGTTGTGGCCTGGTCTGGAGCGGTCTTTCTCCCTGGTGAGTCCCTAGAGTAGGGCCCGACGGAGAGTACTGATGTTTCATGATCTCCTGAACTACGCGAACCGCGATGCGCTCGAAAGCGTTCACTAGGCTCTCAGAATGGCGGTGAAGAGAATGAGCCACCATGTAGTTGACTTCCTGTCGCAGAGCCCTGGTGCGCTCCTCTGAAGGAACAGACAGATCCACCTCATCAAGAGCACCTTCGGGTGAGAACCCTTTCCACATGATGCCATGCTTACGGGTCCTCTCAAAAGAGCCGATGAGATTGGCTTCGAAGAGAGCTTTGATATCATCATACTTCGCCTTGTGCTCCTCAGGCAGATCGTCGTACGTGACCGGTCCGTCCCCCATCGCGGCGTCGGATGTTGATGCAGATGTTGTTGAAAGTCCCACCGGGCGTGCCAGAATGTGTTGCCTGTCAAAACCCACCGGCGAGAAGCGACGAGCAACACGAAGAGCCGGGAGGCTCAGAATCGCTGTGGGCCTGGTCCCTCGGGCAACGGCCGCAAAACTCGACACGCGTGCTAAGGTAATGCACCGACTATACCTGGTCGGGAAGGTGATGGATTGCTTCGATCAGTTTCTGCATGGCAAACAAGTATCGTAAAATTCGAGCCGTGACGGCTCCGGGTTTCCGTGAATCGGCTCACGGGCCGATTATCCCATGGTGCATTAGATCTACGATAACATGGGGTTTTGCTTCATCGTTACAAGTTAAATCGATCTCACGGTTTAACGTTTTCACCACATAATTGGAACATCCTACACGTAATGAGCACGATAAATACAAAAGATGATAGAAAACTAACCCTAGAAGGCCTAACAACCGGCGTAAAGTCAAGTCCGGAACAACTCCTCTCGAACTAGCAAACCATATCCTCACGTACTCTTTGGATCGTTCAACCCGTTTGCAAGGCGACTATGTGGATATCAAACTAAACCTTGGAAAACAAGGCATAACTATAACAGATCAAATCAAGCGAATAAAGATCAAGCAAGATGCTACCCTTACACGGAAAAGGTGTAAAGGTAGCGAGATAACTAGAGGCATAACTAAACAATCATAACAAAAAGGCACCGATGCTAGCCCAAACAAATCTATGATAATGATATTACTCGCCATCAACAAGGCTTGATGCAGTAACACCAAGTAGCATAGCGAATCTTGCCTAGATCGATGCGATCTAGGCAGCATGACACTTACGAAAGAAACCCTAGAAACAAGGGGTGGCGATACCGAGATTGTGTTTGTTGTGAACGTGATCGTCCTCTTTTCTCAATAACCTTAGGTACATATTTATAGTCCGGAGACTTGCTATCTTTGGAATAACCCTAACAACTCTATCTCTTACTTAAACCGAAACGGAACCTACTACAATATACAGATACACGGGCAATTTAGCCCAAATCCACGCACAAGGCCGATCCAGCAATACGTTGCATATATGTATCCATCAAGCCCATCTTGATTACGGCCCATCTCCTCCTTTGGTCAAAATGTGGCGATAACAGGGTGACATTTTAAATTATTTAAAAACAAACTGTCACACTTGCTCAATTACATTAAGACACCAATAATGCTATAAAAAGTGTCTGCAGAAATTAGTTTTTTCCGTTCTCTATAGATCAGGGCAGCTAGAGTCCAACCCATCACATTATTTTAGCTTCCAATGTGTTGGCTGTCGTCTTCTCTCTTGATTTCACCATGTCATCAATCCCGTCCCTCAGAATTGCGAGACAGTCGCTAGATGGGGGAGTGGGTGCCGCCTGCGCTGCGGTCTTCTTCCTCGCCATCGACTGCTACTTCACCCCTGGGACCTTCTTCCGATTCCCGGGAGCCGCCGGAGGACCGGCCGCACCGGACACCTTGCTTTCCGTGGCAGTGGCAGGGGCGCGGCCGGGGTTTCCCAGCCGCTTCCGCTTGTTGGGCAGCGCTGCGTCGACCACCGGAACCTGAGGAGGGGTCGATTCGGCCGAAGAAGGGGTCGATTCGTCCGAACAAGATGAGGGGACGACGGGAGCCGTGTCGGTGGAGCTCATGGCGGCGCAAGAGAGGCGGGACAGGGATGGGCGACGAAGATCTTGACAGCGACGGAAGCGGGAAGAGGACAAGCTGAAACTTCTGTCGCGCCAAAGTTTTCGTGATATAGAGGGCACCCTCGGTTCGGTGCCAAAACCCTCATTTCTATGGTTTTGTGGATTTCCCGTCCCCCTCAAAATATTATAAAGGCCGAACGATAATAGGGCTCTATTCTGCACGTTTGTTAGGGCCGTAACCTTTTAGCCGGCGGTTATTATAAGGGTTTGGGTGGGATAAGAGAACTGCTAGAGTTGCTCTAATGTAGATAGATCTTCCTTCGTCACCTTGGCCTGTTTATATTTTTCCCTACACATCACTCTCCACACACGCACGCACGCAGCATATGCTTTCTTAGCTCCTCCATCGCTCGATGGTGATTGATCATGCCTCGCTTTTGGAGTAAATATTTCATCTTCTTAAATTTTCTTACATTTGATTCAGAGAAGCTGATGGGGACACGGATGTGTTGGACGGTGGAGACCGTACCGAGGGACAAATTGGACCGTTCGATCAAGCAAGAACAGCACAGAAGCCTCCTCGTAGACATCGGATCGCTGTCAGACCTCACCTGCTCTCTGCTCTCTTTGATTAATCATGAACTTAGTTAACCGGTAAAAGTAAACGGAATAAAAGCCTCTAGTTGATGTTTCACCATCCGTACGGAGGCGTACGGATCAGCCATACGGAAAGTCCTCAGCTGCACGTTTATGGGTGTTTGATTTTTTTTTTTTTTGAAATGGGGAACGGATCTCAGTATCAAGCGATGCACACAACCTTTATTTATTATTAGAACCACATTATTTGATAAAGGTCATTACAAATATCATACAAACCGGAACCGAACCGTCAAAGTAAAACACTGAGCAAAAATGATAGCCGTATCGCCAGCTCCCTAACAAGATCTATCAAACCCCTATCTACCTGTTTCGACCATGTCCCATGGTCACCCACACTGTTGCCACCCGCCAAGAAAAGCTGGAGTACTTAGCGCGGCGGCACGAACTCAAGCAAAAGAAGCCCTAGAACCGCACAACATATCCATGGAGTTGCGCCCACGCACACGCAGCAGATGTCGTGTCGCCGCCTTCATAATCTTCCGCCAACCCGTCGTCAGCATGTAGATCGATGCACAGACTGTCGCCACACCAACAACTAACACCACCTCGGTGCCAAGCAGCAGCACCCCCCGCGCGCTAGCCGCTCCACCCCTCCTGCCGCTTCCATCCAACGCTGCTCCACAGGCGATGCTCCCAGGAGTGAAAAGATACCGACACCGCGGCACCGCCATCGCCTGACCCGAAGATCTTAGGGCTTCCCCTGGAGTAGCATGAGTGAGGTCGACACAAGGTGCACGACGATGCCTTCATCAAGGTAACGACGTGGTAACGCCACCATCGCCTGCCAATGGCTCGGTTTTCACCGGCACCTAGGTCTCCCGCCGCATTCTTTGGTACTTGAAGGCGGATCGCGAGATCGCCAATCGACCAGCGGCCCCTTCGGCGAAAGATGACCACTCCGGCAAACCCGGGGCCTCGCCCTAGGCGCCTCATGATGCAAAGTAGGCGCAAAGACCTCCGGATGGCGTCGGCCGGCGTAGAAGAGACAACCGGTCTAGGAACCTAGATCTCGCCGCGCCGCCCGAGGACCGTTCTGTCGAGCTGCGACCATCGCTGCAATAGATCGCTGCGCCTTTGCCGTTCCACGGATCTCAAGCCGCCATGGGCGGCGCGGAAGAAACTGAAGCCCCGCCGCCTGCCACTGGAGCTTTGTCCGGATCGATCCGGCTGGAGAGGATGGGCCGGCGGGAGGGCTGGCAGCGCGGGTGACCGGTGCGACGGCGGCGGCACCACACGGGGTCGGGAGGAGGAGGGGTCGGGCCAACTATGGATGGCAATGGGTACCCGCCACCCGTTAACCCGACGGGTACCCGCATCAAATGGAGGAGGGTTTGGTTGAAAAAGAAACCCATGGGTCCACTTAGTGGTAAAAATCCAGACCCATCGGGTCTAGCGGGTGCGGGTCTGAAGGTGGTAAACCCATACCCACTAACCCGTAGACCCGTTAATTACATGTGGACCCCGCATGTCTGGGAGAAACCCTAAGTAGCTAACCTAAATCCTAATTTTCCAACCCCGCGTCCAACCAGCACTCCCACCCTGCGCCACCACTTGCCCCTGGCCCTTGTCGCCCCGCCTCTTCTTCTGCTCGCTCCCTGGAGGCCCGGACCGCGCCGCCATCGCCAAGGCTCCAAGCGACAGACTCCGGCAACGGCACTCAAGGTCGAGAGGGCGGCGACTACCACGACGGACCGCGCCAGCAAGCATACGCACATCCCACAGCTCCACACTGTCGCTGCCTATCGAGGAGTTCGCGGAGATCTCGCTCCATGGGAGTGTGGCATGGCTTGGCTTCCTCCTCGGCGTGCGGCCCTCACCTCCGAGCTGCAGGGGAGCCCAGGGAGGCGGCCAGCAACACGCCAGTTTGCCACCGATGACTAGGAGGAAGGCCAGTTTGTGCACCTTGGTGGGTACCCATCGGGTCGTGGGTACCCGTCGGGTGGCGGGTCTGGTGGAGACATGGACCCTGCGACGGGTATGGAGACGGGTGGTGGTGGAGGGGAGAGGTGGCGGAGGCGGGTATGGAGGTGCCAAACCCGCCTCCATACCCGGCGGGTGCCATCCATAGGGCCAACGTGCTGATTCTAGTCTTTTGGCATAATTCTAGGAGAACCTAATTTTTCATCACATCAGTTTCCAAATCACATCACATCTCATCAGTTTCCAAATCACGCAAAATTGTTTCCCCGGCAAGCTACTTGATCGGGCAGGAGGTTGGCAGTTTCATCCGGCATTACTGCAATAATTCGTACTCCTTCCTAAAATAAGTGAAAAAAAAAATATCTGGATGCATATAGGTAGTGTAACCACGCATTATATATCATCTCTTTCGGAGTACAATTGGCCGATTCAAACGACGTAACCACCTAAAATGCACTTGTGATGAATAAACGAGCTTTGGTGGAACATGGTCGTACATTCAACCGCTATGCACTTGTCAAAGCAAAGTCTGAACTCTCGGAAGCAGCAGCAGGAAGCAAAATGTTGTTGGGCACACCTTGTCGCTCAAGTAAACGTACGTTGCCTGGTCCGTATAGCCTCGCATGCTAGACGTGGTCTTGTACGGTTGACACATACACATCCATGTGAATTTTTGGCTGAGCCAGCAGGCAAAACAATGGTTAGGGCGGTAAAATCAGTGTGGGTAAATTTTCACATACTTACAAAGAAAATTAGAAACATGGCAGCAATGTAATGACCATTTCTCCATTTCCCTCGAGCAGTTACACAAGTACATATACTAAAACATAGTACACCCTTCGTTTAGAAATATAAGATATTTTAGCTTTATAAAATAAACGTATCTAGACGTCTTTTAGTGTATAGGTTTATCGGAACCTTTATGAACCTATACACTGAAACAACGTCTAAATACATTCGATTCACATTGCTAAAACGTCTTGGGGAGTATAAGTAAAAGGGTGGTGGTCCTATGGAGTGACTAAACTATACGATGCTTGTCCCCTCTCCCCCTTTGGATTAGTAATAAATTGCTCCAGGTTGTCCAAGATAATCTGAATCTTAATAGTGGCAGTAGTTTTAGCTGACTTGGTCGAATCATGGGATCCAAAATAAAGGGGAGAGCCTCTCGGAACTTTCCCGGAAGCAGCGCCCTAATCTAATCACGCCTGATTACGAACCGTGCTAAACTAATATAAGCAGCATATATTTCTTTTCTTAGATGTCCATTGATCAAACAGTATATGCCCTGATCTTGACCAAAGTGCTCCATCGACAGGTTCCATCCATGGCAAACATGTACGTGTATCTTCTCTTCGGTCGAGACCACTTTCGTAATACTCTCTCGAATGCATATTAACGGTCTCAACTTTGTTTAAAATTGAATATACTTCCTCCGTTCTAAAATAGATGTATCAAATTGTCAAATTTAAATAAATTTAGACACTATTTAGTATATAAGTTTATCCAAATTTTAAAATATACAAGACATCTATTTTAAAACGGAGAGAGTATCTTGTCTAGTATTTAGATCAGATGCATTTTTATCTAGATGGCCACTCATGGACTGAATGCATTGATGGCCATGGCTGATGTGCGACGTTTCGTCAGGGCCTGTAGACCGCAGGGGTCTTCGAAGACTTGTGGAAGACAGAGACCGATGATGACGATCATTGCTGTCCATTCTTTCTCTACCTACCAATTTTATTTTATTTTTTGAAGAAGAATTTGAAAGTAGAGAGAAAGAAGTTTCAAACGATGGACGGAGGATTCTTGCTTGCCTGCTGGAGTGCTGGTCGACCGGGGAGGGACAAGTCAGGCACGCGCGTGCACCGGTCACCGATCGTACGTAGTACGTGGATCGCATGATCAACACAACGTACATGCCAAAGTTTCAAATAACACTCCCCCGTCCCAAGTCCTTTGTCTTTCTCCAATCTCCATCGGCCAATCTGTTTGGCTACACCTTCCGGTTCATATTGATGGCATCAACTTTGTCTACTAGATACAAATGCATCTAGTCTAAATATTTAACTGAATTAATAAGAATCTAGACAAAGTTAAGGCTATTAATATGGATGGAAGGAATTACTTAGTACCAAGATTACTTGGAAGCGAAGCGAAATTAAACGGCGGTGGTACATGCCGCCTGCGGAAAAGGATGGATCGGCAGAGTTTCGACCTGGTTCGTTGTGGTGTGGTACACTTGTCTATCCATTGGGTGGATCAAGCGTGCAAATTTCCATCCTTGTCTTCTGGTTTGAAATGAAGAGCCAAAAACCGAGGTCCTCCAATACTAGTGTGTACTAGTAGTTGTTGGTCGCTAGGGCCGAGCAGGCTAACATCTCCACTCGTCTCCCCTAAAGGCCCCCTAAAGGTAAAACGAGGGCGCTAGCAAAAAACTCGTCTAGCCTTCTCTTCCAAATAAAAGTTTTATCTGACGGGTGCTCAATAATTATCCGGCGCCCCAACCCCCTCCCATAGGAGTCAATCGGGGCGCCGGCTACCACTTTTGACAGCACGTGTCCACCTGACAGCCTCCCCGCTACATTTAGTATCGAGGGCATGACTAGAAAGTACCCACCCCTATAACTAAAAAGTATCCAGTGTCCCCCCGATACGGGCCAGGGACGGAGACAAGGGGGACGAGCAGGGGCTACGTCCCCTATGCTTGTGATTTCCATTGGAAATTTAGCCATAGAAGCTCCTTGTTTAAGCTAATTTAGCTAGCTTAGCCCCCCTCATTGAGATCAAACGCATGTCTTGCCCCCCTTGAGCTTAGTTTCTGGCTCCGTCCCTGATAAGGGCTACCACCGGACACCGTATTAGGGGGGACGGGACGAGTGTAGATGCTCTTAGGGTGATGATTAACAAACATATCGTCTCCGAGCCAAGCAATCAACCAAGTCTCCACTCTACATCCACTTAGTAAACTGAAAATATCACAACTATCGTCGAGCAGAGGTCAACATAGTTTTTAAATCGGTTTCTTGATTGTTTGAAACAGCCAGGACATTATCTCTTGGAAATATAATTAATACTATTATCTTAGGTAAATGATAACTGCCTAGATTAGGTCAGCGATGGATTTGTCCGTCGTTTATGGTTTGAAGCAGGTAGCATTTCCATTGAAAACTTCGGAATTATTTGAAAACTAATCCAGCTTGGCTTTGCTAAATACAACATGTCACTCTAGATGACATTAAAGAATGGAAGCCCTTTGTGGTCGTAGGTGGAACTCCCCGCCACCTCCGGATCCAACAATCGGAGTGCCATGGCGAGGATGACCACTCTCAAGCCACATCAGCTCTGGCCGAGGAACTATGGTGCCCTACTCCCATGTTCAAGCATAACGCCAATTATTGTCATCTCTCCGAGGACCCTACAACTATATACATAGGGTTGTCCTACCCCCTCTCCACCTCCGGATCGTAGAGACGGGAGGGAGAGTAGCTGGGTGGTGGTAGAGACTCTCAACAGGGCTGGAGAGAGAGAGAGAGAGAAGAAAATAGAGAGAATGATAGCCCCGACCAATCCCCGTAGACGAGGTTGTTGGTTGTAGAGCAATATTCAAACTAGTATAAATGTAGCATTATTTTCCAATTCCAAAAGCGTATTTTATTGTGCAGTTTGACATTAGTGCTATATTTAAGACTTGGTAACAATTTTTGGATTGTAGTGCGATAATTTTTGCCAGGTGCCACAATTACTCTTATAACATTAATATTTCTTATGTTTCCAAAAAGTTATATGAATAGAACTTATTTCAAATTTGTGACAAATGAATGTATGCTTTTCTTATATGAATATTAAATTTTCTGGCCCTACTTTGCATTTGGCACCAGGGCCCCGAGTGTTGGAGACGGCCCTCGATGTGGCTACATGCTTAATGACTGCTTCATCGACAAATCAAATTTCAGATGTTATCCATCTTGATCGGCGCCCTTGATTAATTAATTTGTTACATGCATAATGTATATCGATCTTCCTTAAGTCACCTTTGCCAATTTATATTTCTCCATGCACATCACTCTCTTGGAAATATCACAACTATTGTCGAGCAGAGGTCAATATAGTTTTTAAATCGGTTCCTTTATTGTTTGAAGTGGGTGGGACATTATCTCTTGGAAATACACATAATACTATTATCTTAGGTAAATGATAACTGCCTAGATTAGGCCAGCGATGGATTTGTCCATCGTCTATTGTTTGAAGCAGGTAGCATTTTCATTGAAAACTTGAGAAATATTTGAAAATTAATCCAGTTTGCCCCGCGTGCCGAGCACCCCCAAATCTGGTGAGGAAAAGCCCCACCCAACGACCCCACACCCGCCCTCGACCGTCGGCCACCGTGTGCCCCGGCCTCTCGCCCGGTTCAGGGGCCGTAGTATCTCGCTATCAATCATTTTTGGGAGATTTTTTGTGAAGAATTTGAAAACATATACAGTAGAAGTTTCAGACGATGGATGGAGAAATTGTCCGTGGAATTTGAAGAGGGTGTGATCCTTGCTTGCCTGGCCGACCGGGGACAAGTCAGGTGCGTGCACGACCGATATACATGGCAAAGTTTAAGTACCATGTCATGGTCCAAAGTCCAACTTGCCTTTCATTCTTTCTCCATCAGCCAATCTGTTTTGCTACTAACAAATCTACACATTATTTGGAAGCAAAGCGACAAATAATGGTGTTACAGACTTCTCATGGAAAAGGACTGTTTGGATTTTTTTTGATTGGTTTGTTGTGGTATTTCTCCGTCCATTGCGTGGCTGTAGACAAGTCAAACATGCAAAATATGTAAGTACTGAACATGACTCCCTATTTTGGTTGTACCGGCTGCAACTCTGAATCACAGACATGAATATTCCGAGAGCCAAAAACTGAGGTCCTCCAATGTACAATTTTTTTGTCGCTAAGAATAAGCAAGTGAGGGCGATTAACAAACATATGGTCTTCATGTCAAGCAATCGACCCAAAAAAAAGAGTCAAGCAATCAACCAAGTCTCCGTCCACTTAGTTTTATTGAAAGTATCACAACTATTATCAAGCAGAGGTCAACATAGTTTTTGAATCAGTTCCTTTGTTGTTTGAAACAGCAGGTACAAAAAACTATTATCTTTGGTAACGGCAGGGACAATATCTTCTGGAAATATACATAATGCTATTATCTTCGGTAAATAATAACTGCCTGGATTAGTTCAATGATCGATGTGTCCATCGTCTATGGTTTGAAGCAGGTAGCATTCCCATTGAAAACTTGAGAAATATTTGATGAAAACTAATCCAGCTTGACTCTGCTAAATACAACATGTCACTCTAGTAGAGGACACAAGAGGTTGCATTTCCTGTCCAATTAAATTCAGATGGCGCGTCATGCAAAGTCAGCTAACCAATAGCCTCCTAATCGAGCAATCAAGCTTCATCCATTTAGTTTACAGGACACATGACAACAACAACATCACACATCGGTAAACAACATATTTTCTCTTCCTTCATCACATGAATCTTTTTTGTTGATTCTTCTCCTATTGGTTTAGAGCAGATGCCATTTTCGTTTGTTGGAAATATAAGCAATAATCCATATGATTTAATCTGAATAATAAACTGATAAATCATGATCATACAGACAGTAGTAAAACCAATCATGCAGATCAACAAAGTAGATGAACATATTACATCTATAGGAAATAAATCTATCACATCTACACCAAACGCTAGAACAAAGAACTCTAACATAATTTGAAAAAGTCAGTTGAATATCACATACAGTATAGGCTGAATAGCAGCCACAGCGGTCGCAGCAGCGTCGCCCATGTTGTGGTTGTCGAAGAGGTCGCTGACGTCCGGGAAGAAGTCGTCGTTTGGGAACTCGTCGTCGGACGACGACGTGGTTACCGATAGTCGCGCCAGCTCCCCAAAACCTGATCGTCCCTCACCCGTACGAGTTCACGAGGCGGGGTTCGAGGCCTCTTGTCGATCTGCGGTGCGCGCGAGCGGGATGGAGACGAAAGCGGCGGCGCAAGGTTCTGGAGGCGCGTGTGTGGATTGATTCGGTACCGATTAGGTTTAGTCCGGACGCTTATATAGTGCAGGTTAGGAGGATCGTGGGCTCAGCCCACGTCCGAGTCGGTAACAGCCACGTCCATAAAAACTGGAAACGGCTGTAATTAACGCGTCATTCCTGCAACCCGCGGTGCGCGCGCGTCGCGTCGTGACGAGGCGAGACGGGCGGTGTCGGAGGAGGAGTGCGCGAGGGCTACTCTTCTTGTTCACACCTTAGTGAGTAGTGCAACACTCTACTATATAAGGTGGTCCAACTCCCCTTCAACTAGCAATATGGGACTAAACTTTAGCACCACTAGCACAGCCATATGCTGCCATATACAAGTGGGCCAAAGAGAATTTCAGAAATTGTCTAATGGGCCAACAGCCCAAAACTCACCAAATTCCAACAATCCCCCACAAAGTCTCATTAGCACATCACATCACTTTTCTTCCAGAACATTGTTTTATATACCGGTGTGTAGTGGAGACTGTTAAGTTGAACTTCCACGTTAAACTTTATGCTACACTAGCTAGCAACTTGAATAGTGGACTATGCCTTGAACTACAAGTTTTCTGCACGCTAGTTTCACACAAAATCTAGACCGGTACAGGGCTATCGTCGGCTTCCCCGCGGTTTGGAGCTTATGCGTCATACTCCAGGGCCTTTCATGAGTTTATTAGAGCGCACCCAACTCTCACGGACTGCGGAGTTAGACAGTCAGACTCACATAAGTGTGTTCCTCAAGAGATGTTCTGCAGGACAACATCTCCGCTTATAAAAAGCCACTTGGAACATATTAAGATAAATATCAACCTGCCATGCAGATTAAGAGAGTATTGCATCTTTATGGAGATGTAAATATAATATGGGGATACTCTCCTCTCAGCTGACCAACAGCTTGTCTCCCAGCTCTAATTCACGGGATCTCCGATCACATTGAGTGGGTTGCCACTGGGATCAACTCATAACGTGGGTCTCAAATCCATCTCCCTCGATGCATTATCTATCACATTGCGTGATAAACCCTTTGTGAAGGGATCTGCAAGGTTTTTAGATGTTTGGATATAATCCAACGCAATAACTCCGGAGTTTCTTAGTTTCCTGACAGATTTCAACCTCCTCTTCACATGCCTTGATGACTTCATATTATCCTTAGAACTGTTTACTTTGACGATCACAGTTTGATTATCACAGTTCATCGGTATGGCGGGTATTGGTTTTTCAACCACAGGTAAGTCCATCAAGAGCTCACGAAGCCACTCTACTCCAATAGTGGTTGTGTCTAATGTTGTGAGTTCTGCTTCCATTGTTGACCTCGTTAAGATGGTCTGCTTGCAAGACTTCCAGGAAACATCCTTCTCTTACACATGAAGAGACCCAATGAGATCCGTAACGGAAAAATCTTGTCTCTTATGTTTCAAAGAAGTAGCAAAGTTCCTCCACGAAGGAGGAAGCTTGGCAATAATGCCACCAGCCACAAATTTGTCCGGTAAGGAACACTTGAACTGCTCAAGTTCTTTGTCAAGTGATTGTATCTCATGGGCTTGCTCAACGACGGAGCGTTCATCAACCATCCTGTAGTCATAGAATTGCTCCATGACATACAGCTCAGTGTCAGCGTCCGAGACCCCAAACTTGGCCTCGAGCGCTTCCCACGCGTCCTTGCCATTATCAAATGACATATACGGGTCAACAATGTTATCCCCAAGAACACTGAACAAAGCCGCCATAAACATGGTATCGGCTTTCTTAAAGTTCGCTTCCTCGTGAGAAGATCTCCTTCAGGCTTGCCAAGAGTGGCGCTATAGCAGTTTAGGTTTTTAAACCAGAGAACTGCTCTCTTGCGCCATCTCTTATAGTGCATGCCATCAAAAGGAGGCAGCCTAGTAGCCGCGGCTACACCAGTGGAATTCAGTTGCCTATAATCAGATTTTTGGATTGTTGGAAATATAAGCAATAATTCATATGATTTAATCCGAATAATAAACTGATAAATCATGATCATACAGACAGTAGTAAAACCAATCATGCAGATCAACAAAGTAGATGAACAGATTATATCTATAGGAGATAAATCTATCACATCTACACCAAACGCTAGAACAAAGAACTCTAGCATAATCTGAAAAAGACGAGTAAATGGCACTCGAAGTCATACAACTTGTCTCGCATGTGCACTCACAAAACTTGCAAACTGAACTAACAAGTCACATAACTTGCAAACCCGTGCACCCGTGGTCACAAAACCGGTCAACTGAGTGGTTTTTGACCAAAACCGCTCACTGGAGCTCTTTTTCAAAAAAAAATTATAAGACTCCAAAAAATCTGAAAACAATTACGCACAAATATTTATACATTCCTAAGGTACACAAAAAAATTCAGACAAAAATACGTTTTATTTTGTGAATGAAATATAAAAAAGACAAATCTCTAACAGAAATACGTGGTTTTTTATACGATATATAACTGGGAATTTCTTTTTTCTTCTATAGCCCAAAATAAAATGTTTTTTTTCACCAAAACTTGCCATAGTCATTCAGCCCACACATATGTATTCACGAAATAAAATTTTGATTTTTTTTAATTAAAAGGTTCAGATTTTGATTTTCAAATACCAAGCTTGGGAGCCATAAATTCTCTCTCATGCTCACGAATGCATACATAGTATTTGATAATAAAATATGGTTATTGTAAAGTTTTAGTCTAAATATGATCGGCTTTGGTTAAAAACCACTCGGTTGACCGGTTTTGTGACCACGGGTGCATGGGTTTGCAAGTTATGGGACTTGTTAGTTCAGTTTGCAAGTTCTGTGACTTAACTGCACATGCGGAACAAGTTGCGTGACTCCCGGTGCAATTTACTCTGAAAAAGACAGTTGAATATCACGTACAGTATATGCTGAATAGCAGCCACAGCGGTCGTGACAGCGTCGCCCATGTTGTGGTTGTCGAAGAGATCGCTGACGTCCGGAAAGAAGTCGGTTAAGCAGAAACTGCTCTCACTTGCTAAATTACACTAGCACGCCAAGAATGCTCTATGCGTGCCCTCTTGGGTGCTTCTTCTTATGCTACCTCAATGGCCTCCTCTTCTTCAATCCAGGCAGCCAGGTCAGCCTCATCGCCGGAGTCCATCGAAGACGGCAGCCGGTCCGAGCAGAGGAGAGGGCGAGCCGAGGGGCGGACGAGATGGGAGCAGAGAAGCGGCGAAGGCGGGGGTCATGGATGGGCGGTCGAGGCGGAAGCGGCGAGCGTCTGGGAGAAGGCCTTGGCGCGCGGGAGAAGAGACGAGGGCGAGGCATTTCCCGACAGTAACAACGCGTGCGGGTAGGTTTCCTGGGTAGTTTTTTTTCCCCCAAAAATTGAGTCAGGTCGGCTGCCCGGGCTCGACCCGGTGTTGGCTCCGCCAATGACATCACACATCGGTCAACAACATAGTTTCTCTTCCTCCAGCACACTATTTATTTTGTTGATTCTTCTCCTATTGGTTTAGAGCAGATGCAATTATCGTTAAGAAGAAACTACTCTCACTTGGTAAATTACACTAGCGCGCCAAGAATGCCAAGGGACGATCTCTACAAGATTTTGGTGTCTTCATTATCTATAGATTAATTTTTGTTGATTTTTCTTAGTTGTTTGAAGGAGGTGACATCGTCAATTATTGAAAAACAAGTTGTTCCCGCTTAGTCAATTACATCAGGACACCAATAATGCTCAAAAAAAGATGTCCGCAAATATTAGTATTCTGTTCTCTATATATAGATTGGGGCAGCTAGTCCTTCCGCCCATCCCACTATTTTAAAAACAAAAACTGTCTGACTTTGCCTATGTACTCTGATTATGTATTTAACTCTATGATGACACCTCATGCTTCATCATATAAGCTGAGTATGAAATTTAGTTGGGGCTCTTTTATACCTACCTCTCGCCATCAAACATAAACAAGACCAACTGTCCCGCATCTCCAAATGCCCATGCGCAAGGGGCAATGATATGCGGTGCTTGCAAAAGTTATCCTCCAATTCTATCCTCCATTCCACCTTTCTTTATATAAATAAAAGTGAGAGAACGATTAGACGACGCGCCTATGGCTCACGCTGACGTATAGTCATTGCTAGGTGATTGAAGTATCTATTTATAATTTTATTACTTTTATACATGATTGATAATTATTAATAGATCGGTAAAATTTGGCAGAAAATCTTACGGTTGAGGGCAACAATATTCTGCAATGTGCCGCAGCATAAATACCTGCTCCCCTACTGGTGAGCCACGGCGCGAGGGCAGTTATCGCCAACCCCGCCAGGGAAAAAATATATAGTCATCGTCGTCGTCGTCGTCGTTTGTGTGATGGAGATACGGACGCCTGATCGCGGCCACCACGAGTATGCGTATGTAGCAGCCTCCAGGACCGCGACATCTTGCCGTTCGTTGCACGAATACTCTACATATATCTGTCGCGTGCGACGGTCGACTCTGCTTTCGTACACGGTCTTCCAAGAGAGATCGCTCGTTTTCATATGTAGAGCTAGATAGAGAGAGACAGAGAGCAAAACTGGTTTAAATGTGTAGCTGCTCTTTCTTTCTATGTCGATCCATGTACCTGGCATAGAGAAGTATCAAATGAATGGTTGTCCGTGGATATAGCGAGAAGAGATGCATATGTGTCAGTGTGTTGCGTGGCCGGAGTCTAGGGATGTCGATCTCACTGTATATAGGGCGAAGAAATGTATTCCTTTTGTCTTATACTGTTTTCGTGGTTTTAGTCTAAATTAAAATATAACCATTGCAAGAATTATACTTCCTTCAACTCAAGGCTTAAGGCCTAAATTTTGCACGACCTCCATCGAGCAATATGAATATACAAGTGCATAACTGTCTAGCAATTTTTTTTTTTTGCGAAAGATAGATGAATATGAGACAACTTGAATATCAGAATCAGGGTTGTGAAAAGAAAAAAGAACCGAGGGCAATGGAGAAAGACAACTTGAATCTCAGAATTAGAGGTATGAAAAGACAACTAGAATTTCCGAAGGCGGTAAACCGATATAATCTTTGCATCGAGCAATGGATCTTCGTCGATTTAGTTTGTTAAAAATATGACAACAAGCATCAAGCATGGGTCAACAGCGAAGTTTTCCTTCCTCGCAAGAAAACAAGTTTTTTTCTTGTTAACATTTTCTTTGCCATCTATAGCAGGTGGCATTACCCTTGTTGTTATTATAATTAGAAAAACAAGCTGTCCTCACCTGGCTAATTGCACTAATAATGCTATAAAAAAATGTCCACAACAATTGATGTATTTTTTTGCTAAGGACTAATCGATATTTCCTTTGCCGATGACTATTCATGTTTTGGCTTCCTATAGTGAGGCCAGCTGAAACCCACCGAAAGTATTTAAAAACAAGAACCAGTCTGACTTTGCCAAATGCACCGATATGTGTACTCTAATTATGATATTAACTCTATGACACCTAAGGTTCCAGCTCATATATGAAAAATCAAGCTGGCTCTTTTATGCCTACCCTTACCATCCAACAAACATAAACAAGAACAGTTGTCCCGTGTACTACCTCCATTCCGGCAGTTTATAAGACAAATACATAATTCGAGAAAATAGTTTGACCGTAAATTTAGTCAACAGCATATAAATCATATGTCACAAAAATTATATTATTAAAGACATATTTTAAATATGAATCTAATGATATATTTTTTATTAAATATAGTTTGTATTTTGTTGATTAAATTTATGGTCAGACTATTCGCTCGAAATACATATTTAATCCAGAATGGAGGTAGTAGTATAAAAAAAACGAAAGAAAACAAAGCAAACGCAATGCCCAATGATGCATTATGGTTCGCATGCAAAAAGTTATTCTTTGGAAGAAACAGAATTCATGGTCACCCTCCAACGGCACGCTGCCCTACTACCCCTGCAGCAGGCCTACACGACTTTGTTGCGCGTCCTCGTCGGTGGGGCCCGCAAAACAGAAATCCCACTGGTCCGTGGGCCCGCAATAGTAGGGGTCGGGAGCAAGACTGACGACAGGTCGAGGCAAAAGCGAGCAGATTCTTCTTGAGGTCAAATTGCAAAAGGGTCCTCGGTGACGTGGCAGGAGGAAGGTTCCAGGAAGGAAGCAGATGATGGTTTCAGATAATTTACGCAGGCACGAATCCAAAACCTCCGGTGACAAAATGCTTCGCCGCCAGGGCATATTCGCTAGCCCCCACGCAAACATAGAATAGATTACTGGAGCTGTCCCAGGGTTTTCATAGAGATATCAGACGAATTTGTGCGCTTCGAGCAAAGCACAATGTTTTTTTTTGTGTAAGTTGACTTGCTATAAAACAGTTGACATCATGTGTTTTAACAGCTAAAGGTCCCAAAGGACCTGAACTAGGTGAGGTTACATTATAGAAAAAAGGACCTCGAGAAAAAAAGGATAACACAACACAACCTTCTCTATTACACACAACACCCCATAGAAATTAGCGAAAAGGACCTGAACTTGCATTAAATCAAAGGTGAAGTTACATTATAGAAAAAGGACCTCGAGAAAAAAAAGGATAACACAACACAACCTTCTCTATTACACACAACACCCTACTCAAATTAGCGAAAATGCGATCAGGGTTTTGCTCGTCGTCGATGAAAGTTGAGCTCTAGACGTGGCCGCCCTTGTCTCCTTTGGGGAATATGCCACTTGGTGAGGCACATGCATGCTCGTTGCGCCGATATCGAAGAAAATCCTCCACTGAAGTTGGAATAAATAGGTCGAACCGCCCACGGGGTCGAGCACAACAGGGCCACCCTGATAGCAACGACGGAATTCCGCCGTCGCTTGGGTACTATTGTAGAGGTCGGAGGCTCCACTGACCCAAACACCATCTCCCCTCCACCGCAGCAGCAAAACATCGCCCTCCACTCCCTCGCCACCGATGTCGAACGATAGGAGAAGCAATGTTTGTGAATCCATGAAACAGAAGATGACGATGCTTATTGTAGCATGGTCTTGCCTGAAGGGAAGTCAGTATCGTCTTCCGCCATGGAAGCACGCCCTAGCAGCGACCGTCTGGCACCGCGCCGATGCGCTAGAACGTAGACCCTCCTCTGCCCTGCAGATCCGCCAACGCATCCACTTCCCTTTCCATTCCCCATCGCCTTCCATGGCCCACCAACAAGAGAAGTCGCAACCGAGGAAAGCCCTAGATCAGAGAGGCAGGCACACACGGCTTTATTATGAGCAGCATTGATGCTCTTCTCCGCTGCCCTCCGCTGCCACCACAGGAGTAGAAGAACGAAGAAGATGAACCCTAGTTGGCTCCAGATCTAGTCTCTCAGATCGAAAGTCTCACCGAGAACTACACGCATGAAGCCCAACACCGGCATCGAGCCAAAACCCCTACTTCTCTCGACGACCCCCCTACTTCTACATTGCGTAGGCCGAGCACCTCGATCCCTCCTCCCTAAACGGCGGCGCCGCCGTCGGAGAAGAGACGAGGGAGGGTTGGGAGACGAGAGTCGACTCTGTCGAAAGGTGGAGGGAGAAGACAGGAGAGGGAGGCAGTAGAACCCTAGAAGACAACTGGTGCCCAACGTAAATGATTGTGTCCAGTTGGCATTCATGATTCCACCAATTCGTGGGAGGAGAGAGAGAGAGACACCTGGTGCCCCCACGCAGGAGATAGATGAAGCGCGTCCGACGGCACGACGAGATGCCACCATTGATGAGGAAGGAAGCGCGAGATGAGGTTGATAAAAAAAAAGGTGCGGGACGATTTTACCCTCGCGCGTGCGCGCTTTTGGCAGACAGCGGAGCAGCGGTTGAGAGTGGCCGCACCACACCGCACGCATCAGGCACGTACCACCACCACCACCATTACCAATCTCCATCTCCAAGGGAAGCTTCGTGCCACCTTCCCGCTCCGAGCGGCGGTACAAGTACTCAGTACTCACTCCCCCGGATACGAAGCAGCACCGCGCATGCCGTTCCCACCTGCCCACCACCACCACTACCACCTCTAGCCTTGCAACCACCTCCCCCCTCCACCACTCCCCTCTCCGCGACCATCCACTCTGCGAGTGACGAACGAAGCAGAGTCCGGCCGCCCGCCCGCCCGCCCGCCGCCGCGTCCCGTGGCGTCGCGGCTTCGGGGTCGAGTTTGGGTTGCGTTGATTGGTTCGTTGGCGTGGCGGAATCCCGGCTCGGCACGCTAACAACCGCCCCGACCCGAAGCAAGAGATCTCGCCCCGGACGCGACCGCTTCCTCCGTGGGTATAAGAGATCCTAGCCCCCGTCTGAACCGCGGGTCTCCCAGCCGAATCCCGCGAGGTCTCTGTCCAGGGCAGGGGAAGGATTTATCGCATCGCATTGATCGGATCGCCGCCGATCCCGATGGGCGAGGCCGGGCACGACGCGCCGGCGGCCGCGATGAAGGAGGACTCCGATGGCGGGTTCCCGGCGTGGGCGCGCACGGTGGAGGAGTGCGAGAAGCGGTTCGGGGTGGACCGGGACCGGGGCCTCACCTCCGCGGACGCGGCGGCGCGGCTCCGCGCGCACGGCCCCAACGAGCTGCAGGAGCACCCGGGCCCGTCGATGCTGCAGCTCGTGGCGCAGCAGTTCGAGGACACGCTGGTGCGCATCCTGCTCGCGGCCGCCGCCGTCTCCTTCGCGCTCGCGCTCTCCTCCTCCGCGGGGGCCCTCACCCTCTCCGCCTTCGTCGAGCCGCTCGTCATCTTCCTCATCCTCGTCGTCAACGCCGCCGTCGGCGTCTGGCAGGAGACCAACGCCGAGAAGGCGCTCGAGGCGCTGCGCCAGATCCAGTCGGACCACGCCGCGGTGCTCCGGGACGGGGAGTGGCTCCCCGCGCTCCCCGCCCGCGACCTCGTCCCGGGCGACGTCGTGCAGCTCCGCGTCGGGGACAAGGTGCCCGCCGACATGCGCGTGCTGCGCCTCGTCACCTCCACGCTCCGGGTCGAGCAGGGCTCCCTCACGGGCGAGACCAACTCGGTCAACAAGACCGCGCACGCCGTGCCCGCCGCCGACGCCGACATCCAGGCCAAGGAGTGCATGGTCTTCGCCGGCACCACCGTCGTCAACGGCAGCGCCGTATGCCTCGTCGTGCACACCGGGATGGCCACCGAGATCGGCAAGATCCACTCGCAGATCCACGAGGCCTCGCAGGAGGACGACGACACGCCGCTCAAGAAGAAGCTCAACGAGTTCGGCGAGGCGCTCACCAAGATCATTGGACTCATTTGCGTCCTCGTATGGCTCATCAACGTCAAGTACTTCCTCACCTTTGACCTCGACGACGGGTGGGTGCCCAGGAACATACGCTTCTCCTTCGAGAAGTGCACATACTACTTTGAGATCGCCGTCGCGCTCGCCGTCGCCGCCATACCTGAAGGGCTGCCTGCCGTGATCACCACCTGCCTTGCCCTCGGGACGAGGAAGATGGCTGCCAAGAATGCGCTTGTCAGGAAGCTGCCCAGCGTCGAGACCCTGGGCTGCACCACGGTGATCTGCTCCGACAAGACCGGGACGCTCACCACGAACCAGATGTCAGTGGCGAAACTCGTGGCGATTGGCGAGGCTCCGGGGACGGTCAGGAGCTTCAAGGTGGACGGCACCACCTATGATCCCCGCGATGGCAAGATTTACGACTGGCCTGCGGGGAGGATGGATGCAAATCTTGAGATGATTGCAAAGGTTGCCGCTGTGTGCAATGATGCCAGTGTCTCGCATTCTTCGAACCAGTATGTCTCCACCGGAATGCCCACCGAAGCAGCTTTGAAGGTGAGAGTTGGTGGTACAGTTCCTGCTGCTAATTCCATCAGTATTTCTGATGAATGTTATACTACTGGTATATTTTGATGGTGCATCCACAACTCAAAACACATGTTTCAATCATCATCCTGTAAACAGTGTAGGAAACAGTGATGACTGTATTCAGACAATATTGATTTTGGTACACGTTTTGTTTCTGAGCTCCCATGATGATTGTTTTGTTGGTTTCTTGTAGGTCCTGGTTGAGAAGATGGGACTTCCTGAAGGCAAGAACGGCTTGTCTGTGGATCCATCTGAGACACTAGGTAAGCAATGGCTTAGTAGAATATAGTTTACTATTCTGCATGCTTGTCAAGTAACTCTCAATCATATATTACATTGGGATTTGGTTTTCTACTAGGCTGCTGCAGATGGTGGAGCAATGCTGCCAAAAGGATTGCCACACTCGAATTTGACCGCATGAGGAAATCAATGGGAATCATTGTTAGTTCCAAATCCGGAAGCAACACTTTACTTGTGAAGGTGAGAATGCCATATCTCTTGCTATACAATCATTTCCCACTGATGATATGTTAAATAAATTATCCTGTATTATTTCATTATTTGATAACTCACTCACTGAAGTGACACTCAAAGTGCGTGATGATGTGTCCTCATGGCAGGGAGCTGTCGAAACCTTGCTGGAGAGGAGTACACACATTCAGCTGCAGGATGGTTCAGTTGTGCCGTTAGATGAGAAGTCAAGAAAAGCTATTTTGGCAAGTCTCCATGAATTGTCAACAAAAGCTCTGCGCTGCCTCGGTTTTGCATACAAGGAAGATCTTGGAGAATTTGCGACATATGATGGTGAATTCCATCCTGCTCACAAGCTTTTGCTGGATCCAGCCAATTATGCGGCAATTGAGACAGACCTGATATTTGCTGGTCTTGCTGGCCTAAGGGTAAGACTGCTCCTCACTGTGCATATGTTTTATATTTTAATACTGTTCTACACTTGAGCTCACAATATGGAATCTACAAAAAGATTTGATATTATGCTTTTCTGTATTTTTTTCCTTGTTATGCTGACATCTTTTTTGTTGTTGTTGATGTTTTAACTATGTCAGGATCCTCCGAGGGAAGAGGTCTTTGATGCTATTGAGGACTGCAGAGCTGCGGGTATCCGTGTTATGGTGATAACAGGAGACAACAAAGAAACTGCTGAGGCAATATGCCATGAAATTGGTGTATTTTCACCTGATGAAGACATTAGCTTGAAGAGCTTTACAGGGAAGGAGTTCATGGCGCTTGAGGATAAGAAGTCACTGTTGCGAAGGAAAGGTGGCCTTCTGTTCTCTAGGGCAGAGCCTAGGCACAAGCAAGAGATTGTGAGGCTGCTAAAAGAAGATGGTGAAGTTGTTGCTATGACTGGAGATGGAGTAAATGATGCCCTGCTCTAAAACTTGCTGACATTGGTATTGCGATGGGTATTACCGGCACTGAGGTATGTTAAGGCACACCATCTTAGATACTTTCAAACCTCTGTTTCGTTCCCCCTTGTATCAGGGGAAATGCCGAATTTTCTAAATTTCAAATGGAAAAGTTCGTACAGTACTCATCATCCAATGGCACACCAGAGTGATATTGCAAACCACAAGTTCAACAGGAGTCACAAAACATCACAAATACTAGACTGTAACTACACGTTTGCAGCACTAACATAAAACCATGAACCATCAGATATAACAGTTTCTGATAACCAACTTTTTTGATCCAGAGCAGAAAACAAAGTATAGTCGCCCTTCACAAGGTAGCACAGCTGAACCGACACTTTGGACTTTAGAGCCTTCTTGTTCTTCTGCTCTGAAATCACTTCTTTTTTTTGGCTTCCTGGACAATTTCATTTTCTGAATTGTTGCCATTTTGGTCAGCCTTTCTACTTCGTAAACCTATAAAATGTATAATCGCAAGACCTTGCCCTTGTATGGTAGTATTGTTTTCAGCTAACCAAGTAGTAATGTCTGAATTAGACCAGCAAAGCTACATACATTTTCTTGTTCAGATTGTAGAACATGAATTTAGAGGTTCTCAGAGAAGAGTACTCGATAAACCTATGCTTTTGTTCAGCTCATACTTTAGAGTGGTATCTGAAAAATTCTGTATTGTCCCAGGTTGCCAAGGAGGCTTCTGACATGGTACTGGCTGATGACAATTTTAGTACAATAGTTGCTGCAGTTGGTGAAGGAAGATCTATATACAACAACATGAAAGCTTTCATAAGGTTTGTCCACTGAAAGCCTTGTTCCCAGTACTCACTTGCAGTTTTTTGGTTGCTTGCATACATTGTAGTTGTTCTACATCACTTGGTAAAGCTTCCTGAGTGTCATGATTTGATTGATTGCAACAGCTTACATGCTTCATCTAGATTTTTACATCCAGTTGTTTGAAAACCTTGCAAGGGTTCTGACTTCTTTGCTTCACTACTGCAGATACATGATCTCCTCAAACATTGGTGAAGTTGCCTCGATATTCCTTACCTCTGCTTTGGGTATTCCTGAGGGGTTGATACCTGTTCAACTTCTCTGGGTTAATCTCGTCACCGATGGCCCCCCTGCAACTGCTTTAGGTTTCAATCCTCCTGACAAGGATATCATGAAGAAACCACCACGAAGGAGCGACGACTCACTGATTACTCCCTGGATTTTGTTCCGTTACCTGGTATAAACTATCTCTCTGGTTCCCTATTAGTCGCTGCTTCTCTGTTTGGTTTCTTCTAGGAATCTTGCCTTTTTTTCTGAGATTAACTAATTTTTCTCCGGTGTCATACCTTACTTGCAGGTCATTGGCCTTTATGTGGGGATTGCCACTGTTGGCATCTTTGTCATCTGGTACACTCATGGATCTTTCATGGGCATTGACCTCACTGGAGATGGCCACACCCTTGTCAGTTACTCGCAGCTCTCAAACTGGGGCCAGTGCTCAACTTGGGACAACTTCACCGTTGCGCCCTTCACTGCTGGGGCTAGAACTTTCACCTTCGACAACCCCTGCGAGTACTTCCAAGCCGGCAAAGTGAAGGCGACAACGCTCTCGCTGTCGGTGCTGGTGGCAATCGAGATGTTCAACTCACTCAACGCCCTCTCTGAAGACACCAGCCTTCTCAGCATGCCTCCGTGGGTCAACCCGTGGCTGCTCCTGGCCATGTCTGTGTCGTTCGGGCTGCACTTCCTCATCCTCTACGTGCCATTCCTCGCACAGGTGTTTGGCATCGTGCCCCTCAGCCTGAACGAGTGGCTGCTGGTGCTTCTCGTGGCGCTCCCCGTGGTGCTCATCGACGAGGTCCTCAAGTTTGTGGGCAGGTGCACGACCGCATCGGGTCCCAAGAGGCGATTAAAGAAGCAGAAGGGCGAGTGAGGGTGGCTAACAGCGGTTCTTTCAGGCACCGCAGAAACTAATCAATTTGTTCCGGACCATGTAACAGTGGTCGCCAAAGGATGTTTATTCAGCCGATAATATATATATATATATCCGTCCAATACAGGAAACTGAAGTAGATAAAGTTTCTCAAACAAGATCAAACTTTAGCAGATCTGCTCTTGTTTCTTAGTTGTTAGGTTGCAACCTTGATTATATATATCCTGTGAATTATATGTAGCTAGTGTTTAAAAGCCTTGCTCGTGTTTTGAGGAAAACTATTTGCCAAACAATGAGTGCAAATAATTATGCTTGGCGGGAACTACCGTTTCTGCTTACTGTTGTTCATGCCCCCTGTTGGGCCTGTGGTGTCAGTTCTTTGGGAGTGCTTTGAGGCACCAAATATTTTGTTCTGGTGATGAAATGGTGATGTGTTGTGCCTGCTCTGTGATGTGGTAAATGTCCTTAGGATTCTTGCTAGGGAAGATGAGACGGTGCTGACCCGAAGTCTGTAAATGAGTCCTTTGATACTGCCTCCGGTTAGAAATACCTGTCGTGGCCATCCATTGGCCTGCAGGTGATGATCTCTGTTTCCTGTCCTAAATCAGGTTGTACGTTGTTGATTCAGATGACCCGCCTCTGGTTAAGATTATCTTGTTTCACTTCTCGTGGCATTTGCAAGACACTCTCCGCAATCCGTTGATGCCATCTCGAATTGTAAAAAAGCTTGTTCAAATTGTTGTTAAGCTGCTGGACAAGCAAAGGATCAACGAAAATTCAACCGTCAGAGATCAAAGCGCTCTCTTTGTTGAAGGTGTCTTTGCTGCTAAGCAATCTCATATTTCCGATCAAATTAAAAAATGTCGGCAAATATTTTGTTTTATCTTTCTAACTCAACTGGGCTATGTTCTGGATTTATGGATGTTATTTGCGTTAGCTTCCTTACCTACAGAAAATTAATAATCTTCAGATTCCCCAGCCTCGAAATTCCAGACTTTCACGGCCTTGCCTGAACCCCAGTAACGTTAACTCCTTGTCTACAGAAATTGCAATGTGCTCACCAAGGTACGTCCAAGGTTCAGTCACTAAGTTCAAAAACAAATTGAATTCTCGTACTATTTGCTTCTTGACTTTTAAGTTTCCAGTGAAATTTTTTCGCCACCCACCCACCCAGCCAACAATCATTCGTTCCTACCCTCAAAAAAAATTATTCATTCATTCTTCACGCATTAGCCTGTTATTTTATCCATTAGCTGTAGTTGAAGTTACATAATAAGATGGATTCATTAAGGTATTCCTCCTACATGTCTCCATCTTGCAGATAGGCCAGGGGTGATACGAGAGCTCCTGAACATATATCAGAGAATTCACATGTAGGGCATGTTTGATTCAAAGGATTTTCAAAGGAATTTTATAGGATTCCAATCCATAGGAACTTTTCCAATAGTGTGTTTGATTTAAAGGAATAAATCCTACAAAATTCCTATGCATTGCTTTTCTACACTACAATCCTATAGGATTTCTAACAAGAGGTGAGACCTCTTGGAAAAAATCCTATGTGTCTATGACAACTATGACATGTACCTAAACCCTATAAAATTTCCTGTGTTTTTCTGCGGTGCAATCAAACAGCTTATCTTATCGATTCCTGCATGTTTCATTCCTGTAGGATTCACTTTTCCTATTCCTGTATTTTACAAATCCTTTGAATCAAACATGCCCGTAGTGTTTGTACCTCTGAAAGCACTTTGTGGCTAATTAATCGCTACATTTCTGTCTGTACTCCTAAGTCTTAACAGTCAAGTGACTGCTACTAACATGCATTTCTTCCTACATTTTGGAGTAGTGCTCTAGCATAAAGAGGTGCATTTTGTTTTACTTGGAGTAGTGCTCTAGCATAAACCGGTGTCTACTGTATTACTCCAGGTCTCCAGCACACTCCAGTATCTGAATTTATCCTAGAGTGTTCACATTCAGCTGAAACTTGGAGTATCTGAATTTACACTACGGTAGTGTTCGCATTCAGCTGAAACTTGGAGTATCTGAATTTATTTATCCTACAGTAGGTGCACATGTACTTGGAGTATCGGGAGTATCTAAATTTATCCTACGGAACATAAACTCGGTCAGTTTGAACATGCACGTATCTCAATTTATCCTACTAGCAGCTTGATGTACTGCTATTTGTTTCACCGCTGAGCTTGATGTACTGCTATTTGTTTCACCCTACAGGGAGCTTTTGGAAACAAATTCATGATCCATCATTTGGAAACGAACTCAATGTACATGCGTCTTCTTGTGCAGAAGGTTCTGCAGGCCGTGGCTCGCCTTCAACAGCGGTGGCGATCGGAGGAGAAGCGGCGGCGATCGCAGGAGCTTGTCCTTGCGAGTAGTGTTGGCGATCGGAGGACTGGGATCCCGCCGGTTAGGTTGTCCTAGATGTCCCAGAAGTGCTAAGGTTGTTCTGCGCGAGCCCGAGCACCTAGAAGCTGGCGCACACGCTAATCTCAACGGAGATCCCGTTGGAAAGATTTCAGTTTGGAACAAATGTCTGATAGTTGCTAGACAGGTCGTTTGGGTTACCTGTGTCTGGTTTTGATGTTCTATTTGTTAAGAGAAATTATTCCAGATAATTAGGGGATAAAATTCCCGCTTAATTAGGAGGTGCGGTTCCAGCCTGGGAACCAACATCCCCGCTTCTCGACGGTTACTTCCTGGAGATACTCTGCGAGCCATCGATCGTGGAACTGCCTGATCAACGCCATCCTTCAGGAAACCGACATATATCATACCGATTGTATAAAAGCTTTGTCAATCATCAATAAATAACATAGATTTCATTCTTGTCTCTCGCTGTCAATTTTTCTAGTTCAAACACGTTATCAGCACTGCTCCGGCAAGGATTCCGGCGATCACCGAAATTAGAGAAAAGAGCTCTCCACGGGGACAATTCGATGGAAGAGGAATTATGCCTTGTGGACAGTGCTACCACAAACTCTATACTGAGGGAGTTGAAATATTTTCAGACTCTGAAAAAGATGAATGGAGATATTTTGACTATCGCTGGACGCGATACGGTAATTGTTGGCACTGGACGTGCCATATTTACCCTCCCAAACAGTACACAAGTGACAATTGAGGATGCCTTGTTGTATCCCGATTCGTCACGTACCTTAATCAGTTATCGAGATATCCGTAAGAATGGTTTTCATATTGAAACCCATGAAGACAACAAAGAAGAGTATCTGCTCTTCACAAAAGATAACGGATATGGCAAGCAAGTACTTGAAAAAATTTCTTCTCTGTCGTCCGGACTGTACTATACGTACATCAAGCCCGTAGAACATGTTGCTTACAAGGTAATCTTCCAGAATATTGACGCATTTCAAACTTGGCATGATCGCCTAGGACATCCCGGCATCGAGATGATGAGGAAGATTACTAGCAATTCCATTGGTCATAATTTGCATGAGTCCAAATTTCCTCAGTCATCAGACTTTGTGTGTACATCATGTGCCACAGGGAAGCTAATTTTGAGGCCTTTCCACCTCAAAATACAAGTTGAACCACTTCAGTTCCTTGAACGAATTCAAGGTGATATTTATGGTCCTATCCAACCATTATCTGGACCATTCAGGTATTTCATGGTTTTGATAGACGCATCTACACGATGGTCATATGTGTGTCTTCTTTCCACACGAAACCATGCATTTGCCAAGAGAATGAGGGAAGTAATTAAGTTACAGGCCCATTATCCAGAAAGTAGAATTAAATCAATTCGCATGGACAATGCTGCAGAATTCTCTTCACGCGTCTTCAATGACTATTGCATGGCCTTGGGGATTGAAGTTCAGCACTCTGTTCCATATGTCCACACTCAAAATGGTTTGGCTGAGTCCCTAATAAAGAGGATCAAACTCATTGCAAGACCTTTGTTAATGAATTGCAGCTTGCCAACTTCGTGTTGGGGTCATGCGGTTTACACGCTGACCTAATCCAATGCGACCCATCGCATATCACAAGATTTCCTCGCAATTGGTGCGTGAAATCCTCCCAAGATTTCCCATCTGCGTAAGTTCGGATGTGCTACATATCCCGATCTCACCACCACAATGGATATCCATGGGCCCACATAGAAAACTAGGGATCTATGTGGGTACAAATCGCCGTCGATTATTAAGTACCGAACCCCATCAGGGATCTATTCACAGCCGTCACGCTGATTGCATATTTGATGAGGAACATTTTCTAGCATTAGGGGAGATTTCAAGTACCGAAGAATGCCCGGAAATTGATTGAATGCTATCGCCATTTCAACCTCTAATCCACGTACCCAAGAGACCGAACTCCAAGTTCGAAAATCATCAATTTGCAACATCTTGCAAATAATCGCGATTCATTCTTGATCTAAAAGGTGTTACAAAATCCGAAAACCGCCGAAATGCGCCAGAAGAGTGGAGGTACCAACAAAACCACTCAACTCCCTAATCCTAAAAAGAGGGGTAGTACGGCCGACCGGAACCCTTCTATAAGCAACAAAGGAGAGAGAGAGAAAATCCTCCAAATCGGTAAATGCAAGTCACTCAACGTTGGCGAACACCTTATGGGTAGTATACACCGGTGGAAGGAAACCTCCACAACTCAGCTCCAGTTTGCACACCGGTCGGGACATCGAACACCTAGACTCACGCGTATTGGGAAATCACGAAGAGTCATCAAGGGTGCATGAGATATCCACCAACTATATCGATTCGGAGAATCATTCAACCGTAAGTCTATGATTGTCGACACTTATTTTCTGCTACAATTGCCGATACCCTTCTCAATGATCATGATCCAAGGACTATCGTTGAGTGTGAAATGCTCACCGGCCTAAATGGAAGGAAGCAATACAAAGCGTAACTTGCTTCGCTTAATAAAGGAAGGTAGTCGAAGCAATACCAACACCTCCCAATGTTTTCCTGTGATTCAAATGGGTTTTCCTCCGGAAACGGAATGAGAACAATGAGGTGGTGAGATACAAAGCGAGGCTCGTAGCACAGGGTTTCACGCAGAGACCCGGCATTGATTTCAATGAGACATATTCTCCAGTAATGAGTGGTATCACTTTCCGATATCTTATATCTTTGGCAGTGCAAAATCGTCTATCTATGCAGTTGATGGATGTAGTGACCGCATATCTTTATGGGTCACTAGATTCGGACATATACATGAAGGCTCCTGATGGAGTCTCTGAAAGATCATGTGTGCCCCCATGTGTGGTTTTGGTAATTAATGACAATGTTTTATGGACTCATGTTTGCATTGAGTTTTACTTGTAGGATTTGTCCATAGACAATGCTTGAATCATATGGTGGCTTCAAGGTTGGAATAAGAATAAAGTGAAGAAGATCAAGTGTTGATCAAGGTTTCTTAATATGATCTCAAGTAAGAATATGTGAAGATATGCCTAAAAAAGAGGCTCTTCCATAGTGGAGTATGGGGGAGTATCTTCACCAAGCTAGTGCAATCAAGAAAGGTGCTCCATCCTGAGGTGTGGAATATACAAGGAAAAGGTTTGATATTGATAGGGTTTCTTTCTCACTGGTCTCGGTGTTAGTTGGAGATCGGTTTATAGGATAGATAACCGCATTATCAAGAGGGCTCTCAAGTGAGTAACTTGATCATATCCCTCGGTGAGAGCTCAAACCTTTGCATACTTGCCATCATATTTCTTGGTTCTTATTTGATTCTTATCCATGAGAGGATTTAGATATTGTGTCAATCTCTATGACAAGCTTAAGTTCATCGAAAACGGATTTCATAAGCATTCTCTATTGTGTTTTCGATATTGGAGGTTTTACTGGTTTGTCTTTTATAGATAGGTTAAACCTTTCATCATTTGGTTTTATCCTCCTTGCTGGAATATGATGGTTCCCATGATCTTGGAGAGCTCGTTACTATCTTCAAACGAGCCCAAGATCATCAAAATCGAGTCCGAATGAAAAAGTTATGATGGTTTCGATTTTGTTGTTCCCGGTTTCGGGGCGGATTATCCGCCATGGGGCGGATTATCCGCCCAATTTTGGAAACGGCTAAGGACTTTGGCGTTGCTCAGAATGGGGGCGGATTTTCTGTCCTTCGGCGGATTATCCGCCCAAATATCCGCCTATCGAGAGTCGCGCAAGTCCTTAGCCATTTTGGGCAGAACTGAATATCCGGGAGGCGGATTATCCGGCTGGAAGGTCCCAAGCGGTCATATTTCGTTGGGGAGCGGTATAAATAGACCCCTTCTTCCTCCTTAGGCTGGTTGCTTGCATTCTCTCTCTCCTCCATTGTTTTGACCTTCAAGAGCTTGCAAATACTCTCAATCCCTCCCATATTTCTTGAATCTTTTTGGGGGATTTGAAAGGGGAGATCTAGATCTACAACTCCACCAATCCATCTCTCCTCTATGTGAGGGGAACATATTGGGATCTAGATCTTGGGGTTTCTTTTGTGGATTTCCTCATGTGTTCTTCTCTTATTCTCCCACTAGCTTTTGTAGATTTTGTGGAATTTGAGAGAAGGACTTGAGCACTTCCTGTGTTCTTGCCATTGCATTTGGTGCATAGGTTTGAGTTCTCCTTGGAGGATTTGGTGAGTGAAAGTTGAGAAGCTTTTTACTCTTGGGTTCTTGGAACCCTAGACGGTTTGTTGGTGTTGCAGGTTGTGGCCTTGGTGGCGTTTGTTGGGAGCCTCCGATTAAGTTGTGGAAGTGCCCCAACCTTGTGAGAGGTTCCGGTTGCCACCGAAAAGTGCACCGATAGTGGAAGTGTGGATCGATCCCGTTAGGGTGAGATTCACCGGAGAATAAGGGAGGCCTTTTGTGGCGTAGGTGGTTTGATACCACCCCCTCTCCAACGAGACGTACTCTCTTTATGGGAGGAACTCGGTAATAAATCATCGTCTCCGCGTGCCTCGGTTATCTCTATATCCGAGCTATTTACTTATGCACTTTACTTTGTGATAGCCTTCGTGCTTGAATTATTATATCTAGCTATCACATAGTTGCTTGTTTTGCTTAGCATAAGTTGTTGGTGCACATAGGTGAACCGTAGTTTATATAGGTTTGTGCTTGACAAAGTAAACGCTAGTTTTATTCCGCCTTTGTTAAGCCCATCTTGTAAAAGTTTTAAACCGCCTATTCACCCCCCCTTTAGGCGGCATCTGTATCCTTTTCAATTGGTATCAGAGCCCGGTCTCTCATTTTAGGCTTCACCGCCTTGAGAGTAAATATGTCGGCTAGGGGATTAGTGCACAATGACATGTTCTTATTCGATGGCACAAATTATGATATATGGAAAACTCGTATGCTTATTCATTTTCGGGACATGGACCCAAATTTGGGCGTATTGTAGATATAGGTTTTCTCCTCCTATGGATTTCAAAAATCTATCTTGTGAGGATGAGAAAAACTTATATCTCGATGCTCAAGCTTCTAATGTGCTTGTTAATGCTTTGAGCTATGTAGTTACCTCTTCAATCATTCCTTTTTGGAGCGCTCATGAGTTATGGACAAAACTTCAAGATAAATATGTTGTGTCCAATATTGTTGAGGATGATTATGTTGCTTCCACTTCCGGTCTAGATGAGTTCTCATCTTCTACCACTTCACCAACATGTGATTTTTCACAAGGTAATGATATGGTGAGTGGTGATAGAAATTGCAATTTGGATAGTGTGCTTACTATTTATAATCCATCATCTCTATCTAGTTGCAATGATCTATCTTTGGACTTTAACACTTCTAGCACTACAAATTTCTTACATGCTTGTGTTAATAGTCCTTGCATATCATGTAGAAATGACTTGAATAAATCTCATGATGATATGCTTGTGTTTTCTTGTTGCCATGATAAAAATGCTTCTATTTCCTCTAGTGCTTGTTGCTAACCATGTAGAGGAAACCGAAGATTCTATGGGCCAAGACAAGGTTTTGAATGAAGCCACAAATTCAATCTCATCTTCACCTTATTTCGGTACCCACCTATGCCTTATGGCTAGGGATTCAAAGGTAACTCCTACTTTGGAACCCATTACCTCTTGTGATGAGGAGGATGTGGATAATGTGGAAGAAGAGCTTGATATTGATGATTTATATGAAAAGGGTGAGATTGTTTATCGTGCCCTTGTTAAGAATAATATTGCTTGCCCTAACTTTGTTGAAATCTTGGACTTTGCTATTAAGAGCAAAGAACATATTGATAAGTTAGAAGCACAAATTGAGGAGCAAGAAAACATAATTGATGAAAAGTTTGCGCTTGAGCGTGAGTATGCTAATGAAATTGCTCAACTAAAGAACTCCTTGAAGAAGAACAAACCACCAAAGAATCTCTTGAGGAGACTTTTACTCTAGAATTATCTAGAGTAAAGGAATACCATGATAGAGAACTTATGTGGCAAACTCCTTCAAGATTAAAATGATGAACTTGGCGTTGCTTATGCTAAACTTGTTGAGGATTTTAAGCACCTCGAAAATGGCTCTGGTCGTTAAGAGGGAGCTCATCAAACTCACCGAGTCGCATGAGCAACTTAAAGCTCATACTCAAAGAGCTTGCCAAGTTGCCCTCACCTCTTGCTAATAGTGATGATGCTTGTGCTACTAACTCTATTTCTTATGGCGTCTATTTTGAAGGAGAATGTTGAGCTAAAGGATCAACTTGCGTTGCTAACTAGCAACTATGGGAAATTAGAAGAAAGTCATGTTAAGCTCTCGAGCTCGCATGAGGATCTTCTAGTCTCCCATGGTAGGCTAAAGTTAGATTATGAGGCCATCGTGTCAAAGGTAACATCTAGTGGACCTCATGTGGACATTAGCACTATATATACTCCAAATGTTATATTGCCATGTGCTAGTCCTTGTAATTCATCCTCTCACAACCATGCTATATCTTGTGATGAATTACATTACGTGCCTTGTTGCTCTAACAATGTAGCATCTACTTCCTCTAGTACTTTTGTTGAAACTAGCCATGTAGAGGAAATCAAAGAGCTCAAGGATCAAGTCACTTCTTTGAAGAATGACTTGAAAAAGGGTCATCAACGGAAGGCCGCACTCGACAAAATCTTGGGTGTGCAAAAATCCCCCAATGACAAGAGTGGGCTTGGATTCAACTCCAATGTCAAGAACAAGTCCACTATCAAGTTGAAGCATAAGGGAAACAAGAAAAATGGCCAAGTTCAAGTCAAGAATCCGGCCAACATTGTTTGCTTCAAGTGCAAGGAAGAAGGGCACCATGTTAGATCTTGCCCATTGAAGAAAAAGCTTCTTAGTGTGAAGCAACAAGGAAGAGGCCTCAAACCCCACCTCAAGTCATTGTGGGCCTCTTCCTAAGAGGACTACTCGAGCTCTTCCTCGAGTTGTGGCTTCACCTAAGAAGAAAGATGGCAAGATAAGAACTTGCTACATATGCCGTGAGAAGGGGCACATTTCTTCCTCATGCACTATTGGTATCTCCTCATCCAATCCTATCATTATTGATGATGCTTATTCTCTTTGTAAGGATGAGGTTGGCAATGTGTTTGCCAAATTTGTTGGTGCCCAATGTGGTGTCAAGAAAAGAACCATTTGGGTGGCCAAACCTATTGTTACTAACTTCTTAGGACCCAACTTGGTTGGGGACCATCTAGCTAAAACTTGATCAATAGGTGTTGGTTGGAGGGCATTGCAGACTTGGTTACATTATGAAGAATTGAGGGATCTTCATCTAGTGTAATTGTCAAGTCAAGTCATGTGGATTATATTGCCTCTACTATATATCCAATGTTCCTCCTTGCGGTAACATATGCTTAACTCATTACATTGAAAGTTACTCGCCCCCTTGTGCATGTGTTGGTTTTGTATCTTCCATGCTCTTGTACATGTTGTGATTTCCACTTAATTATCTTGAGGAATCAAACATATTTTTGTGTATGATTAGGTGGCACACCATATATGTGTGTTTCTTATGTTTGAGCCTTTCTTGGTTATATTTGGTATCTTATTTGGCTCTTGTGAGAGATTAATGGACTATCCCATTTTGGGGGAGTGTTATGCTTGGGCATTCCACAATCCTAAAAATGTGTGTACATGAGAAATTTAAGTTCTATAATGTCCATTAATTATATCTATTTGGATCCGTTGCCTCGTGTTGGTTTTATGGTAGTATCACATTACGGGGGAGTCATATGCTTAGTGCATATTACAATCCAAAAAAATGTGAATATTCGAGGTTGTGTCACTTAGAATTGATATGGATAATTATCTAGCGCCTATGTGACACATTAGCTCATACAAGTTCCAATTTGCTTGAATGCATTTATTGATCATATTTTGGATCTTGTATATGAGAGTGTTTCTTGGTATGTGTTTCCTCATATTTAGATCTCTATATCTTCATGGAAACCATTTGCTTCAAGTTAATCTAATCACCAGTGATTGTGTGACTATTGGAAGCTACCAAGAATCTTGTTTGAAGTATCATGCTTAATTCTTATATTTTGTTATATGCTTCTTGTTGTGACTATGATCTTGGATATCCATGCAAGCTACCTTGGGAAAATTATTCCCAATATTTCTTGTCCTTGGACAATGAGTACTCAATTTATGGTAGAATTTATTGATCATATTCACTTTGGCCTTTGTTTAATTTTATCCTATCTTTGGCCAAGAAAATGTTTTGTGTTGTCTCCCAAGCCTTCCTTGCTTCTTTTGGATCTTCTTATTTTATTGATGTCCTCTTGTGTTTTACTTATTGTAGGTAGTAGTGATGATCCCATTTGTGTGCATTTTTCATTCAAAAGAAAATTCTATATAATGTACTACTTATGGGTGAGCTCTCCTATATTATCTAGAACAATCTTTTTATGCTTCCTTGTTTGATCCATATCGAGTTTTATGTGCTTGGAAGTTTGATCTATTCGTTTTGGTATTTTGTGCCATCATGAAAAGTTTGGAGAGTTTGGTTTACTTGTTGGAACCTTACTCTTTTTGGGAGTTGGTTTTGTCCTTTTATGTGATTTATTGTATATCTTCCTTGTGTGTGCTTGTTTCATTATGGGCATATGTCTTTGTGATGTTTCCATTTAGAAACATACACACATATGTGAAGATAATGTTAGTTGATTTTTAATCCTTGGAGACCACCTTTCTATTCCTTTTGATTCTTTGGTGGCTTCCAAATTTAATTGCCTATGGGTGCTTGTTCCTATTGTTTGCATCTTTGGGCACTCATATTTGTTCTCTCATGCTTGTATTGTTCAATGAACTTGGATGAGTGAGGATTCCATGGTTATGAACCTTGTTCCCAAATGCAATTATCATAATTGGTGCATTATCTTCGGGGAGCTCATCTAATTCATTTAATAATTCTCATTTATCTTCTCTCATTTATTGTGCCTTAAATGTTTATGGGGAGTGAGGATTCCATATTTGTGCATTTTTGTATTTAAATACACCGATTTTAAAGTATGCACAAATCTTGGGGGGCTTCTCTATTTTATTTAATCATTTATTTGATCTTTCATGTGTTGTGTTTTAAATTCTTATGGGGGAACAAGGATTCCATATTTGTGCATTATGTATTCCAATGCATTTATTTTAAAACTGTGCACAAATATTGGGGAGCTTCTCTATTTGTTATTTAAAACACTCTTTTGCTCATATCATAATATCTTGTAGTTTCCATTTGGACCCATTTGTTGTTTTCAAATTGGTTTGTCGGATCTTCTGATTGCTTGCGTCTTTTATTTTATTCCTTTGGCAATCTTCGGGTCCTCGATATAGTTCTACTCCCTCCCAAGTATTGATCATTGTATATGTGCGAAGACACACCTTTGGAGGAATTATTACTATATTGGTCGTCTAGAACTATTCACCCATTTTGGCAATCGATGCCAATGGGGGAGATGTTTTGGAGGGTTTAAGGGAAGTTTGTTCTTAAGCATTTGCCTCTCATGCTCTTGCATCTTTGTTGTTGCTTTGTATGTTGAATATATAGAGGAAACTCCACCAACGGTAATGGTTCATCACACACGCATATATTGTGGGGGAGCTTGCTCTATATATTATGGGCGTACCAACATCACATACTTGTGTAGTATTTGATGTTGGCGCAACCATTTTTTTTGTTAAGTTGATTATATAAACCCTCTCAAAGGATTGTCATCAATTACCAAAATGGGGGAGATTGAAAGAACATGTGTGCCCCCATGTGTGGTTTTGGTAATTAATGACAATGTTTTATGGACTCATGTTTGCATTGAGTTTACTTGTAGGATTTGTCCATAGACAATGCTTGAACCATATAAGAATAAAGTGAAGAAGATCAAGTGTTGATCAAGGTTTCTTAATATGATCTCAAGTAAGAATATGTGAAGATATGCCTAAAAAAGAGGCTCTTCCATAGTGGAGTATGGGGGAGTATCTTCACCAAGCTAGTGCAATCAAGAAAGGTGCTCCATCCTGAGGTGTGGAATATACAAGGAAAAGGTTTGATATTGATAGGGTTTCTTTCTCACTGGTCTCGCGGTGTTAGTTGGAGAGATCGGTTTATAGGATAGATAACCGTACTATCAAGAGGGGCTCTCAAGTGAGTAACTTGATCATATCCCTCGGTGAGAGCTCAAACCTTTGCATACTTGGCATCATATTTCTTGGTTCTTATTTGATTCTTATCCATGAGAGGATTTAGATATTGTGTCAATCTCTATGACAAACTTAAGTTCATCGAAAACGGATTTCATAAGCATTCTCTATTGTGTTTTCGATATTGGAGGTTTTACCGGTTTGTCTTTTATAGATAGGTTAAACCTTTCATCATTTGGTTTTATCCTCCCTTGCTGGAATATGATGGTTCCCTGCATGATCTTGGAGAGCTCGTTACTATCTTCGAAACGAGCCCAAGATCATCAAAATCGGAGTCCGAATGAAAAAGTTATGATGGTTTCAGTTTTGTTGTTCTCGCCATTTGGGGCGGATTATCCGCCATGGGGCGGATTATCCCAATTTTTGAAAACGCTAAGCAAGGACTTTGAGGCGTTGCTCCCAGTAATGGGGGCGGATTTTCTGGTCCTTCGGGGGCGGATTATCCGCCCCAAATATCCGCCCCTATACTGAGAGTCGCGCCGCGAAGTCCTTAGCCATTTTTTGGGCCCGGGGAACCTGGAATATCCGGGGGAGGGGCGGATTATCCGGCCTGGAAGGTCCCAAACGGTCATATTTCGTTGGGGAGTGGTATAAATAGACCCCTTCTTCCTCCTTAGGCTGGTTGCTTGCATTCTCTCTCTCCTCCATTGTTTTGACCTTCAAGAGCTTGCAAATACTCTCAATCCCTCCCATATTTCTTGAATCTTTTTGGGGGATTTGAAAGGGGAGATCTAGATCTACAACTCCACCAATCCATCTCTCCTCTATGTGAGGGGAACATATTGGGATCTAGATCTTGGGGTTTCTTTTGTGGATTTCCTCGTGTTCTTCCTCTTATTCTCCCACTAGCTTTTGTAGATTTTGTGGAATTTGAGAGAGAAGGACTTGAGCACTTCCTGTGTTCTTGCCATTGCATTTGGTGCATAGGTTTGAGTTCTCCTTGGAGGATTTGGTGAGTGAAAGTTGAGAAGCTTTTTACTCTTGGGTTCTTGGAACCCTAGACGGTTTGTTGGTGTTGCAGGTTGTGGCCTTGGTGGCGTTTGTTGGGAGCCTCCGATTAAGTTGTGGAGAAGTGCCCCAACCTTGTGAGAGGTTCCGGTTGCCACCGAAAAGTGCACCGATAGTGGAAGTGTGGATCGATCCCGTTAGGGTGAGATTCACCGGAGAATAAGGGAGGCCTTTTGTGGCGTAGGTGGTTTGATACCACCCCCTCTCCAACGAGACGTACTCTCTTTATGGGAGGAACTCGGTAATAAATCATCGTCTCCGCGTGCCTCGGTTATCTCTATATCCGAGCTATTTACTTATGCACTTTACTTTGTGATAGCCTTCGTGCTTGAATTATTATATCTAGCTATCACATAGTTGCTTGTTTTGCTTAGCATAAGTTGTTGGTGCACATAGGTGAACCGTAGTTTATATAGGTTTGTGCTTGACAAAGTAAACGCTAGTTTTATTCCGCCTTTGTTAAGCCCATCTCGTAAAAGTTTTAAACCGCCTATTCACCCCCCCTCTAGGCGGCATCTGTATCCTTTTCAGTCTCTGTCCCGAATGCAAGCGCTAAACGCAACATGTACTGTGTAAAACTGAACAAGTCTTTATACGGCTTGAAACAGTCGGGACGGATGTGGTACAACCGACTTAGTGAGTTCCTTCTTCAGAAGGGTTACTCCAACAATGATGACTGTCCATGTGTCTTCATCATGAAGTCCTTTTCAGGATTTTGCATCATTTCAGTGTATGTCGATGATCTCAACATTATTGGCAATGCACAAGATATTGATGAAGCACGCAATCATCTAAAGACAGAATTTGAGATGAAGGATTTGGGTCAAACCAAATTTTGCTTGGGTCTTCAACTCGAGCATCTTCCCTCAGGAATAATGGTACACCAAGCTGCCTATATCCAGAAAATATTGGAGAAATTCAATATGGACAAATCCTATCCATCTAAAACTCCCATGGTGGTTCGTTCTCTAGACGTAGAGAAAGATCCGTTCAGGCCAAGGGATGATGGAGAAGAGATGTTGGGACCCGAGGTTCCATATCTCAGTGCCATTGGTGCGCTCATGTATCTTGCAAATTGTACGAGACCTGACCTCGCATTTGCAGTGAATCTACTTGCTAGACACAGCGCAGCTCCTACCAAACGCCATTGGTCGGGAGTCAAGAATGTCTTTCGATATCTCCAAGGCACAAAGGATCTTGGCCTATACTTTCAGTTTCAGAGAAATCTGGACTCCAGTATGATTGGATACACTGATGCTGGCTACTTATCTGATCCACATAATGCCATATCACAGACCGGTTTTGTGTTCCTACATGGTGGAACTGCTATATCATGGAAGTCTTCGAAACAGACTCTGGTTGCCACTTCTACCAACCATTCTCAAATAATTGCATTATATGAGGCATCACGCGAATGTATGTGGCTTCGCAGAATGATAAACCACATACAACAGTCATGTGGAATTGGTTCTATCGAATCACCTACCATTATCCATGAGGATAATGCGGCTTGTGTTGCACAGATGCAAACAGGATACATCAAGAGCAATATCACTAAACATATTGCCCCAAAGTTGTTTTATCCTCATGAACTCCAAAAGAGTGGGGAAATAAACATCTTGCAAGTCAAATCATGCGATAATCTCGCCGACTTGTTTACGAAGTCTCTACCAACTTCAATATTCCAGAAATATATTCATGGAATCGGTATGCGACGGCTTCGAGATTTGCAAGAATTAGGGGGAGTATCTTCCGGAACTATTCATGTTCAAAGCATCATATTACGCTCTTTTTTCCTTAAATGAGTTTACTTTACAGGTTCTCGTTAAGGTTTTTAATAAGATAATATCAACATAAGATCATATGTCATACTATCCGTTTTCCCCATCGGGGTTTTTAAGATGGTATAAACAACATATTTATTGACCTCCAGATTCTATGGATTTATTTCATATTGAGTTAACAGATGCGATAATCATCATATGCTATGCTATTTTCTCCTTATTTTCCCACAGGGTTTTTGAAGGAGTTTTAACAGCATATCCTATACTCCTTACATTTTTTCCCACTGGGTTTTTGGAGAAGATTTAATCAAGATGATGAGTTGTGATAGAGTCAAGCGGTGATTAGGGGGAGTGTTAAGAGTAATTATTCTAGATAATTAGGGGATAAAATCTCCGCTTAATTAGGAGGTGCGGTTCCAGCCTGGGAACCAACATCCCCGCTCCTCGACGGTTTCTTCCTGGAGATACTCTGCGAGCCATCGATCGTGGAACTGCCTGATCAACGCCATCCTTCAGGAAACCGACATATATCATACCGATTGTATAAAAGCTTTGTCAATCATCAATAAATAACATAGATTTCATTCTTGTCTCTCGCTGTCAATCTTTAGTTCAAACACTATTGGGCAGTAGCCTGTCAGTTTCAGACTTGTAGTTTTCTAGCGAGTTTTTCTTAGTCTGGCCGTTTGAGTTGTACTGGTCGTGTAACTCAGCCTTAGGGCTATATTTCTTTCTATCTATAAAACGACATGCATTCTATCTATAAAATCACATGCAGTCCTCCTATATGGTTTGAAAAAAAAGGAACCGATCCTTCTTGTTTTTTTAGCAAGAACTGTAAGGTTTGAGCCACACAGCAAACTTTTTGATCGAAAGTTGGTACAGAAAAACCAAAAGGAAACTCCTCAGACTAGGCATGGTGACCTCCTAAATGAATGAATGAACCTTCTCATCCGAAAGTTGGTAAAACTCCTTGGGAAATGGCTTCTTCCTTCAATATGACTTCAGTAAAAATGTTCATTAAACTTCCTCTTGGCCTCAAAGAAACTTCCTCTTGGGAAAGATTATTTTGAACTACTAGAACAAAGATTGAATCTGATGGCAAGTTCAATCTCCAGAAGAGGACACTCGTTTCTCATCGTAAATAAACTACAACCAGTCTTACAATATATCCCTAAAAGTCACTCCTTGTTATATGACCAGTCTTCTTTTTTTGTAGAAAGTTCTCGCGTGTCATTCCATCGGAGACGATTACAAGCATGCAGCGGAGGACAGTATAGAGAGAGGGAGAAGGGACAACTGAGAACACCCTATGAAAAAAGAGGAAAAACATAAAACAGTCCATCAGATCTTCTGAGCAATGCTGGAACATCCACCGACGAAAGAAGCAACGCCCTCTTCTCCGTGGCACGTCGGCTAGATGGGGCGACTGCCTATTAGTTACCTAACTTGGATCCCAGATCCGCTGCTTTGCTCAGCCAACCTCGTCGGAGAAGAAAACACCGGAGCTGCCTACCGCCGTCTTCGAACCCGCACTGGGCTGCCACACGGTTAAGTTGCTGGAAGTACTTCAATATATCTACGAACGTAGCAATTATCAACCAGATAATGACCAGCCTCATATAAGGATCCATCCAGCGGGTGCTTCACTATATCTGCACAAGCAAAACAATGCCGGGGATCAATACCCCCGTCGCGTAGGAGCTCGGAAAACCCACCTGCAGAAATGAGAGGTTATTATAAAAGGTTGGGATTTCAATAGAAAAAAGAATCGTGCTACAAAAGTTGGCTTAGAACTAACCTACTCTCTCCTTTTCTTCTAGAGCAACTATGGATACAGGTACCCAAGCGTGTATATCATGATCAAGTCGTAGTTCAGCAAAGAAGAACTCCTCCTTTGAATTCTCCAGACTGCTTTTTGCCGTGAAATTCACATGCTGATAGGTACCGTCATATCTAATTACGCTGCTGACGATGGCTTTGATGAGCTGATACTTGATCTAGGTTTTTTTCAAGAGTAAGGAAATAAGAACAAACGGAAGAATACAATTTTTTTATTATAGAACACTAGGTAAAGGTGAAAACTAACAGTTGCAGAAAATTAAGATACTCCTAATTAATAATAATAATATTATTAAATAATAGGTCATCTACAGATTGAAACACACCAAAGATGTGTTTAACCATTCTAAATATATAGGACATACTCTAACTAAGTGGGAACTCACAAAAGATGGTTATGCATCTATAATACACTTGAACAAATAATATACCATCAGTAGACAACAGACAGAATCTAGGACAGAAAAATCCTCTCATGGTTTTGCTTGTTATATGTATATGTGGTAATTAACTGCTCGAAGAACGCGGTTTTTATGCCATTGCTGAGTAGAACATTAAAGAAAGTGTTTCATTGTTTATAATAATACTGCCTATATACATTCGAAACAGAGATAAAAAAAATCACCCTACAATACCAGTGGATATATATATTCAAAACAGAGATGGAAAGAATCATCCTACAATTTCTAAAGCACATACAGATTCAAAACAGAGATGATTAAAAAACTTGGAAACGGAGATGCTTAAAAAACTTCACCTCGTGCTTGTCCTGGCTGTTGTAGTGCTCCAGCGCAGCCTTTGCATACTTGGGGACATTTAGCACATGGGCCTCGAAGCATTCATCCCGGAGATCGCTGTATTCTTCTGAATCTAAATCGAATGAAGTAGGCTGCTCCGGGGAAGGCGGGCAATCGCTGTCACTGTCAGTCTCATACTCGTCATAGTACCTAGATTTGATCATCAAAAGGGTTATATATATTGCAACTAAACCGAAAGAGGGGACGAATTCAGAGGGACTATAGATGACCAAGAAGAAGAAGTTTTAGCTTACTGTTCTTGGTGGTTGGGATCAGGGAGCGAGGATGCAGCGGAATTCGGATCACCAATGTCCACGTGTTGTCGGGTCTTCTGGTGCCTTGCAGGCGGCAAGGGATAAGGAGGCTCTAGAGGAGGACAGGTCCTCGCACAGTAGAGCACCCGAGGCATGGTTTCTCCTCCTCGATTTCCCTCGACCGATCGATCTCCTTCGCAGAGAAATAGTACTACGAGTTGAGATCGGCCGCCAATTAAATATTTTGTAGATCGATCGGCAATTCTAGGGCAAGCAACCAACTGAAAATTACTACTAGTACCAATCGATTCTAGGGCTAGCAGCGGAAGACGAACACGATCCGATCTACCGGGGGATTCTCGTTAGGCAAGAGGGGGTCGCGAGCTCACCTTCAACTCTCTGCGTTGCCGTTTGTAACTGCCGGAGGTCCAAGAGCCGAGGTGGAGAAGGAGGAGGACGTCGGGGAAGAAGAACCCGGCCAGCGGAGGGCGTGGCGACTTTCTAGGGGTAACAGGTTAATACCACTTTTGCAATTTTTTCGGATACATACACTTTTAGAACAAACTGTTACAAATAAGTCACTTTTCTGGCTAATCATGTTTTAACAGCTAAACTAACATAATAGACCCACAATTAAGCGATGACATGGACCTAGGACCCACATGTCATCCCTCTCATCTTCTTTCCCTCCTCCCTCTCTCTTCTCTCGTATCCTTCTTCTGGCAACCACTCTCCCTACCCATCCCGACCTTCCTGATCTTCTGGTACTCCTGGTTTTGCCGCTTGAGCACCATATTCACTTGCCATCGATCATCATCGTTTGTCGCGTGGCCGCGTTATCGACAAGGTTCTAGTGACCTTTTACTAGTGGTGATGCGCGCTTTTTGGTTCCCCTTGAACTCCGAGTGAAATGCACCCGCCAGCGTAGCCCTGCACGCTCCCTTCCACGACATCCTTGGACGTGGTCGGGTCCTCGGGGCCACGGTAATCACACGACACCGGTGGGAGATAGTAGGAGGGGCGGCGGGAGTTAGAAGAGGGGGTGACGACAGGAGGTAGGAGGGGGTGCTAGCGGTGGAAGGTAGCAGGAGGGGTTATCGACGATGATGATTGATGAGGTGGACTTGGACCCACATGTCATCCCCTCATATCTCTTCTCCTTCATGTACCTCCTCTCTCTCATCAAACAATCAGCTACCTTCCGCCAGTAGCACCCCTTCCTCTTACCTCCCGCCTCCACCCATCTTTCTACCTCCCGCCACCCCTCCTACTATCTCCCCTGGTCCCGACCACGTCTAAGGATGTTGTGGAAGGTGTAACATCCCAAAAATACAACACTTGGATCATCAAACTCTAATCATTAAAATTAGGGTTAATAAAAACTTTTCTAAATAAAATTATGAAAGCATGCATGTGAGCATGCATTTCATTTTGAATTCTTTTGAACCACCTTGTTTGTGTGTTCCATTGCTTGTAAATGGATGCTTAGGTGAAATAAACATCATCTAAACATTTCCTACACTTTTCCTAAAGACAAGTAAATCAAAACAAATAAAATAAGGGAATGGTCATTTTGACCAATTTAACTCCCATGCCTACTTTGGCTGTCCCAAACTTTCAGAACGTAACAGAAACTTTTCTGGATCTTTGCACCCCTTGATTGTACTCATAACAAAGTATCAAGGCCCACTTTGTGATCATCCAGAAACTTTCAAATGCATAGTTTAAATGTCAATTCAAAATTGAATCTTTCTCATATGGGAAGATCCCACTTTTTCAAAAACCACTCAAACAAACTCAACTTTCAAAACCCAAGCATCTGCAGACTCCCCAGCATCAACCTAGCACACCCACCAAAAATCTTTTCAAAATTCAAAACTTGAGTTCTTGCGGCCATTTCATCAAACAGGTTGCAGATACAAATCATCAAAATCCTAAACACTATTGTGAGCAGTGATTGAAGCCTAACTTGTTCCCTCTTTAGCTCACAACCATCTCAGTAGATCATCTAGCAATTTAAACCAAGCAGTAGCCTCACTGTAAGCTGGGCAATAACATCAATGGTGAACAGCCGAAGCTCACCATGCCACCCAAATGGAGACAGCAAGCTAGGAAGAGATTTATCCGTGCCAACCTTGTCTAGGAGGCAGCCCACCGTCCACCGCCACCCCTGTCAACGCCGAACCTTGCAACCTCGACCACACGCGCCCACCGGCCAAAGAACGGTGTCGAGCATGCGCTAGAGCGCCACACTCGACCGACGCCCACAGACCACGCGCCGCCCTCGCCGTGTGCATACGTGATCACCACCGACCCAGGAGACAGCCAGACATCCCCATTCGCGCCCCATGCCGCACAGCCACCGCTCGACGTCGAAGACGCCGCCTAAGGCAGAGCATCGCGTTCTGCACCAAACCGCACCGCCTACGCGTGCATTAAAGCCGAGAGCATCGCCAGAGACCACCAAGCGATCGCCACCGCCGCCATGCCTCTAGCAGCGTAGCCATGTCGCCACGCCGCCCATCCTGCTCGGTCTCATCGTCGCGACTATAAATAGAGGCCACCTCACCGAATTGAGCACACCATCTCACTCCCTCTTCTCACCGATCGTGCCACCCGTTCCGGAGCAAGGCGCAGCAGCATGCTGCAATTTCACCGAGCCCACTGCTTTGGAGAAGAAGGGCGCCAGCGATTGAGACGCCCGGAGAGAAGCTGCCGTACCAGAGGTTCGCCGTCGTTGACTTCGCTCGCCACGACCTCCGAACCCCGGTGAGCCTCCAACGACCCCCACTGGCCGCGCTAGGTTTCTGTCTCGCCGGCGTTGCCCAACGTCGACGATGACCCTCAGTCGTTGGATTAGAACCAGATCGAACGCACCACATCGCCCCATACCGCTTCTCACCCCCCTGTGTCACTGACACGTGGGGACAACAACTTAAACAGCCCGCCGAAGCGCTGCGCTTAGCAGGCCGGACCGTTAACCTTTCCCGCGCAGCCCAGTTATTTGAATTAAACCTTTTCCATTTTATTTCAAACACACTTTTGTACCCAGTTTCAAAAATCTACCCAGGTCGATTCAGTGAACCAAATGGAATGAAACCAATTTTGTTAGAAAGGTCTGGGAATGCTGAATCCAAGCCCGTTGGATTCAAGTCATTTGGATCTGTAGATCATCCTTGGTAAAAATAACAAGGCAGAGGCTTTTCTGCATTCAAACATTTTTCAAATTTAAACCATAATAGCTTTTGAGTTGAATCCAACTCTCAAAAATCACATTTAACCATACCTTTCAGAATATATAAAAATATATAGGTTTACTTACAGAAATAATGACCAAGTAATAAAATAATGCCACATAGGCATTTCTAGACACATTATTTAATTAAAATAAAAGGGTAAAACCTTATTAAATTGTGACACCACTTTAAATCACATTCCCATGGACTAAAATATGTGGTGATGACATGTGTCAACATGATCCCATGTTTGGTTTGGAGAATAGTAAATCTTAAGTAGTTTTTCAATGAGTAGAAATTACTTTTCTAAAAATAAAATGAATTAAACCAAGCCTTAATCTTGTAATGTTAGTGATGATGGTAGATCATCTATAGGACCCTTTTGTGTGATGATTGCAAGTAATTAAGTATTGTTTGGTGATTGTGCACATCGTATTTATTTATAGACGCTAGTACCGACCAAGAATACGAGGAGGAAGGAGGATACTACGATGAAGAAGTCGAAGAGAACTTCAACCACTGCTCTGCACAAGGCAAGCCTAATGCTACTAGTTGATTGTGCAAGCTAACACTTGCAAGATACTCTACTGATGCAAGCAAACCCTTACTTGTTACCATGCCTACTACATGCCTTAAGCATATGTGATCATACCCACTTGATAACCCAATCCTAGTTTTATTTGCAAGCCTTCTACTTTATTTCTTTATCAAAGCTTTAACTTAGAGTTGACTTAAGTGACTTGTAGATTCTTGAAAGATATATTTGAAGGTTGCATAAAGAGCATAAAATTTGGCCTAAGTTAGAAACCTTGATATCATCCTAAGATATAAGGTTGTACTTAGTTGAAACTCCACTAGTCTACCACCTCTCACTAGTACCCATCCCCACATATAGATGCTAGTGCTAAGCATAAAACTTGATCAACTTTAGATGGGAATACTTGGTGAAAATGGTTATGAAAACCTTAGAATGATGGATCATTCTACTGAGATGTTTTGACATATGTTTCTGAACACCAGATGATTTTGGTGAAGAAAATGTTGAGGCATGAGCCTTAGCCTTTTTATAAAACTGATGGTTGTCTGGATGCGATACCATTCCAATGTTACCGTACAACCATAATACCCGAAGATTGGGTAGGGCTTGACTGGAAACTTATATACCTTAGTATTAGTTCCCTCACGACCAAGGTCTGAGCTGAGGCTACCTTGTGAAGATTGTCCACCTGTGCAGTACCCAAGATGACAGTTGGTCATGGTTGGGAGGCCAAACTCACAGGAGAGGTGCTTATACTAGGGCGTGTAATTGAAAGGTTAGGATTGATTATCCGCATACTGAGTATGGTGAATTCAGAATTTGTTCCTGACGGATGTATCGAATGTTGTGGTGAAAGTGTACAATCTCTGCAGAGTGTCAAACTATTCGAATAGCCGCGTCCGCGGTTATGGACAGTTGGAGTGGCCATACTGTTCCCCCGTCAGATGTTTTGAATATGACTTGTGAAGTCAATTGAGACTTTGACTTGACCACAACAGAGTTGTGACATGAATTTACAAGATCCCACTTAGGAGTTATAAAATTGTGACTAGTTTCTCTTGCTCCTGAACTAGTAGAGATAAATCTGGCTCCTTGCAAAACAACCATAGAGCCTAGTGTCCTATTATCAAAAAACCTCGTCACTTGTTAGTATTAGTTTGCGAGTACTTAAAGAGTACTCATGGCTTTGTCCCTGGCTATTCCCGTGGACAGACTATGAAGAGGAGTACCTGGAGGATGGACCCCAGGAAGGTTACGACAACTAGGATCATCTCCCATCGTCAGCATTGCCTGTGACCCCGAAGATGGAGCTTCGCCTACGCTACTGTTATTATTACGTATTCCACTGCTTGAAGTTGTATTAAGAACTGGATCATGAGATCCCTATTTGTGTAAGACCTTATTTATGGTTTGTAATGGATGATGTACTGTGGTATCTAATTATGTTATGTCTCGCAAAAATGGTAATCCTGGGATTGCGATGTATGGCATAACAGGCATCTGGGATTAAAAATCCGGGTGTTGACAGAAGGGAGCGTGCATGGCTATGCTGGCGGGAGCGTTTGACTCGAAGCTCAACGGGAACCAAAAGCGCGTAGCGCCACTAGTAAAAAGTCACTGAAACCTTGTTGGTGACACGGCCGCGCTACAGATGATGATGATCGATGACAAGTGACTATGGTGCTCAAGCGGGCAAACATGGATTTCCAGGAGAAGCACGATCTAACCAGAAATGCAAGGGGAAGGCCAACGAGCTCAGGAAAGTTCGCATGCGACATTAGCGGCTACCACGTGACGAAGAGGGCATGGATGGTGGGATCAATTAAGGAAGCTTGGCTTCAAGTCCATCTACAAGGGATATGCGGGTAACAAGGCGGAGGTCGTCGGCTTAGCGACGGAGATCGAGAAGGTCGAGAGGGGTAAGGAGAGCAGTTGCCAGAGGAAGAAGAAGGATGATAAAAGAGAGAGGAGCATGAAGTAGATGAGAGGGATGACAGGTGGGCCCTTGGTCCATGTCATCGCTTAATTGTGAGCCGATTATGTTATTTTGCTGTTAAAACACGATTAGCAAAAAAGTAACCTATTTGTAACAACTCGTCCCAAAAGTGGTACGTATCCGCAAAAAATTGTAAAAGTGACACTAAGTTGTTACCATAGCCCCAATTGTGGTATCAAAATGTAATTTACTCGGGTTCGGCTGGAGCCGGAACATCAATTCGTTCAGTGTTCGGATTTATGTAACGGTGGTCGGCAAACAAGCAATTTTTTTGGCAACTCACAAGTTTACAACATACTGTACATGAATGTGCAAGAAAGCACATTGAGAGGGATAACGGCTCCTAGAGCACCTCTAGCGGTCTCTTGTATGCCACAAACGCTAGGGAGGTGCTCAGAGAAGTGCTTATAAAAATAAACTAACCATTTTGCAAGCATTGGTGCTTATTTCTATGGCAAAGCCGCTCGGCGTCGGTGGCGGCGGGGCTCCATTCTACCCCTGGTTCGACAGATCTAGGCGCGGGCCAAGATCGACGACCGGTGGCGGCGCGCGTGGGACGTGGAGGTGTCCGGCTAGGTGGCGTGGCTCGACGCGTTGGCGTCACCCTGCTATGGCGAGGAGGGCTGCGTGGAGCGGTGGTTTCGTGCTCGGGGCCGGCGGCTGCTAGACCGAGGCGGCGAGGGTCATGGGCGGCGTTGGGCGGGATCTAGGGGAAGTGGCGGACGTGGTACTGCAGGATGGAGGCGATGGTGCGCCATTAGTGGCAGTGCTAAGCCTACGTGCTCATCGGCACCGATGGTCGGCCTGCTCGATCAGTTCTCCGGAAACCGTCCGGCGGTGTGGGGATCGCTGTGTCGGATCTAATAAAGGAGGTGGTCCTTTGGTTTCTTTCGCACGAAGACGAAGATCTGCTTGATGTCTGCCCTTGTTGATCTGGTCTGGAGAGGAGGGTTCCGGAAGGCTCTGCTGGCGAACTCCCATGGGCGTATCATGCCTGGAGATTGCTGGATCGGCAGGTATTCGGTCGTGCGCACCTTGTTCTTCTGGCCGTTTGGTTTCGGCGGGAGCATTGCGAAGCTCTGTTGTTTTTCTTCTGGCCGTTTGGTTTCATACCTAGTTTGATCTCGTTACCGACATGTGCTCTTTTCTTGTTTCCGTGATATAACATTCTAGTGATCAAACCATTTGCTTGCAAGCTAACTAATGTGATATGACCGAGAGGGCCCGTAGTATATATCTCCGTCATCGGGATGGACAAATTCCACTCTTGATCCATGATCCTCAACATAACACCTTCGTAGCACTTAACCCATCTTTATAGTCACCTTGTTACGGTGTGACGTTTGATGTTATCAAGATACTCTTCTGGTGTTAGTGATTGACATGATCTCATGGTCTAAGGAATAAAATGACTTCATATGATGTTATAGCAATATACACACAATGACCTTGATCGTAATGCTATACTTTAGATGAATATTCATCACATCATTCCAACAATGTTGTGACCTCGTTATTAACAACATTCAATGTCCATGATCAGGAAACCTTTGATCATCATGTTAATCAACGAGCTAGTTTATAAGAGAGGTATAACTTGGAACTTTCTATTTGTTTATTAAATACAATTATAGCATAAGAAATAAATATTTATCATAAATAAGGAATATGATAATAACCACTTTTATTATTGCCTCTCGGGCATATTCCCTTCAGACCGGTCAACCTGGTCAACCTTACACAGAAGATTTAAGTTGGATCAGCTAGCAGGCCGCATAAGAAGCTTGAAGCTTTCGATGACGCAAGGAAACAAGATTAAGAGACCGAAGTTCTGCATCTCTATGCTTGGTCAGAATGAGTTGGCATCTCTCAGTTACAACTCATATGCGACTCAACATTGGGTAGAGTGGCACACAAAGTGCAACAGACCAATTGAAACTCATACGCAACTCAGTCTTAGGGTTCGGTTGCACACAGACATTTGCAACTTAGCATAGCTTTAGTTGCACACGGTATGTGACTAATGTGAAGTGTGATTCTGTCAAAATCTCACTTCTAGTTCATTTGTCAAATTCTAGTTCAAATTTTTACTTAAACTTTGAACTAAAATTTAGCAAATAACCAAAAGTGGTACTTTGACGGGATTCCACCTGACACCCTACGTGTGACTACATGTGCAAGTCAACCATGGCTACACATAGTGTGGAATTGAACTCGGTTGCAACTCCAATGGTATATTAACACAAGGAGTGGTCTCAACGCGAGAGTAAAAATGAAAACAATAGAATATAAAGCAATGTAGAATAAGAAAGAAACCGAAAAGGAAAATATTAAGAAAATAATGAAGCAAATAAAATTACATGTAGAAGAAATAAAGGAAAAGAAAGAAAACAACAAAAATTAAAAATTACCAACAAAAAGTAAAAAACTTGAAAAACGCCAATACATTTTCAACAAAACTTTACATGGATACACAATCCTAATATCATAGGGATGATATATTTGATTCTAAGGGTGAAGAGTAGTTGTTCTGCGTCAACCTTGTTTCATTGTGCAACGGTACATGTTTTTTTACTTCATGTATGTTTTGTCTTACCTCGGAAGTGCAAAAGAACATAAGACAATATACACATGACGTGACATACAAAATACGACACAAACTACATATTATTTTGTGAGTTTATGTTGTAATGGCTCGTACATTGTGTTTTTTATGTCAACGTTTCCGTTGTGGTTCGGTATAGATGTAATTATTTGTATACAACCATAAATTCTGAATATAATAACGTAAAAATATCCTAGGTGTAGAATAGGATAACTTAATGCGCCCCAAAAATATCCTAGCTATAGAATAACTTGTTATGTGTCCGCGTTGTTGAATAGCATGTCTATGTAGTTGTATGTATATGTTATTTGCACACCTATAATGGAGCCGGAGATGGTGTTTTGTCTCATAGGTATAGATGCATTCATTATAAAAAGATGTGTAAGGTGCTTTTAAAATGCCAAAAAAATAATGAGAACCAACCCGTGGTTGGATGGTTGGAAGGGCAGTGGTACCCCCAGCCCACCAGAGTTCAAACCCCAGGTTTGACGCTTTGGTGTCTCATAAAGGCGGAATATTCTTTCAGTGGGCGGCGACGTTCTCGTCGATAGCGATACGCCTGCGGTGACTTCGTCAATCTCAAGACCCGCTGGCTCAGTCTCTCGGAGGTGCTCATAGGGGTAGGGTGTGCGTGCATGTGTTCATAGGGGTGAGTGTATGTATGCATTGTGAACGTCTGTGTTTGTACTGTGTTTCTCAAAAAAAAAGTCAAAATAATGAAACAAATTTCCGTCTGTGCAAAAGTTGAGTAGAGAAGAACTCTATAGATTTCTAATAGTACTACAAACTAAACAAGCTTCCAAGGGAAAACATCTTAGGAAGTTAGTTTGAAGTTTAAACCTACAAGGGCTATAAATTGCCTCCATAGGAAACCACTCAATTCAAAGAGACCCAGACAAGACCACCTTGCCACAGAGAACAAACATTCGAGCTCCACATTACACTAGCATTGCAGCCGATCAACGAGTCCACATCGAATCTAGGCCAAGTGGGCAAATAAATATGTTACTTGGGCGCTAAAGCACGGTCCACTTTTGCTTGAAATGAAAAGGAGGGCAGGGAAAAAGTATTCTAGAAAATATATCCTCCATGAAGCGAGAGGAAGTTGCGATGGGGTTGTAGTCGCGGCGTTGCACGAGGTAGAGGATGCGAATGGTCCATGTTTGCGGAGCAATCCATGAGGACAAGAGGATAAGGCTTGTTTGTGAATTCGAAATCGGGATCCAACAACTCCTGCGAGTGCAGTGAGTTTGGCCATCCTTAGACCGTTAACCCCCCACCCACCCCAAAAAAATCCTAGCCATAGAATAACTTCCTCTTGTCCACTTGGCCTAGACACACACACCCCCTGCCCCCCAAAAAACCTAGCCGTAGAATAACTTATTATGCGCCCTCGTTGTTGAATAGCATGTATATATAGTTGTATGCGTATGTTATTTGCGCCCCTATGATTTTCGTAATATGCAATAGAGGAGCCAGAGGTGGTGCATTGGCTCATAGGTGAAGATGCATCCATTGTAAAAGAATGTGTAAAAATGCATTTTAAAATGTCAACATATTGAAAGAAATTTCCGCGTGTACAAAAAATTGTATGGATTTCTAATAAGTACTACAAACTAAACACATGCTTCGAACGAAAAGAAAATCTTATGAAATTAGTTTGAAGTTTGAACCTATAATGGCCTAAATTTTCCCAAGTTCAACTGGAAATCACTCAATTATTATTTTGCGGGAAATCAGTCGATTCAAAGAGACCCAGACAGGTCCACTTTGCCACAAAGAACAAACATTCGAGCTCCACATTATACTAGCATTGCAGCCGATCAACGAGTCCACATCGAATCTAGGCCAAGTGGGCAAATCAATATGTTAACTTGGCGCTACAGCACAAGTCCACTTTTTGCTCGAAATGTAAAAAGGAGGGCAGGGGAAAAGTATACACCTTCCCCTAGGTCGCAGGAACACACACAGGCTGCTCGGCCCTATAAAGAAATCCCATCGCTTGCGTTGTCAATGATCTCGAATCTCACCGGAATCCCAACCTTTTATGGGCACAATCAGTATGAAACTACTAAGCTACCCGTGGGGTCAGTCCTTGGCCATAATAAAGCTCGCGGCTCCCGCTGGAAGCAACCCTACCAGGGAGTATTTTGTTTTCTGTCCTGGTTTTGGTCTGGGAGAGCTGGACAGGAGATTCTGAATAAAAACACATTGGTAAATCAGCAGCATCTAAAGTGTAAAATGAAGCTTTGTCCAATCATTTGATTTCTTTAGAATATATAAATATTTGCTCCTATTCAGTACTTTACTCTTATTCAGTACTTGTACGTTCAGAATGGGATGTTCTGCAAACTGGTTTGTCTTTAGAAAAGCATTCTAAAAATGTTTACTACTCCTACTGCTAAATAATGATTTAGTAACCCTAAACAATGATGAAGTACGATGCTAAGAGCATGTCTAACAGACCCTTTAAATTTCTGCCCCGTAAAACGCGAGTAGAGGGCCCTGTATTCGATTTTCATCGGCCGAAAACCCGTGCGAGCTAGCAGACCCCGTATCCCCACCCCGTAAAACAGAATCTCTCGGGTCTGCTAGCTCGCACGGGTTTTCGGCCCCTCAAAACAGGGTTTTGGACTAATTGGATATTTGAACTAGTGCAACATTCTCACATCGAATAAAAGTTTTAAATCACACAATAATCATCTCAATTATTACAATAATGTTCAAATAACAATCAAACAAATAACAAATGTTCCTCGAACAATCAAACAAATAAAACAAATGTTTCACACATACAACAATAGGAAATGAATGTTTTAACTCATTGGCCATGCAACTGCCAGTGGTGATCAATGAGATCTTGGGTGAGCTGGTGATGGGTCTCGGCATCTTCATTCTGGCGATGGGCTGCAAGGAAAGCTTCAATCTGATCAGGGTTCCTCTGGGGCTGCACTCGGGTGCCAACATTGTCATAGAAACATGGCAAATTCAACCCTCTCTCATCTTCAATGATCATGTTGTGAAGAATCACACAACATGTCATGATGTCAACAAGAGATTCCTTGTCCCAAAACCTTGCAGGACCCCAGACAATGGCAAACCTTGCTTGCAAAACACCAAAGGCTATCTCAATGTCCTTGCGGCATGCCTCTTGATTTTTGGTGAAGCAAGCTTCCTTTCTTGTCAAGGGCCTGTCCTTTTTCTCTTTAATGGACTTGACAAGAGTTGCATAGTTAGGGTAAATACCATCTGTGAGATAGTACCCCAGGGTGTACTCATTATTCATAACTTTGTAGTTACAAGTAGGAGCTTCACCCTTCACTATTCTTGCAAACAAAGGGGATCTATTCAAGATGTTGATGTCGTTGAGTGTCCCCGGCAGTCCAAAAAAAGCATGACAAATCCACAAGTCTTGGGAGGCCACAGCTTCAAGCAAAATGGTAGCATCACGGCTTTTGCCACAATACATTCCATGCCATGCTTTTGGACAATTTTTCCATGTCCAATGCATGCAATCCAAACTACCAAGCATGCCCGTCCACCCCCTCTTTTCGTTGATCTCCATGAGCCTTTTCGTGTCTTCCTCATTTGGAGCTCGGAGATACTCCTCACCATACAACTTGATCACCATCTTGGCAAACGTATGCACGCAATCCGTGGTAGTTTGTGCGCCAATGCGAAGATACTCATCGGTATAGTCTGCCGGGACACCATATGCAATCACCCTCATGGCGGCAGATATTTTCTGATATGGGCTAAATCCCATGACATGGCCAGCGTTCCTCCTTTGCTTGAAGTAATCGCAGTTTGCCTCACAATCGTTGACGATTCTCTCGAACAAAGACCTACGCATTCGATACCTTCTACGGAAGAGGCGGGGAGGATAGGTTGGTACCTCGACAAAATAATCTTGCATCAGCTGTTCGTGGCCGAGCGCGCGGTTCCACGGAATGGACATACGCCCCATGACGGAACCTCTCCTCTGATCCAGCAGCTTGGCGCGGTCCTCCGTGTGCTTCATACCGAACAGGAGCAGCATCATCTCTGTCGTGCCGTTTCAAATACTCGTCGAGATCCGAATCGTCGGAATCCCACGACGACCAATCGGTCGACGATCCTCCAAATCCGCCATATGCACATCCTCCACAGCCATCTACCACCGCTACATACATCAACCGCTAAAACGGCGGAGAAAACCAAGAGCACTGCGCGGAATACTAACCGCGAAATGGCGGAGAAAACCAAGGTCTTGTGGCGCGCTACCGGATCTCCGCGAGGGTGCGGGCGTGGACGGCGCGCGGGTTTCGGAGGGCGCAGGCGGCCGGATTCGAGGCTTTGCGCGGCGGCGCCGGTGGCTGTATGACGGCGCGGGAAGACGGTGGAAAAGCTGAATTGTCCGCTACCGGATGTGGTTCGCCGTATTCCTCCCACCCCGTAGATATAGTGAACGGAGGGCCGCCCTGTATCCAAAACCGGAAAAAATCGATGCGGGGCCGTTTTTACGGGCCGTGCTAGACTGCCGGGTAGCGCCCAACCCCGTATTTCGGCGGTTATTTTACGGGGTTGGGCCTTTTACGGGGTCTGCTAGACATGCTCTAAGGGCATTTTCACCGGTTCGACGCATCCCGTCCGAACATGTTCAAACTCGTCTACAAGGACGAGAGGGACGTAGGCGGCGTCCCAGCGCCCGACCCATCCGGACAAACGCGTCCGGCTCGATCCATCCGTGCATTTAATCTGGGCAACGGTTGCGTCGGCCTGGACGCGTGCGGACAGCGCGAGTGTTCTGTCCGTCGGCCAGTCGGGGCCCATATGTCAGTGAGACATTAGTGTTTAAGATAGCTATTTAGTCGATTAAGCCCTGCTAGTTAGAAAAATCATTTGAACAAAATAGGGGGAGGGATGCTGCTACTGCTGCTGCTACTGCTTCCGCTAAGCCTACTGCTGGAGGAGGACGGCGTGGCGGCTACTCGTCGCCGTTGCTGCAGCCACCATTGCTGCAGCCACCACATGGCCCTCTGCTAGACGCGTTCGCGGTTACAATCACACGTCAGACCGCGATCCATCATCTTGCCCGCCGCCTTCCTGCGGTCCTCCGCCGCCCGGTACGCTAGGGCCTTGTCCATCTCGGCGGCCTAGTGGTCCCTCGCCTCCTATTCGGCGAGCTCCTTCGCCTCAGCCGCAAGCAACTCCTCTGGAGAAGGAGCCGGAGCCGGAATCAGAGCACCATTGCGGCCGAAGCCCAGCGCCTGCGCTATCTGCACGGGAACGGCGATCGGCGCCTCCGGCTAGTCCACCTCCTCCCCCTCCTCGTCATTGTCCTCCGCCACCTCCGTCTCGTCGCCGTCGACGAGACCCCACGCGACCGTCGCCTCAGCGGCCAGAGCCACATGCTCCTCCTTCGCCGTCGAGTCGGCGATGTGCTCGCACTGCGCCTCTTCCGTGTCGCTGCGGCTTTGGCGGGCGTGGTGAAGCTCGCGGATGGTGACCTTGGCGGCCTCCTTGGCCACCTCGTCCAGTGTGGTCATGGACGCCTCATGGCAGATCTCGCGAAGAGCCGCTGATGTGGCCTTCAAGTCCACCGCCTCCTTGGCGACGACGTGGTGTATGTCGCTCACTGTCCATTGGGCGGCAGTGGCCGCCGCATCCACCACCCGCTGCAGCGATAACTCGGCGACATGGCATTCCTTCTCGAAGGCCAACACTATTGAAGATATGCCCAAGAGGCAATAATAAAGAGGTTATTATCATATCTTTATGCTTATGATAAATGTTTAAATACCATGCTATAATTGTATTAACCGGAAACATTAATACTTGTGTGATTTGTAAACATAAAAGTCCTTAGTAAAGCCTCTTGTTAAACTAGCTTGTTGGTTAATATATGATCATGGTTTCCTGATCATAAACATTGAGATGTTATTAACAACAAGATCATATCATTAGGAGAATGGTGTGATGGACATACTCCTATAGATAAGCGTAACATAAATATCAAGTCATTTCAATAGATCGTTTGCTATAAGCTTTCTGATACATAGTATCCTAATTCCTTCGACCATGAGATCATACTAATCACCATCACCGGATGGATTCTTTGATGACATCAAACACCGGAAACTATGTGCTTTGATAGTACCACACCGTAACTGGGTGGCTATAAAGGTGGCATTGACTGTTCGGAAAGTATGTGTTGAGGCACATGGATCAAGAGTGAGATTTGTCCATCCATATGACGGATAGATATACTCTGGGCCCTCTCAATGAAATGTCATCCAATTAGCTCGCAAGCATGTGACTGGCTCACAAGGGATCACATATCACGGGAATGAGAAAAGAGTACTTGTTGGTAACGAGGTTGAACTAGGTATGCAGAGATACCGACGACCAGACCTCGGATAAGTAAACTATCGCGAGACAAAGGGAAATTGGTATCGTATGTAAGTGGTTCATTCGATCGCAAAGTAATCATAGAAATATGTAGGAGCCATATGAATTTCCAGATTCCTCTATTGGTTATTGATCGGAGAAGAGTCTCGGTCATGTCTGCATAATTCACAAACTGTAGGGAGACAAACTTAAGGATTCAATGTTGTTTAGTAGATATGGAATGTAAGTAGGGAGACCGAATGTTGTTCGGAGTCTCGGATGGGATCCGGGATATCACGAGGAGATCCGGAATGGTCCAGAAAATAAGATTCATATAAGGAAAGTCCAATTCCGGAGTTCGGGAATGATTCCGGTGTTTTCATCGAAATGATCTAGAAGGGTCTAGAAGGTTCACCGGACCGGAAGGGGAAGGGTACATGAATGTGTGATGAATAAGTGGAATGATTGCATCATGTCCTAGGTCACTTGGCTGGGAATTTGTAAGAAAGAAATTGAGCTCCAAATTGAAAGTCAAAAAGCAAGTTTGAAAAGTCAAACTGGGACAATGTATCCTGGTGAAGGAAGGAAATAATCCTTCTTTCCCTCCACCACAAGCCAACAAGGAGAGGGAGTTAGGGAAGGATTCAAACTCCCCTCTCCCAAGCTGCCCTCCCTCTCATAAATAGAGGGAAGGGGGTGACCCAAGAGACCCACAACACCAACCTCTCCCCACACCGCCGTCCAGCGTCGCCGCCTCGCGCCGCTGCCGGTTCGTCGCCGCCGCCCTAGCCGCCGCTGACTCATCCACCTCCTCCTCTTTGTCCTCTAAACCCTAGATCACCGGGGAATCCTATTTCTCCAGCATAACCTGCTTCGGCTTAGGCGAAGCCCTGCAGGATCTTCCCTCTACTTCTGACACCACGTCGGAATCGCGAGGAGAGAACTACAACCTTCGCTGCCTGCTAGAACAAGGGAGAGGAAGGTCTTCATCGAGTACCGAACATGTGACCGACTGCGGAAGCGCTGCCGGAACGCAGCGCCGGAAGGATCGTCTACGTGATCTTGAGATCGGCAAGCGTACGACTACATCACTCACGAGAATCTGCTCTCGTTAACCGCTTTGGTATCTTCGAGGGTGAGTACTCTAATCGACTCATTGCTACAATCTAGTAGATAGATCTTGGCTTGTTTGTGTTCATGCGGTAGAATTTTTTTGTTTTTCATGCTACGAACCCTTACAGTGGTATCAGAGCTGTGTCTATATGTAGATCTGTTGCACGAGTAGAACATAATGGTCATTGTAGGCGTTGATGCTTTTGTTGTCGATTGCTTCTTGTGTACTTTGCATCTTGCGGGATGGTGGGATGAAACGGCTCGGGCTAACCTTACATGACATCATTCATGAGACTTGCTCCACGCTTGACATAAAACTTGTATTGCATAAGTGGCTTTGCGGGTGTCTGTTTCTCCCAACATAGTGAAAATTCAATTTACAACGGGTGATTGACAATACTAGTATCAACGTTGTGGTTCTTGTTCGTAAGTTAGAATGACACTTATTGAAAGCCCCAAGCCACGTAAAACATGCAAAGAAAATTAGAGGCGTCTAACTTTGTTTTGCAGGGGTGTGATGTGATATGGCCGTGATTGTGTTTATATATGATGTATGCAATGTTCCTTATTGTAAGTCGTCAACTGGCATGAGCCTTATGGTTGTATTTTAATTTCGTTAAGACCTGCGTGTCTATTATCCAAAGTAGTTGTAATAGTTGATGCTGGTGGACGACAACCATGGAGCGGTGCCATTGACATTGACGCCACACCGATGATGATGGAGATCATGTCCGTGCTTGAAGATGGAGATCGGAAGCACAAGAAGAAAGGCCATATCATATCACATATTATGAATTGCATGTGATGTTAATCTTTTTATGCATCTTGTATTGCTTAGATCGCGACGGTAGCATTATAAGATCATCCCTCTCACAAAATATCAATTTATAAAGTGTTCATCCTTAGTAGGCACCATTGCCAAAGCTTGTTGTTTCGAAGCACCATGTGATGATCGGGTGTGTTAGATTCTGCGAGTGTATACAACGGGAGCAAACCAGATTTTCTCATGCGGAAACTAAGGTTACATCTTGATGAGCCTAGCATGTACAGACATGGTCTCGGAACACGGAATACCGAAAGGTAAAGCATGAGTCATATAGATGATATGATGAACATGATGATTGTTCGCCTTTGAAACTACATCATGTCACGTGATGATCGGACTTGGTATAGTGGATTTGGTTCATGTAATCACTAAAACAATGTGAGGGATATTGTATTGAGTGGGAGTTCAACAACAATATGATTAAAAGTTGGACACTATTTATCATAAATTAAATCAAAGTGAATTTGCATAGTTGTTGTAGTCATTGGCATCCGTTTACCACCTTGCGCTTAGTTATAATTGAGATAATAGAACTATATAATTCTGGTTAGTTACTTTACAAATTGGTATCGTATTGTTTTGAAGTGTTGATCTAAAGTTTAAAAGTCCTATTGCAAACTTTCAGTAAGTTCCGGTTACTCCGTGAAGTTTAATAATTGGTATTAAATTAAGAGTAACAATTCCAGTGTTAGTAAATAAGTATCATGTTTATCTCCATGATTCTTGATATTCAAAAGATTGTTTTAATATCAAGGTTATCTAGGAGCTGAAAGAATTGTTTCGGAAACCATCATATGTGGAAGATATTGTGATATCTGAAACGATGTTTTGATTACAACATGATAGAGTATAATATAGGAAAGTTTATGTTCTCATAATTGATGATAATTTTCAAAAGGTTGGAGACGCTAGTCTTCCAAATTCTCCAAAAGGTTTTGGAGAGCAACATTATACTCGCAATTCACCGTTATAAGCTAAAGTAGCTTGATCACGAATAGTTCCATGATAAGGATGAATATTTGATGTAGTTAAAATCTTTACTACACAAAAATATTACTAAAGAATGGGATTTGAAAGAACACCAAACATTTGATGATGGTGATCTACTTCAAAGTGCAAGTCCAAAGACACCGGTATTTAACTATACATGTTTTGGACTATGTGTCATAATTATGGCGCCACTGTTGATGTTGATAGATTCTTTTGAAAGGATAGAGAAATATTGAAAGAGAGATCTAAGAAATATTTGGCAGAAGAAAAAAGGCTAGAATTGTTCAGCTTAGGTATATAGAGGATATACATGTTATGGATGTATTCTTTGCTTGTTAAACAATGTAGTTCTTGAGTATTGGATACTGAATTTGTTGTTGTAAATCTGTAACATCCCAACATTAGAGCTTAGAAATAAGCTGAACACAGATGTGCGCATTTCATTCATGCATAGAAAATCTGAAGAAAAAATCGCGCTTTTAAATAAAAACTTGTCAAAGTGATTGAAGCTTATCTTAACTTGATGGAATTGAAGTAGATCATCAAGTTGACTGCGATAAGTTTCAATATGACCTTTGTTAAAACCTTATTTTTGGGTAAGGGAGATTTGATCTAAGGGTAGATCAAATGTAATAAAAGTTAAACCCTAATACATTACTCAATGGTTATATTTGATCCTTAGGTGATCATATCCTAGTATTCATTATAATCAATCATGAATACCAAGTTATAAATATAACACAAGTAATAGGAATGTAACAACTAAATCTTAATCTCATCTACTTATACCATGAGTATCGTGGTAATACCTAACCTTAACTCTTAGGTGAGATTGAGTAGGAAAGAAACCAAGTCAAGATAATTCACCATATATCTTTCTTTCCATATCAATCTTTATCATCTCTAATGAATCTTATCTGAATATCTGTTGTTCATCAATGTTGAGTAATCAACTATTGATTCACTAATTCTTCACTATCAATTCTTGATCTATCAACTCTTGACCTTATTATAGCATTCACTTAGGGCTTATAAAGAAAGAAGTAAGAAGAGGTAAATAGTGATGCTAGTTTTAGATGTCATCTATTGGATAGGAATGATTGAAAATAAACCAATCAGTCGGATATTGATGGAGTTAAATCCCTCCTAAATAAATAGAATAATTATTTATATTACCCAATCATATGATAGAAAAGAAGATTACAAGGATGCAGTCTGAAGATAGTTAACAGGAGTAGTCCTATTGGATCAAGTAGGTATAGTCAATGAATTATATCTCTTAATCCAATATAGCTAAACAGAAGAAAATTATAATACAACTATAATGTTGCATTGATGAGACTTTGATTATCCAACTGGAAACCTAAGCCATAAATGATCAAAGGATTCTAATGATCATGCTTTTGTCACCAAGATTGAATGCTTATATCATGTATAAGTGACATTGGTGGATAGAACATGATTAATCCCTAATATAGATTTGTTAGTCTAGAGTAGTCATGACAAGTCACCATAATATAATGTGAAGTTTGAGTATAAGTTATTGGAGTCAAGTAGAGATAAGATAGTATGATTAATATGATGTTAGAGCAACATTGGATTAAAGAACTAGTATTTTCCTCTTTGGAAATACTAAGCACTTGAGGTGAAGTAGGATTTGATGTATACATCCATTGGAGTAATGTTAGTGATGGATGATTAAGAAAGAGTATGATTGGAGTTAGAAGTAACCACTTGTTGGATTGGAGGTTATCAGCAGTAGAGTAGTTGATAAACCAAGTATAGATATAAAATGATTATGAAAAGCTTTAATGACAAGCTCATTGGAATTATAAATGGATTTGGAAGAATAAAAGGTGGATAAGTATATTTTTGTGAAGTGAAGCTCATCATGATTAACACATGATGATGGATAGGAAAAATTAGAATATCTAGGAAAGGAATTCCTTAATTAGAAGTCCAGGATTATTGAAGTATGAGAGATAGAAATTCTAGATCAAACCTAAACCCTAAATCTTTACCAAAAATATTATCCATTTCATCTAATTGATCTATCATCTTATTTACACAAAGTTTCATAGAAATATTTTCCTATAGCAAATCACTTAAGCACATCTTTGTCATTTTCCAACTATCATGATCACATGTGCTTAGGAACTATCTTAATTAATTCTTCCTCATAAGTCATTCTAGAAAATAACTTTCTATTCTAAAGGGTGATATCATTAAAGATGACAAACTTAAAGACAATATGTTTATCCATTGATCTTTATTCACATTAACAAAAGAATATGAGTATATTAAAACTCCTAAAACCCATGGTAAACAGTTACAATTTAAAACCCTAAATTCTATTTCAATCATAAATACCAATGTATATCAATTGTCATAACCAACATTATTAGAACATTATTCACCTCTTAGTGGAATTGGGTTAATAGAATTTACCATTTTAAGAATTTTATCAATTAAATCATCTTATATAATGATTGCTATATAATAATAATATGGATATGTTCTCTGCATATCTTTAGCTCTTTAAAACCTTTATCCTTGCAACCACTAAAAAGAAATAAGAATCATCCTATAGGATCTTAAACAAATCTCTAAAAACCTAAGTGATAAATTGTTACAATCAATAAAGATGCTTTCCAAATAGTTTAATCTTCAAAAATAATAAATAAATATTGGAACAATTAGTTTCATAAGTTCTGCAGTAATTTTTTTATGAAGTTTCTGAATATTTGAATCATTGTAGAAATTCAAACAAAAAAAGAAAAGAGGAAACATAATTAGAAAAGAAAAAGAAAAAGGAACCAGACCTGAGCAAGAGGCCGGCCCAGGAGTTCTCTTCTATTATTTGCTGCCTAGTGCACCTAGTTGCATCCCATAAGCAACCCAACAGCGGCCCAGCAGGGATACCTCTTCATTGTCTCGCTGGCAAGTGGGACCCACGCGGAGGAGCACCGTCGTCTTCGTCCTCCTTCGCATGACCGACACGCCGACGGCGAGTCCACATCACCGCCGTCATTTTGGACTTCTGCGAACGCGGCTGAACCCTCTGAGCTTCGCCCTAGCCGCTAGGAGTCCACCAGTAGGAGTCACGCAGTGATTCGTGCCCCTAACGAGCTTCAACGTCGCCGCCCTATCCTGATCGTCTCCACCGCCGTGCCGACGATTCCGTCTTCACCTAGACCTAGAAGTAGCGCGAGAAGAGCCACACCAACGTCATTATCCACCCCATCCTCTCAATCTCTCTTTCCTCTCTAATCCCCTTTACAACACCGAAGCCACCGCCGGTGAGCTCCGGCTAGCCGATGATACAAGCCACCTCGAGGATCGTGGGGTAGTCGAGAAGGAGCGTCGTGTCTTCGAGATCCTCTAGGTGGAGTACTGCAGCAAGTGGAGATCGGATTGAAGTGAGTTTTTCAATTCCCTTTCTACGGTGATCGCCGGAATCCGTGAAACTGCGCCCATCTCCGGTCACCATCTTCAACATGGACCACACGGCTGCACTCAGGGTACACTCACGCATCTCTAGCCCTATTATCGTTTCCTAATTTCTCCTATAGCAAGAGTTCGCCATGAGGCCGACGAGCGCCGCCTTCAACTCGCCAGAGTTGCCACCATGGTTCTGAGCGTCGGGATTGCACCCTATTCTACTCACCGCATCCAGTAGCTTCGAACACACCCCTTCAATTGAATCCTCGTGCCATATTTTGGCGGCGCCGTCGTGTTCTAGCGTGATGACGTCAAACTCCGACGAGGTGACGTCATCATTGACCTGGTCCAGAGTTTTGACTCAGTCTACGCCCATGTGGCATCTGACGTGGCCTTGGGCCCATATGTCATTCTCTATGAGTAGAGACAACCCAGTAACAAACCCTTTTAACCAAACGGGGTATGCCATGTGCTAAAAGGCCCACTGGTCAGTGACTTGGGTAAGTTTAGTCCGGGTGTAAAAAGTTTAGTGTATATTTAGAAAATAATTAAAACAATATAAATTCAAATATCAATATTTCAGAAATGAAATAAAATGATTAAAACTTGTAAATTTAATATCTTTTGTTTTATAAATCAGAAAAATACATATAATATATGAAAATGTTTAGAAAAATAAAATCTACAACTTAAAACTATTATCAAATGTTATTATGATGATTATTAAATAAATATTATTTAATAAAAGTTTTATAAGTAATAAAAACTTTGATAATTCATATTTTAATAATGGTAAATGTTAAAAATATAAATTAAATACCAAAAATCTTATAAAAATAAGAATTATAATTTAAAACTATAGTCATGCATTATTATTCCACTTAATTAAATAATTACTATTTATTAAGTCTTTATAAAGTAATAAGTATTATAAAAAAATCATACCTTATTATTTTTAAATCACCAAAATAAGTGTAATATACCAAAATGATCACAAAAATAATACTTATATGTTAAAATATAATATTCCACTTTTGAGTTAAATAAAAATTTAAACAACTTTAATAACTTGAATTTAAACCTATTTCCTTAATTGATAATTCATATAAGGTAAATAAAATTGTTAATAATTCTAAAAATTAGTCAATTGATTCTAATAAATAGTATTAGTATTAAATATTGGTTATGTGCATTCAAAAAGAATGAACACACTTTAAATACAATTATATTAAATTATCTCTCAACCATTAATGTAAATTATTTTATTAAAAGGATCCTTATCCAATCTAAAATCTCCAAGAATAATTGTAATGAGATAAAAACCATTCCTTTACTTTACTTTAATCACAAGTTTATAAACAAATAAAAACACCATAGTGAGTTCATAAGTAGTGAATAATATTGTTTACTTATTCATAAACCTTAACCACACCCTTATAAGGAGATAAATCCCTTTATACATTTATAATGTAAAGAAACCACTTCCAAATAAAAGTAAATACCCGTCTTAAGTAACTTTAAAGAAAACATTATAAAGTAAAACAGCTACAAATATTATAAGCATACTACCTTAAAACCATCTATGTCTTTAAAGTTAACTTTATTCTATAATACTTTAAATAATACTAAAGACTTTATTATGCTTTATAGTTAACTTTGGTCTGTTATAATTAATTTATAAAGTATCTTAATACCAAACCAACCAAGTTAAAAACCAAGATAGATAAGTCTTAAATACTAATGTTATCATTATTCAAATGAAGTAAGTCTTTCTTATTTAAAGACTATAACTAGAAACAACACCTCATAAGGTTAACTTAAAGGCTTAAATACTTCTTAGCTAAATAAGATTTTCTTAAAAAGTTATTCTTTTAAGATACATTATAAAGTAAGACATAAGCATTCCTCTAAAGGCTCTAAATGATGATCAAACCTGGTATACACAGTCTTTAAGAACCTTCCACACTTATATGTCTTATTATGGTATGCTACTTGTTATGCTTACATATTGTTTCACACATACTCACAAGCCTTAATAAGAAGCACAAGTATGAAACTTATCTAAAAGGACAACACATTCTAAAGTAACCATTTCCAGTTTCCAAACCCTAGATCAACGCTATTCCCGAGATTTGAGTTTACGAAATTGCATTACATTACTTATTCATAATAGCATCTTGCTTCTTTAAACATTAGTCCTTACCGGGCCAATGATGCTGATTTCAGATATTGGATCTTTTATATTGTCTTGAAGACCGTGAGTGCATAATCTTGCTATCACAAAAGGCAAGTTCACACTTGCTCATGTCCTTTGATTATTTTCTGTAAAGTATTTTGCAAATCCAGTATTGTCATTGCCTGCATTTGAAAAGAGTCAAAAAACACTATTTTCATAATAATGTGAATATAGGTTATTTACCATGAGGTAATGACCTACTATGAAAGTTCCGGTGGTAAGGGAACATATTATCTAGGACTTAACAACCAATGTCGCCAGTGATTCTTGAGCCGTATATTACGCGTTGACCATGAGATTTGGAATGGGACGGAGAAGTCAGTTGTATCTTTTCCCTCTCGCATGGAGCCGGATGTGCGGGTCGTGGCTGTTATCACTCGTAGCATGCATATTAATTGGTAATTCGTAGAGGATATGCATCATATGGGTGGGAGCCCTCAACGTCCCACGATAGTTCCGGCATCTGAATGGTCTGTACAAACCATTGCTGTAATTCAATAGGTGGGCATGGTGTACACCAAGGATACATCTTGTGATGGAGAAGGCAAAGTGATTGGCTTGGATCTTAGGTTGGGCCTCAAACCAAGGAAGTTTGAACGGGACATACTCCGTGCAACAAAACCTAAGGTCTCTCATGGGTAAAGTGACGCACCTCTGAGTGTAAGAATAACTTGTTACTCCTGCTCGGAAAGGAGCTACGAACGCGGCGGGAAAGGAACTCCATGAAAGTTCTGGTAAACCCGTGAAGGCTGACGGACATAGCTTTTCAGAATAAAAGCAACCTTTGAAGAAATGTTTATGAAAACTTGCATTGCCTATGACCTATGGTCTGTGGCTATAGATATAGTGCATCAAACACTCCTTTTCTAGTGAACTTGTTGAGTACGCTCGTACTCAACGTATCTTCTTAACCCTTGCTAGGTTCTAAAGCTAGTATAGACGACGTCTACATCAAATCCTACTCGAAGAAGTCCTCGTCAACAGCTCAAGTCTTCAATGAAGTCAAGAAAGTCAACATATACATCAACTCAAGTGAAGACGAAGCTACTGATTAGATAGAAATAGAGTCTCTAGCCATAGAACCTATTTCTGCAGTGTATTGCAATAGCAGCAATGTCAAACCAATAGTTTAGATACTAGTCTTAATAGTATGATAGTTTTTGAGTTGTTTATTTCTGATTCTTCTTTGTAAGAAGATTCTTTCTCTCTCTTTAACCTAGAGTGTTCTCTCGATCTTGTGTAAAGAGTTGAGTTGTAACCTATAGTCATGTCTTGGACCCGTTGTGTTTCTGTTGTACCACTTTGAGGGATGTAATACTAGTGAATGGTGTTTCATTAGTGTTATGTCAACGACTATAGTGTACTACATCATGCAGTGGTATGCTGGGTCACCACAGAATCGTCATACGAAATAACACAATTCATGAACTACAATGGCCTAAGTAACTAGCAAAAGAATATGTGATGATGTTCATCGAGAACAAATAAAGGGTTGTTGTGTTGCTCGTTGAAATCAAAACTTACCTTCAAGATTTGTTTTAATAATTGTTATTCGAACAGGTATGATGAGAACAAAAGGGTTGTTCAAATAATTGCCGTAATCCATAAAATATGGATGATTTACAAATATCATTGGAGAAATCACATCCATAAAACTAGTGCTAAAAATGTCGAAAGACAAATTGATTGAAAGATCACTTAGGAAGTGACATCGCCGTTTAAATTATATTAGAAAGAAAACATGAAGAAACTCCATGTGGATAGAATTTTGGAGTCTTTTGATTTTTGATCAAATGACGCTTGTGAAACTTTCCTAGATATAATAAAAACTACGTTCATAGGCCAAAAGGGAACGAATGACTAGATTATTAGAATTTGTACATATTTGATGTATGAAGTCCATTACGTGTAGTCGAGAGCGATGGATTTCAACTTCATATGTTTTCTCTGAAAATTTGAGTGAATATATGAATATTTTACTTAATGAGGATGAAGTGTCAAACATTTGAAAAGTTCAAAGACTTTCAAGATGAAGTGCAAAATCAATGTAACAAAAATAAAGAATTTATGATAGGATCATAAAGGAAGATATTTGAGTTACAAGTTTAGCATAACACCTAAGATTTGAGGAATCGTTTCATGGATTTGCGTTTCCCGAAACACCATATGAGTATGGAATAATCGAGATATGCAATGAAACCTTGTTTGATATGGTAAGATCAAAGGTGTAATTCATAAAACTATCATTATATTTTAAAGATTAAAAGCTTTAGAGACTATCGCTTTTCACTGAAAAGAGCTCCATCATGATCCGTTGAAATAACACCATATAAAGTTATGGTTTGGGATAAAACCCAAGTTGTCCTTTCTTAAACATTGGTATGGTATGCATAAGTGAGATGTTTACTACCAAAGTCGGATGAACATGTCTTTGTATGTTATTTCGAATAATCATTGAGTATTCCTCCATAACACCGAAGACAAAAATGTTTGTCGCTTAGAACTTCAAGTTTCTTTGAGAAGGAATTTTCCGTGAAAAGTTAAGTGGGAGGACAATAGAACTTCGATAAGGTTAAACGAACCTTAGCCATACGTGCAAATTTGCACAGTGCCGAAAAGTGTTCTGGAGGCAGCAACAATGCTCATGGCTCACGTGCCTCAAAGGTTGTGGTTACAGAGGTCTAAGTTCCTATTGAACCAAGTAGGTCAGGTAAACAATCAAATACCAAGATTTGAGGGTTGAATCATTATTTGACAATAATGAATGGACTACATGCAAAGAATCGATGATGGACCCTGACTCTGTCAAATGGCTTGAAGCCATAAAATCCGTGATAGTTCCATACACGAGAAATCAAGCTTTGAACTTGAAAGACCCTCTGGAAAGGTGTATGACCTTATAGTCGTGTTTGGATCTATAAAGAAATAGACATGGATGTTTCACATCTATGAAATAGTCGACATGTTGGGAAAGAGTTCACAACAATGTTCAAAGGTTAACTATGACAAGATTTGATCTTTCATAGCGATATTTATTCTAGACGGATTAATGTAGCAACCACTACATATAATTTTTTATGTGGTAGTTGAATAAAAAAACAAGTTCTTCTAATAGAATTGGTACCTAGGACGTGTGCATAACACGGTCCAAAGGGTTTTTTTAGTTCAAAGGATGCTAAAAGCGTATGCAAACTTCAATGATTGAAGTGAGCATCGCAGAGTTGGAATATTCACCATGATAAAACTGTTAAAAGAGTTTAAATTCATCGAAGATGATGAAGATGCTTGCATTTGCAAGAAATTAAGTGGGAGCGCTAAGACATATTTGTAATACATTATATGGAAGACATATTGTTGATTGGAAATGATGTATATTTTATTAACACATGTTAAGAATTTCATCTCGATGAAAGACTTAGGCAAAAACCGAATATTTGGCATCAATATTTATATAGATAGATTGAGACGCTAATATGGTTGTGCCAAATGTACATAGATGAGATATTGAATGAGTTCAATATGGAAATGGCAAGAAAGGTTCTTGCCACACAGAAAGGATTAAATCGAAATTCAAGTGTATCGACACTTGGTAAGTGAAACAAAGATTCAAGTATAGATTTATACTTGATGAATAAAATCACAAAAAGTATTTTTCAATCATACTGTGATATGTACAAATCTAGATATGTCCTATGCTTTAAATGTTATGAGCATATACCAGAATGATTCATAATATGATCATTGGACGATAGTAAGGATATTCTTATGATCTTTTGGAAGAACTGGGAATATATTATTTTGTAAAAGTGACAAATAGATGGTTAGATAATTGTAAATGGTACTACATTGATACTAGTTTTGTCACAATGTACAAATTAAGTTTATCTCAATCTAAACTAAGGGTGGCACAATATGATGTGAAGTAAGTTCCATAATGAATTTGGATGAGTTACAAAGTTAAGACATTGTGACAAATACTACAACAAAAGGCTAAGTATATGACTGCTATTATAGCAACAAAAGAGGACATTTGTGTCAAGTAGTTTGTTATCAAACTAGGTGTAGTTCATAGCGGGATAATACTATGAAGATATATTGTGCGACAATATTGACAACATGTTTTAACCCCTAGGAAATAAAGGTCTCACCAAAGGACCAAATTTATACAAAGCCATATCATTAGAGAATGAGTGATGCGTAGAGACACAAAGACATGCAATTACACACGGACCTGGAAGTGTCGGATCCAAAGATCGGTTGATCACTAGCAATCATGTACATACAACAACGGAAATCCATAGGTGTTGAATACACAAAGATTTGAAACTAGATTATTGTCTCTAGTGCAAGTGGGAGACTGTTGGAGATATGCCCAAGAGGCAATAATAAAGAGGTTATTATCATATCTTCATGCTTATGATAAATGTTTACATACCATGCTATAATTGTATTAACCGGAAACATTAATACTTGTGTGATTTGTAAACATAAAAGAGTCCCTAGTAAAGCCTCTTGTTAAACTAGCTTGTTGGTTAATATATGATCATGGTTTCCTGATCATGAACATTGAGATGTTATTAACAACAAGATCATATGATTAGGAGAATTGTGTGATGGACATACTCCTATAGATAACCGTAGCATAAGGATCAAGTCATTTCAATAGTTTGTTTGCTATGAGCTTTCTGATACATAGTAACCTAATTCCTTTGACCATGAGATTATGCTGATCACCATCACCATATGGATGATTTGATGACTGATGAGTGCAGCAGCACTTCGTTGGGAGACCCCAAGAGGAAGGTATGATGCAGTTCAGCAGGCAAGTTTCCCTAAGTAAGAAACCAAGGTTATCGAACCAGTAGGAGGAAGGAAACGCCCCAAAGGTGTTGCAAGCAACGTGGAGACCTGCACAACACAAACTCAAGACTTTGCCCAAACGAATCAGTGAGGTTGTCAAGCTCACCGGTTTGCTGTAACAAAGGATTAAACGTATGGTGTGGAAGGTAATGGCTCAGTTGATGTGGAGCCTGTTGGGAACCCCAAGAGCAAGGTGTGAAGCAGCACAGCAGCAAGTATTCCCTCAGTAAGAAACCGAGGTTATCGAACCAGGAGGAGGAAGGAAATGTCACACAGGTTTTTCAAGCAACGCGGAGACCTACACAACACAAACTCAAGACTTTGCCCCAACTAACAGTGAGGTTGTCAATCTCACCGGTTGCTATAACAAAGGATTAAACGTATCGTGTGGAAGGTAATGGTTTGCAACAAGTAAACAAGTAACACTGGAAGATGTATCAATGGTAAAGATTGGACCGGGGTCCATAGTTCAATAGAGGTGCTCTCCTTAGATAAACAACATGGCATGAAGGGTAAACAAATTACAGCAGGGCAATTGGCAAGAACTAAGCAAGGCATAACAATGCAATACCAGACAAAAAGATCCTATGAGATTCGATTGGGCAATACAATAATATACATAGACCGCCATCCAACTGCATCTATGACTAGAAGTCCACCTTTAGGTTATCATCCGAACCCCCTCCAGTATTAAGTTGCAAGCAACAAACAACTACTTTAAGAAAAGTGTGTAAGGTAAACAATCCACTTGTTCCATGAACAAGAGACCGTTGATTTCTCCCTAGTAGCAACACCACATCTACAACCGAAGAGATTTCTGTCACTTCCCTTGTAAACTAGAGGCATGAACCCACTATCGAGCATAAATACCCCCTCTTGGAGTTAGTAGCAACTACTCGGCCAAGACAGCTACTAACAACTGAGAGCATGCAAGATCACAAACAACATAAACATGATAGAATCATAAAGACAAAACCATTAATCAATCTGACATAGTAATATCAATATCCATCGGATCCCAGCAAACACAACATGCATGATTACAAATAAATTAGATCTTGATCATGGACGGAGCTCACAAGATCTATACATGAAAGCACAAGGAGGAGATACAACCATCTAGCTACTACATGGACCCATAGTCCAAGGTGGAACTACTCACGCTTCATACCGGAGAGAAGGCCTTCGAGATGATTTCCCCTCCGGCAGGGTGCCGGGAAGAACTTCAGATCCCCCCGATCTAGGGACGACGGTGGCAGCGGCTACAGAAGGTTTCGTGGAGTTTTGATCGGGTACTTAGGGTTTCTGCATCGGGGGCTTCTTATAGGCAAAGAGGCGAGGCCGGGAGGCGACCAGGGGGGGCCACACCTTGCCTAGGCACAGGCCCACCCCTGGCCGCGCCTAGGGGGTTTGGCCGCCCTGGTTTGCTTCTCCATCTCGTCTTCTGGATTCGTGTCCCCCAAGGTAAAATATTGACTTTCTCTTTTGTCCCGTCCAATTCCAAGAATATTGATTTTCTGCCTTTCTGGAACCAAAAAGAAAAAGAAAACATGCAATTGGCACCGTGGCAACTTGTTAATAGGTTAGTTCCAGAAAAGATATAAAAACACCTCAAAGTATAGACAAAGCAAAGCAAGGTAGATAGTAAACAAGCATGGAGCATCAAAAATTATAGATATGTTTCTGACGTATCAAGCATCCCCAAGCTTAACTCCTGCTTGTCCTCGAGTAGGTAAGTGATAAAAGAATAATTTTTGAGGTGACATGCACCATCAAAACCAAGATCAAACCATTTGCAAGCATTGGAAGGTGGGATCAAAGAAATCTAAACATGTGCACGAAAGATGGAGTTCTAACAATAGGACATAGTAACTATGCATGCAACATGAAAGGCTACAAACAAAGATCATGAATAACATGCATTGAAAAACGTTTGTTTGTTTCACATACAGAAAACATGGCATAGTGGCATTCAGCTTGTCCCTCATAGAGTAGCAAATAGATGCATATGACACATTCAAAGTTCACAAGGGTGAATACAAACAAGTAGCACAAGAACAAATAATATCACCATATACATCAATCATAAGTTTTGGGACACTGCACACAGAATGACAACTATGCTCTCTTAATGGTGCCTAAAGGTAGAAGGTGGAGACTCAAATAATGGTGGAAGAAAGGCCCTTTGTAAAGGGAAGCAGGGATTTCAAGTTTCAAAAAGAGCTTCCAAAAATTATGGTACTTGTTATCTTTCAGCCCTCATTGCCCCTATCAGAAGCATCTTGAAGTGGTTAAGATTAAAGTGAACAAAGATGGAGTATATGCTTGACAAAGTATAAGTTGAAAATATCAAGTCCCTTGAATACAAGGGCCACACCTCATGCTACTCAACTTCAGTCACCTATAAGTTCTTGTCATTGTAAGTACTTGCGTATCATAAAGAACCGCCAATGGGGTACTCCTTGCACATGGTACACGAGCTATCCCATAACCAAAATGACAAAGAAAGCAGACAATGAGCATCTCAGAGATCTTTTTATTTACTATATGCATAGATTTTTATTGAGGATGCTTGATAGATAGATCACTATAGTGATGTTGTAAGTTTCCTCCATGATTAGGCATGGCTTAGGCTAGCGGCCCAGGCGTTTCTCTAACACAAAATACAAACTCCATGGACTTACAAGTTCCTTCTTTATTTCACACCGGTGACATCCATAGACAAAAGAGCATGATATCAACTAAGTACAAAGTACAAGTGCAATGTTGAAAATGTTCCCCATGTCAGCATGGTTTTACTATTTCCAACGTATAAGTGCAAGCATATATAACATAGATGACACAATATTTCAAGTTTATTAGGGGCAAAGAATATAAAGTGTGTCATCAAGTTTGTGAGGGCTTTAATCACTAAGTTTTCACATAACAAAATATTTTTTAATCGGAAGATAGCTGAAAACAAGAATAAACTTGGAATGGTGTAACACACCATGCATTGGAGTTTATAGTGGACACTTTGGAATAACTTGGTTTCTTGGGAGTTGGAAGCATGAGTAGAACTTACTTATACAAGTGTAGGCTAGCAAAAGACTGGAAGCAACCAACTAAGAGAGCATAATGGCCACAACCATACGGAGCAACAAAGCATTACTAATCAAAGCATAGAGTGGTACTACAAGTAAAGGACTAAATGATCATAGAGGCTATGGTGACTTGTTCATAGTCATAACATGGTGTGATCATGTGCCAAATCAACCCAAACAAAGCATCAAAGGAGAATACCACAATACTATGCTTTTGCATGTTAAAACAATGCATAATTTCTTCAAGGCACACTAAGCAATCCCAATTGTTTGGAACAAGACATGCTACAGAAATAATCACTAAGCATAAGGTCAAAACAACACCTAGCACGTCATGCTAAAGTCTAAGTCACGGTCAATGCAAGCTCCTCTTGCACTTTCAAGCAGGAACTTACTACTCCTTTCCAACACCAAGCAACTTATTTGCAAAACAACACAGCGAGAACGGGGGTACAAACTACTTTATTCAAGCAAACTAAACAAACTAAGCAAAGCAAACGAAAATTAAGACGCTCCAAGAACAACACAACAGTGCATGCAACAATAAAAACAATGTCTAGACAGACCTGAGCTTTTTATTGATGAAGAAGGGGGTGCCTTGGGCATCCCCAAAATTTAACGCTTGTACCTCTTGGATATTTCTTGGGGTGACACCTGGGTGGCATCCCCAAGATTGAGCTTTTTGTCCATTCTTCATCTCATTACATCATTCTCTCTCTACACCTGAAATTTTTCCTTCATACAAAACTTCACACAATCTTCATTAGCAACATTAGTGTATTCAAAAGATAATAGACCGTTAGGAAAAGCTTTGGAACAGCAAGAATTTTCACTAAAAACACAAGCTACTGTAGTAACTCCTTCAAAAATCTCAATTCCCCAAAAGAGAACTCAAAAGGGAATCAATAAGAAGCAAATGCAAATAATGGCAGAAATCTGTCAAAACAGACCAGCAAGTAGAAACCAATTTTTTCGGACATCTTATGTTGCTCAAATAAAAAAGTATTGAACTAAAAAAAGTTATCTAACATACTAGGGGATTTATTCGTATATTTTTATCTCACTCCGAGTTATATAGACTCCTCGCGAATTTTTTTGGTGGAAGACAGAAATCTATTTCAGGACAGCAACTCCCCAAATCTTACTTTCCTCTCATTAGAGGTCATTCTTGGCACAAAAAGCAAACAAAAAGGATAAGGAGAGGTCATTACTGAAGTAATAACTTCCAAGACTCAAGGAAACTCTTGGGTTATCTCCAACAAGTACTTTTCTCTAACGCCTTTAAGTTAGGCACAAGAAGCAAGAAGAATCAAGTATTTTCAAATGAAGAAGCATTAACATCAAACCTTGCTTTCAAAGGAGGAGAAAAAAGCAACTTCTCTCTCCTCATAGGGAAGTGTTCAATAACTTTCTTGAATGAAAATTTATATTTAATGGTGCCTTCTTTCATATCAATGATGGCACCAATAGTTCTAAGAAAAGGTCTTCCCAAAGTAATAGGACAAGAAGCATTGTATTCAACATCCAAAACATAGAAATCAACAGGGACATAAGCATTGTTAACCATAATGTGAACATCATTAATACTCCCCGTGAGTTTCTTTTTAGCATTATCATTAAGTGGGACATCCAAATAACAATCTTCCAAAGGTGGCAAATCAAGCATTTCATAAATCTTCCTGGATCACACGAAGCTTTGAGATCAAAGTCATTCGCTTGCACATTAATAATGGGTTCCCAACTATCTTCTACTTTCCTAGGAATAGAAGCTTTGTGTTTTAACTTCTCTTCCTTAATCTTAACAAGAGCATCTGTAATATGTTTAGTGAAAGCAACATGCATATCACTAGCATCAGGACTTCTAGCAAGATTTTGCAAAAATATAATCACTTCAGAAATATTGCAACCATCTATATCAAATTCAAACTTAGCATCACTAGTAGCAGACTCAATAGGCTTAGGCACTGTAGCAGGAGGAATAGGGACTTCTTGTGGTTTAGTGGTATCCATTCCAGTGATGGTGCACACACTATTGTTTCTATCAATTTCAGCTTCCGTTTCCCACTTAGCATGAAGTTGAGCCAACAACCTAACATTTTCATCAATAGTAACTTGTATGGCATGAGTAGTAGCAAAGGTATTTTCCATGGTTTCAGGTTTAGCAGCCATTTTATTAATCAAGGAGGATTGTTCTTTAGACAAAAAGGATATATTCTTCTCAGCACTCAAATTTTTTGACTGTAAACTAGGATTTCTCTATTTAGATTCTCAAGCTGATGACTAATATTTTTCAAAATGATAAATTGTTCCTCCATAATTTAGTGAAAATATTGTTTTGCTCATATTGCATTTGCATAACGTTTTTAGTGGCTCTCTCAACTTCTAGAATCCTCTCTTCACTAGGCATTCCAGATCTACCCTGATAAGCATTTCCACTAGGAGGATAAGGCCTGTAATTACCAAATGTATTGTTGCCAAAATTATTGTTTCTAATGAAGTTCACATCAACTTGCTCTTCTTGAGCAACCAAAGAGGCTAAGGGAACACTATTAGGATCTAAAGGAGCTTTCCCATTAACAAGCATAGCCATAATAACATCAATCTTATCACTCGAAGAGGAGGTTTCTTCAACAGAATTTTCCTTCTTACCATGTGGAGCTCTCTCAGTGTGTCATTCAGAGTAGTTAACCATCATATTGTCAAGGAGCTTTGTTGCAGCTCCCAAAGTGAGGCCTATAAAAGTACCTCCAGCAGCTGAATCCAACATGTTTCTTGAAGAGAAGTTCAAACCTACATAAAAAGTCTGGATAATCATCCAAGCAGTGAGTCCATGAGTGGGACAATTCTTAACCAAAGAATTCATTCTTTCCCAAGCTTGAGCAACATGTTCATTATCAAGTTGTTTAAATTTCATAATGTCACTTCTCATAGATATAATCTTAGCAGGAAGATAGTACTTTCTAATAAAAGCATCTTTGCACTTAGTCCAAGAATCAATACTATTTCTAGGCAAGGATAGCAACCATTCTTTAGTTTTCCCTCTCAAAGAGAAAGGAAACAGCTTGAGCTTAATAATATCTCCATCTATATCCTTATACTTTTGCATCTCAAAAAGTTCAACAAAGTTATTGAGATGGGTAGCATCATTATTAGAACTAGCACCAGAAAATTGCTCTCTCATCACAAGATTCTACAAAGCAGGCTTAATTTCATAAAAGGTAGCATTAGGAGAAGGTGGAGCAATAGGAGTGCTAAGGAAATCATTGTTGTTTGTGCTAGTGAAGCCACACAACTTGGTGTTCTCAGCAGATTTCATTTTGGCAAAGATGGGCAAGCTAAAAACAACAGCAGCAGCTAGAGCAGGAAATAATTTTTTGTGTGTTTTTGAATAAAGCAAGCAAACCAAACTAAACTATTTTTTGGGGGTTTTTGAAAAGAGGCAAACAAAACCAAGCAAAATAAACTAAGCAAACTAAAAACAAAGTAAAGATAAAGGAAGTGGAGGACTCCTCTTGTGAATACGTCCTTAGCCTCCCCGGCAACGGCGCCAGAAAAAGGCTTGATGAGTGCAGCAGCACTTCATTGGGAGACCCCAAGAGGAATGTATGATGCAGTTTAGCAGGCAAGTTTCCCTCAGTAAGAAACCAAGGTTATCGAACCAGTAGGAGGAAGGAAACGCCCAAAGGTGCTGCAAGCAACGTGGAGACCTGCACAACACAAACTCAAAACTTTGCCCCAACGAATCAGTGAGGTTGTCAAGCTCACCGGTTTGCTGTAACAAATGATTAAACGTATGGTGTGGAAGGTAATATTTTGCAGCAAGTAAACAAGTAACAGTGGAAGACGTATCAATGGTAAAGATTGGACCATGGTCCATAGTTCACTAGAGGTGCTCTCCTTAGATAAACAACAAGGCATGAAGGGTAAACAAATTACGGTAGGGCAATTGACAGAAACTAAGCAAGGCATAACAATGCAATACCAGACAAAAAGATCTTATGAGATTTGATTGGGCAATACAATAATATACATAGATCGCCATCCAACTGCATCTATGACTAGAAGTCCACCTTCAGGTTATCATCCGAACCCCCTTCAGTATTAAGTTGCAAGCAACAGACAACTGCTTTAAGCAAAGTGTGTAAGGTAAAAAATCCACTTGTTCCATGAACAAGAGACCGTTGTTTTCTAGTGGCAACATCACATCTACAACCGAAGAGATTTTTGTCACTTCCATTGGAAACTAGAGGCACGAACCCACTATCGAGCATAAATGGGGGATTTTATAATTTGCCAGACTGTACTTTTAAGTTTTATTATTTGCCACACCATGTGTGGTGGTCAGTGTGGCAAATAATAAATTTCTGAAGTAAAGTGTGGCAAATGATAAAATATTCCAGCATAAATACCCCTCTTGGAGTCACTAGCAACTACTTGGCCAAGATAGCTACTAACAACGGAGAGAATGCAAGATCACAAACAACACAGACATGATAGAATCATAAAGACAAAACCATTAATCAATCTAACATAGTAATCGCTATTTCCATCGGATCCCCGCAAACACAACATGCATGATTACAAATAGATTAGATCTTGATCATGAACGGATCTAACTAGATCTATACATGAAAGCACAAGGAGGAGATACAACCATCTAGCTACTACATGGACCCATAGTCCAAGGTGGAACTACTCACGCTTCATACCGGAGAGAAGGCCTCCGGGATGATTTCCCCCTAGGCGGTCGAGAAGAACTTCAAATCCCGATCTAGGGACGACGGTGTGAGCAATTTATAGAAGTTTTCGTGGAGTACTTAGGGTGATCGTGGGGGCTTCTTATAGGCAAGAGGCGAGCGAGGGAGGGAGGTGACCAGGGGCACACTCTTCCCGGTGCGGGCCCACCTGGCCGCGCGCCTAGGGGAACGCCCTGGTTGGTTTGTTTCTCTGTCTCGTCTTCTGGATTCGTGTCCCCCACGGTAAAATATTGACTTTGGCTTTTGTCTCGTCCAATTCCGAGAATATTGATTTTCTACCTTTCTGAAACCAAAAACAGAAGAAAACATGCAACTGGCACTATGACAACTTGTTAATAGGTTAGTTCCAGAAAAGATATAAAAACACCTCAAAGTGTAGACAAAGCAAAGCAAAGTAGATACTAAATAATCATGGAGCATCAAAAATTATAGATATGTTTCCGACGTATCAATGACATCAAACACCACACCGTAACTGGCTGGCTATAAAGTGGCATTGAGTGTTTGGAAAGTATGTGTTGAGGCACATGGATCAAGAGTGAGATTTGTCCATCCATATGACAGATAGATATACTCTAGGCCCTCTCGGTGGAATGTCATCCAATTAGCTTGCAAGCATGTGACTGGCCCACAAGGGATCACATATCATGGAAACGAGAAAAGAGTACTTATCGGTCACGATGTTGAACTAGGTATGCAGAGATACCGACGATCAGACCTCGAATAAGTAAACTATCGCGAGACAAAGGGAAATTTGTATCGTATGTAGGTGGTTCATTCGATCGCAAAGTAATCGTAGAAATATGTGGGAGCCATATGAATTTTCAGATTCCTCTATTGGTTATTGATCAGAGAAGAGTCTCAGTCATGTATGTAACCGCGAGGAGAGAACTACAACCTCCGCTGCCTGCTGGAACGAGGGAGAGGAAGTTCTTCATCGAGAACCGAGCGATCGATCATGAAGCGCCGCTTAACGCAGTAGAAGGATCGCTTCACGCGATCTTGAGATCGGCAAGTGTGCGACTACATTACCCACGAGAATATGCTCTCGTTAACCTCTTTGGAATCTTCGAGAGTGAGTACTCTAATCGACTCATTGCTACAATCTAATAGATAGATCTTGGATTGTTTGTGTTCATACGGTAGAATTTTTTTGTTTTCCATGCCACGAACCCCTACAAGCACCTGCGCATCTCTCATGCGCCGGGCCAGCAACGTGGCCTCAAGGTGGACCTCGTCAACCTCCACGTCCGGGTAGTGGGTGCGGCACATCTTCCGGATCATTGTCCAGTTGGCGATCTTGCGGCGAGGCATGGCTGCTGGTGGCTGGCGCTTTTTCGACTGATGGTTTGCTCTTGCTTTAGGTCTTGTTGTCTCCGCCTCGTCGACGGTCGTCTTTTATAGACCGCGGCGGAGGCGGGAGATGGTGTGGGATGCGCGGAATGTTTTCTCACCGCGAGAAACGATGGCGGGAAACGCAGGCGCACGGGAAGCCGCCGGCGACATCATATCGACATTAACGTTCCATCACGAGGATGTCAACCGATGACAGCAAAAGTGAGACGGACAGATTGAGCATGGCTGACCGAACTGATTAAACCCCCTATTCATATTCGACTGAGAAGAGAAGCGATCTAAACCGATAGAAATGGACGATTTAGTACGACCGGATGTGTCGTGCACGGCATGTGTGAGTGCGCCACGCAGCTGCACGCATACCAAGGGGCCCCTTCTTTGGTCCGAGAGCTCTGAAGGAACCTCTTTTCGGACCAAGGCCAAAGGGTGGTCAAACAAGCCATTTATTACCCGCCGCATGAATGCCCTGCCCTGCCTGCAACTTTTCCACCGTACAAAATTACCTGAGCGCACACTGCATCATCAGCGCTAATCATCTTTGAGGCCACTGCATTAGTAAAAGTGAAAGTGGTAAAAAATGTGATGTGGGAAAAAAGCTCACCGTCCAAGGCGCGCTTCTCGTCTCATCTACCGCGGCGTGCCGTCTTAAAAAAAACCGCCGCGTCTTGGACTGGTCTTTTTTGACTGCTTTTTTACTACCCATCAAACGCCTACCACACCCTGCTTCCCTTTGCTTGCAGCTCCTACCATACTAGTACCATCATGTCCTGGCGTGTGTGCAGCAGATCACAAGACACACACCTGGGTTGCATTGAATGGATGGGACGTCTCATGAACCAGAACATTTTCTTTTCTTGTAGTAACACAGAAATGGTGAGGCTATGATATGATGTTGATAGGAGCCAAACAAAGGAAGATGATTACTTATTTAGGATGTCCATGAGAGATCCATGAAAAACTAGCTAGTATGCTAAACTGAAATAGTTTAACCAAACAGAGCAAGATGACTGAGCACAGCCATTTCCATTTTCCCACAAAAAGAGAGACACAGCCTACAGTGCCACCTCAGCGCAGCCCCCATACCCCCTCCCTCAATAACTCCACCCCATTACTCCCTCTCACTCTGCTCTGCATTTGTTGTGCTGCGCTGCCATTGCCACTGCATTCCCCCCCTACCAACCCCAAACTCCCACACCTCCTTCCTTCCCCACCAAAACCCCTACAGAAGACCATCTCCCCGCTCCGCCCGAAAAAAGATTGCAGCTTCCGTTTCCGGCAGTGGAGTGGCAATGGCGAGGGCCCCGACGATGGTGATCCAGGACGACTACATCGACATGGACCTCACCCCCGCCTCGCCCAAACGCGCGCTCCTCGAGTTCGAGTTCCACAGCGCCGCCGCCATGTCCTCCTCCAGGCACGACAACAGGGAGTCCGCCCCCGCGCACGCGTCGCCGGCCGACGAGCTCTTCTACAGGGGCAAGCTGCTGCCGCTGCACCTGCCGCCGCGCCTGCAACTCGTGCAGAAGCTGCTGCAGGAGCAGCAGGTGCGCGTGCCGGACATCAAGCCGCTTCCGGCGGCGCCCAGCGCGGCGGAGGCGGAGGACGGCAAGCCGGGCGCCGCCAAGAAGTACTCGTGGTCCAAGCGGCTGAAGCTGATGAAGCGGTGGACGTCGAGGGAGTACATCCGGTCCTTCTTCTTAGCCAGGCCAGGCGACGCCGCCGTCCCCAATGCCGCCGGCTGTAGCGGCGGAAGCTCTGCGAGAGGAGGCGCGCCGGACCAGGACGAGGCCTGCGGCGGCCACCGCAGGTCCTTCTCCGGCATCATCCGGCGGGTGCGCCTGGTGGTGGCGACCAAGACGTCGGCGTCGTCGGCGGCGCCCGGGACCTCGCCGCTCTGCTCGTCGTCGTCCGCCTCCTCCTCGTCCGCGTCGACGCCGTCCTGCGGCAACGCGGAGAGGTTCTTCCTGCGGGCGCGGGCGGCGGCGCCGGCGCTGAAGCGGAGCAGCAGCGCCGGGTCGGAGGAGGGCGGCGTCCACGGCGCCATCGCGCACTGCAAGCGGTCGCACCAGCAGCTGCTGCTGCAGCAGGGGAGGAAGAGCGCCAGCGGCGTCGTGTTCTACTCCCTGGCCAACACCCCCAGGATCTCCACCTCCGCCTCTGTAGTCTCTGCCGCCGCCGCCGCCAACGAGCCGGTTGCGCAAGAGAGGCAGGAGATTTGCAGGGGATGACAACATTTCTCCCTTTTTTTCCCCTTTGTTTCTGATTTTGGGGGCAGATGTTTTTGAAAATGAGCAATGTGTTGTCTTGTGAATCGTTTGCGAGGAATCAATCAACAACTTCTCTGTGGATTTTTCCGTCGCTCTTCTGAATGTGCCTGGACCAAAGGATCAACTGTTCATTCATTTACCGTCCGAATGGTCAAAAGATCAAAACAGATCATCATCTTTAATTCTCCATGTGCCTCAGCCCAGTCAATCGTTGCTGTGATGAATGATGAATGAACCATTGTGGGGGGCAGCGTAGCGTACAGTCCTGATGAATTGGTGGTGGCACTGACTCGGTGGCAGATTTGATTCCACTCAAAGTACAGTCTTTGAGACCTTGACCATACCTCCTGCGCAGCCCAAAAATATTCATCCCAACCTAGCTAGCTCTAGAAATAAATTGGGTCACGCACACCTCCACCCACCTTGCACTGCATACATACATTGCCTCACACTCCATGCCATGTCCCTGCCAACTTCTGCTCCATCTCGACATGCCTTGGCTTCGAAACAAAGGCGGTCTGATGAAAGCACTCCATCCATGAAAACTGTTTGCTTTTCGTTGGAGATGATTAGATGGCTCTCCCCTATCTGCACATTTAGAATAGAGAACAGTTCTTTACTTTCTTTTTTCGAAAGATCATTGGAACAAAAGATGATTTGCGACTACTACTACTACTCCCTCCGTTTCAAAATATAAGATGTTTTAGCTTTGTGAAGCAAGTGTATCTAGACTACTTTTAGTATATAGGTTCACTCATGTTTGGAGTGAATCTACACACTAAAATAAGTTCAGATACATTTTCTTTACAAACCTAAAACATCTTATATTTTGAAACAGAGGAAGTAGTTGTGAGTGCCAGGACTACTTGTGAGACCTTTCATTTGTTTGCTGGAAATTATACGAGCTGCAGCCTGCAGGGCAGCAGCAGCATAGGGCACCGACTCGCTGACAGAGCCACACAGCGCCATAGGGGGCGGCCAAAAAGGCGCGCAGCCTTGGGCGATGATTGCCCAGCCCAGCTCCCAGCTCCCAGTTCCTCCCTCCAGCAAGCCCTGTCCATCTTCTGACTGGGACGTGTCATGGACCTCCACCCAGTTCATGCAACAACCACCACACTAGCAGAGGACAGGAGGACCAGATAAGATGAGCACAAAGCACACGGGAGATTCCCTCCTTTCACCGTCCCCGTGCCACAGCTAAAGTTGCAGCAGCATCTTGGAATTTGGATCGGAGCAAACCCTAGTGCAGCAGCAGCCAAGGAATCTTCCCAGTGGTGACGCAGGAAAAAGGTTTCGCCTTTCTGTTTGCTGCTCGCTCCAGAGGAGGGGAAAAAGGTAGAGAGAGATTTCCAATCGCAACAAACGGCTGGGAAAAGAGCAGAGCAGGGGCCTCCTCCACTTGGACATCAGTGTCAATGGTGCTGCTTGCGGCCATGGCCATCAGGGCATCTGCAAACCTGGAAAAAAAACAGCACGGAGTGGAGTGAGAGAGAGATGAAGCAGAAGAGAACAAATTTTTTTTTGGAAGAGAACAATAATCTTCATTAAGGATGAAATCAGGATTCAGAACAGTGTTCTTTTTTTTTAACCTAGACTAGAAGAGAACAATAGGATTGCTGTTAGCATATGATGGCATTTGCATTTGTATACGACATGAACAGGAGCAGGTAGGTAGTTTGACTGACTCGGGTCAAAGTTATGGAACAAACACATACTATACTAGTGAGGTTTTCACTGAACCAAGATATGGTTGTTTATGCTGATGGCAGGAGTAGACTAGTTACCAGCACAGCACAGTGAAACACAACTGCCAGGCAGGACAGGGTTCAATGCTCCACGCAACCGAACTATATTAGTACTACTCCCTCTGCTGTATAAAGGGCCCTTAGCGTTTTTTTTGTTGTTCCAAATTGTGAAGGAAGGAAGGCCGAAAAGAATTAACTCACTGATTTAATGTCCTCCTAAAAACGCTCTTAACCTCTCATTTTGAACGCATGCAGCTGTGAAGCATGCACCGCCGTTTTGCATGCCTAAAACTACTCCACTGATTGGCCCGGCCATCAATCTCGTGCTAATAGCTATACCCAATCGGTTCATGCCTTGGTCCCGTTGCCAATTCTCAGCGGCCCTTTATACCGGAGCGGAGGGAGTAGTACCTAGTAATGTCCATGTAATAATAAGAGTAATAGTAATTTTATATTATGATATACAGCCATGCTCGTTTATAGTACTACAGGTAGAGAAGACAGGGAATCCGACAAGACAGGATTTATACCTGGAGACAGACAGGAGGGACCAACTTCAACACACTACGCTTGTTTATAATTCTGTAAGTTCTAGCAAGATCACCAGTTAATCTCTGGTGAATGACGTCCAAAACCATACCTTGGCCGGTTCCTGAACATTGTTGGTTTCCCACGAGTAACATTTCCTGATCTGATTCCTGACCTCCTCCAGCTAGCTGCATACGCCGAGAACTGTGCTCAGGCAGGCAGGCAGGCAACCGGCCATATGTCACGCCTAGAATCTCGCAACTGGGAATCTGAGTAGCACACGTTTTGTTTTGCCTTCCATAGGACAACACATTATTTTTCCAGTCTAAGCAAATTTACTCAAATATTAAAAAATCATGTACTGAGAGAAGAATCAATAGCGCCTGCAAGATGTACTGCAATGTGGTACACAGTCTATCTATTGACAGGAAACCTACATGTCATAAAAAAAATACATGTCATAAAAATGCTACACCTTTCGATGCTCAGAGTGTGTTTGATCATAGGAGCACAAGAGACATTGCGTATGGGGACAAGCAGTCCAGATAGAACAGCAAAAATCGGACCAGATTTATTTAAGATAAAATGGTGCAGGCATGTTCAGGGACCACCCTTAATCTCTGGTGAACCAGAGGCCAAAACCATACCTTGGCGGCTTCCTGAACAGTGTTGGTTTCCCACGAGTAACATTTCATGATTCCTGACTTCCTCCAGCTGCATACGCCAAGAACTGCATCTAGGCAGGCACCGGCCATACTATGTCACAGCCTAGACTCTACCAACTGGGAGGCTCCCTGATTGCAGCAATTCCAATGCACAGGCTCTGCATTCTCAATCCAGAATTGATTTCACAAGAACCGTAAGTAATTTGCAAAACAAAAAAATCTGAGTATCACCCTTGTTTTGCTTCCACATACTAAAGAACAACACATACGATTTGCACGTTTCATAAACAGTAAGCAAAATTTACTCAAACCATAAAACCATGAACTTAGAAAAGAACCAGCAGCTTAAGATGCCTGCAGTGTTGTACACACATAGTCTACCTACCGACAACAAACCTAGATATCCAACAAAAATGTTACACCCTTTGCTGCTCAGAGTGTGTTTTGTTCACAGGAACTCAAGAGACACGCATATGAGGACAAGCAGGCGAGATACAATAGCAAAAGCTTAACCAGATTGAAGAAGAAGGGAGGCTAGGCATGTTCAGGGTCCCCCTTCGTATAGGCAGCTGCAGCGACGCTGCTTCTCTGAACACAAGGACTTGAATCATGCTCAAGCGTCTCACTAGCCACTTGAGAAAAATCGAATCACAGGACATCACTTTGAATACAACAAGCAACCGCAGAATCATGCTCAAGTGTCAGCACTCACCACTTGGCGCCCACAGATACCCTGAACTTTGTAGTACTAGGAAGCACTCAGTGATCATAGTTTCATAATTTTAAGCTGCTCATACAGGTTTTCTTTGTACATACAGTGCTTGCTTGTTTTCTAACTAAAATGAATGACATCATACATACGGATAATTTGGAGAAAGGCATGTACCCCTCAAAAGGAAATTCACTACTGTATGTAAGATCAACAACGGGTAGGAGCACACTCAAGGCTCATTGGGAGGCTTAGCCTGATGACAATCTGCATAAATCAATAAAAAAAACTGGTAAAAGTAATCTCCAACTGAAGCAATTGTCTTGCACTACAGTTGCATGTTACCTTTGTTTTGTCATTAGTACCAATATAGTCAGATAGCTTCTTGTCCATGGCTAGCTCTTTTCCAGCCCACCAAAGTTCTATGCTGCCAAACTTTTCATCTGAATATAGTTACAAGAGCAAATTGAATGATAAGCATAGGACATCCCATTTTTTAAAGAAAAGAGAGGAACAAATTTGAACTCCTAAGGAAAATTTTGACAACCTGATGGGTAAACTAACCTTGATAAGTGTTGAGACGGTTTTAAAAGATTCAGATAGGTTAGTGAAACTAGAAAAATATGAAAAATAACCTATCTAGTGTGCATATCTACATTACAAATTTTGGATGTTATTTAAACTCATTCATATTACCTGATTTCGAATGCTGCGGACACAGTGCCTCTGAAGACCCTTGTAGAACACTAGCTGTTGTTTTTTCAATATTCTTGATATGTTCTCTTAGAGCACGAGGGGACAAGAATTTGTTATGCTGCACTTGTACCTGGAACACGGTTCAGGCAGATCTCAACATTTTCAACAGAAAAATCCAAGCAAGGGACAATCATGTTAATTTGACGGTTCTAAAAATTGATTACACAGGCGAAATTAGTTTCACATCCCACGATACTACAACTTTTAAATAATTTTCTTTTGTCTGACAATAGGGAGAGGGAAAAATTATTTTTCTCTTCCTGATCAAGAAATACAGAGCAAGAACCATGCAAATTAATTCAGCTGTATATAAACAGTAAACGCCAAGCCGAAACTATCCACCTTAACTAGCAATTGTTGATCTGCGTCCTACCAAAAGCTAGCTTTCTATCATCTACACTGAACGACATCCAAGCTAAAAAAAATCCGGCAACTTTTCCTCTTGAAAATAACAGAGGACTCAAAGCTCTGAAAATTGCACATTCTTTGAAACTAACAGGACTCTTGAACATTCAAGGCCAGGAAAGCACACGGTAGTGACAGCACTGCTTTATTCACAAACGCATAACATGCTTCCATGTCAATCCTGATTACGGTGCAAAATAACCGTTTTGGTATCGGTTCAATAATTAGATAACAGTAAGCAATTGCTAGTTGTTATCGAAGAGCTTTAGCTTATCATGTAATATACTAAATGATGTAGTATAGTACATAAGCGCACTTGTCTCTAACTCCACTTCATGGAGCTTAATTCTAAGGATAGCGTACTTGGTTCTAAGGATAGTGTACTAGTAGTAATCCAGTGTACTTCGGACTAATATTGATGGCATACTTAAACTATCAAAGGTAGTACAGAACAGCATACTATGATTATCCAATCCCCACAATCAAATCGACAGAACAGGACGAAAGCTGACCGAATCGAGAAGCTTACTACCTTGGAGGCGTAGGCTTCGGCCTCCGACAGAGCCCTCTCGAGCTCACCGCCCGCCGCACCCGCGTCCGCGCACCTCTCTGCAAGAGCAAGAGCACCGGCTGCGCGTCAGTTCGATTCGATCCGCTAATCCATCGCTGCCGGTCGAGGGAACGAGGTACTGGAAGCTCATCTTCCCACCTCGGAGGCGGCGGCAGAGGTACAGGACGCGGGCCTGGAGGCCGGCGGTGCCCGCGAGCGCGGCGGCCACGTCCGCGACGGCGGCGGTGGCGGCGCACTCGTGCAGGAACTCCGTCTCCTTCTCCGACGACGGCGATGAGGGGGAGGAGGTCGTCGACTTCACGTGCAGCACCACCATGACGTGTGCTCGCTCGCTCGCTCGCCCCGAAGGTTCTAGAGGCTTCCCGCTTCCCTCGGCTCGTGGCGGCCGGCGACTGTGTATGTACGTGCTCGTCTAGTCTCGCCGTTTCCGGGAGTTAATTGACGCCGTTCGATCAAGACTGCACGGGCAACATTTCTCGTGCGCTTTTCGGGGAGCTTTTTTTTTGTTTGTGTGTCAAACGGGGAGGAGTAAGTAATGCTACACATACGGAAAATATTTACGGGAAAGTAATGAATGAATTTGTCTTCCCACTATTAGCAAGTAATGGATGAATTTCTATTACACTTCCTTTGGGGTACATTGCTTAAAACCGACAAATTATAGCGTGGTTTTTTGCTAGCAATCAATAACCATTGACTCTAATCTTATACTATCATGAGACAAAAGTCATATGTGAAACAAGCCAAGTGCTGGGTTGCATGCTGATATGTTTGTCAGGAATATGCAGCATATATTTTTCTGAGGACCAAAAGCCACAATATATAGTACAGGTACAGGTGCAAATATGCAGAAAGCTCCCTAACATATAAGGAAACTACAATATACAAATATACATTTAACATTCCCTCAAACACATGGTGGATCCACACCACTGAGTTTGGAGAGTAATAAATCATGCTGCGCCCGTGCGTGTCTTCGTAAATAACCGCAATCAGAATCAAGGCACATCTTTGCCGCAACAACCTGAGCCTGCACCTGAGCACGTGTATAGAAAGCATCAACACCAATATGTTTGGTAAACTCATGCTTGACCGGATCACGTGCAACACTAATAGCACATGTACTGTCAGACAAAACCAAAGTAGGTGTGGTAATAGAGACCCCAAAATCCGCAAGTAATCACCGTAACCAGGTCACCTCAATAGTCAACAAGGCCATAGCACGCAACTCAGCTTCAACACTAGAACGGAAAACCGCTGTCTGTTTTTTCGTCTTCCAACCAATGAGCGAACCACCAAGAAACACAGAGTAAGCAGAAAGTGAACGGCGATCCGAAGGATCACTCGCCCACGTAGCGTCCGAATAGCACCGAGCCGGGGAGGAACGAGGAAAGAAAAGGCGACGAGTGATCGTACCTAAGATAACGAAGAACACGAAGAAGATGACTATAGTGACAGTAGTAGGAGCAGAAACAACCGACTCGTAATATGAACAAGATAAGAGATGTCGTGACGAGTGACAAAGAAGATAAACAAGACTCCCAACAAGATGACGATAACGCGTCGGATGGGAAGAGGATCACCATCGAGGTTGAAGCTAACATTAAGCTCCATAGGGTCTCAACAAGGCTCATCCCCAAGAGCAGCACGAGCAAGAAGATCATGAATATACTTTTCCTGGGAGATGTAAAAGCCATCAGAAGTGTAGGAGACCTCAATCCCAAGAAAGTATCGAAGAGGACCAAGACCAGTCATAAGAAACTGATCACGAAGACGAGCCTTAACAAACGCGATATACTCAGAATCATCACCAATAATGATCATATCTGTTGGAATTATGCCCTAGAGGCAATAATAAATATGTTATTATTATAATTCTTGTTCATGATAAAGTTTATGTTCCATGCTAGAATTGTATTAAGCGAAAACTTTAATACTTGTGTGGTTTGTAAACAACACCGTGTTACGCCTCTATGGACTAGCTCATTGATCAATGATGGTTAAGGTTTCCTAACCATAGACATGAGTTGTCAATTGATAATGAGATCATATCATTGGGAGAATGATATGATGGATGCACCAAACTAAGCGAAGCAATTAGATCGCTTCATCGTGTTCATCTTTGCGAAGCTTTTCCTATGTCAAATATTGTATTCCTTAGACCATGAGATAATGCAACTCCTGGTACCGAAGAAAGCTTTGAGGTCATCAAACGTCATCCTATGAGAGGGTGATCATAAAGGTGTCTCTCGGTGATCGGAAAGTATCATTGGGTTGTATGTATCGAGATGGAATTTGTCCTCCCAAGTCGGAGAGATATACTGGGCCCACTCGTGAATCGATATCAACACCGCTTGCAAGCATGTGGTTAAGGAGTTAATCACAAAGTGATATCGGATTACGAACGAGTAAAGTACTTGCCGTGAACGAGATTGAACTAGGTATGACGCATACGATCGAATCTGGCAAGTAAAATATCGAGACGAAGGGAATATATATATGGGATTGATTGAATCCTGGCATCGTGGTTCATCCGATATGATCATAGATGAATGTGTGGAGTCAATATGGGTGCCTGCACCCGCTGTTGATTATTGATAGAAGATCATGTCGCAGATATTCTCGAACCCGCAGGTCACACACTTAACGATCTCGACGCTAGGATAGATTGGATAATTGGTTTATGAATTTTTGTTCGAGTCTCGGATGGGATACGGATATCACGAGAGGTTCCTAATGGTCCGGAATAAGATTCATATAAGGCAAAGCAGTTTTGGAGTTCGGAATTGTTCCGTTAATCCAGATTGTACCGTAAGCTTCTAGAACCTTCGGAAGGGGACCAACGTGGCCCCACCTTTCGGGAGTGGGCATGGGCCTATGAGGGAGTGTCTTGGCCGATTGGGCCAGGGGCACAAGGCCCCATAGGGCCCAGCCGATTCTAGAGATTTGACTCGCTTAAATCTCGGATAGAATTTCTAGATAAGGAGAGTTTAAATCGTTTAAATCTAGAGATAAGATTTCTAGATAAGGAGAGTTTAAATTGTTTAAACTAGAGATAGGCTTGGAGGAGGGCAAGGGCTGGCCGCCTCTATATATAGAGGTGGTGCGCCTCCCCACACACCTTCCTCCAAGCCCCAGCAGCCTTGCTACCTTCCTCTCTCCTCCCGATCGCTTGTAGGCGAAGCCTCGCAGAAATTCTCCACCATATACACCACGCCGTGTTGTAGATCCAATCTATCTCTCCACCATACTCGCTGGTCCGAGGAAGGAGGAGACGCCGAGGTGCCGCACGGTGCATCTCACGGAGGCACCGCCACTTGTGGTGCTAGATCGGATCGGATCGCGAGGAGGAAGCGAGCACGACTACATCACCCACGATTTACTAACGCTCACTGCGAATCTTCAAGGGTATGAAGATCTAATCCAATCTCTCTCGTTGTTTGCATCTCCTAGATTAGATCTTGGCTTTCCTCCGCTCGCCGTAGAAAATTTTGATTTACTATGCCGAAACCCTTCAGTGGTATCGAGCTAGATCTATGCGTAGATGTGTTTCACGAGTAACGCAACATGGTTGTTGCGGGCGTTGATGTTTTCTGTTGCAAGCCTCTTGTTTGGGTTCTTCTTATGACGCTGGATAGTGAGATTGAAGGTCCAGGCCAACCTTACGCGACGCCGTCATGAGACCGGCTCCGACTTGACGTGTGGCTTGTACCACACATGCGGCTAGTGGATGTCGATTTCTCTCACTATAGTTGTCATGAGATTAACACCGTGTTTGGCAACCATAATATCACCGTTGTGGCTTTCCGTAGTAAGAATCGTTCTTAGCATCTACTCCCATAAGCCACGTAAAACATGCAACAACAAAGTAGAGGCGTCTAACTTGTTTTTGCAGGGAGTGTTTTCTGTGATATGGTATGGCCCAAGATGTGATGTGTATATTGTATGCGATGATCATGTTTTGTAATGTTTCACGACTTGCATGTCGATGAGTACAAAACCGGCAGGAGCCATATGGTTGTCTTTATAATTGTGTATGACCTACGAGTCAACTTCTTATACGGCATGTAATAGCTTTACTTTATCGCTAAGTAGTTAGCAATAGTTGTAGTTGCTATTCGTGGTGGAGGCAATCATGGTGGAGTGATGGAGATCATGCCGGAACGCACAAGATGGAGATCATTGCGCGAAGATTGGCTATACCATGTCACATAAAGTTATATGCATGTGATGTTTATCCCTTTTATGTATCTTATTATGCTTAGATCGCGACGGTAGCATTATAAGATGATTCCTCACTTAAAGATCAAGATAAAACTGTTCTCCCCAAGTATGCACCGTTGTGAAAGTTCGTCGTGTCCAAGCATCACGTGATGATCGGGTGCTATAGACTCTACGCCACATACAACTGGTGCAAGCCGCTTTTGCACACGCGAAATACTTGGGTCTAGATTGACGAGCCTAGCATGTACAGACATGGCCTCAGAACACAAGAACCGAAAGGTTAAGCATGAGTCATATGAATGATATGATCGACACTTTGTTGTCCACCATTGAAACCACATCTCTTCTCGTGATGATCGGATTAGGTGTGGTGAATTTGGATCGTGTTCACTAAACAACTTGAGGGATGTTGAATTTAGTGGGAGTTCATCTAGTAATTTTATTAAGTTGAACTATTTATCATGAACATAGTCTAAATTGTACTTGCAAATACTGTAGATCCAATGGCCAAGTCCAACTTCAACTTCAACGTTTTTGCTGATAAAGAAAAGCTTAGAAACAATGGGTCTAACTTCACCAACTGGTTCCGCAATCTAAGAATCATTCTGTTCCGGACAAAAGGACTATGTCCTTGATAAAGCGTTAGGTAACCTCATTGCCAATCGCTACCTGATGAGAAAGCTCTATCGACAAGAAAGATGATTATGGTGTGATTAAGAGCACCATGTTGTTTGGTATGGAACCGAGCTTCAAAATCGTTTTGAAACCTATCCCGCCCTTTGAGATTCTCGAGGAGCCAAAACCATGTTTCAGACTCAAGCCCGTTATAAGAGATATGAGATCTCTGAGAAGTTCTTTAACTTCAAGATGGAGGAAGGGAGTTCCGTTAGTGAGCACGCCATAAAGATGTCGGACTACACTCAACGCCTTGAGCAACTGGAATGCACGATTCCAGAGGAGCTCAAGATTGATGGTTCTGCAATCACTCCTCCCAGCTACAAAAGTTTTGTAGTGACTCATAATCGATTGGTTCCATCGATACGATCACCGAGCTCTTCGCAAAGTGAAGGCTGGAAGTGGACATCAAGAAGGATAATCATGTGTTGATGGTCAACAAGCCCTCCTTTAAGAAAGGTAAGGAGCAAAGAAGCCCTTCAAGAAGGGCGGCAAGCATAATGCCTGCCGAGAAGAAGTGTGTCTCGGTCCTAAGCCGACATCGAGTGCTTCTATTGCAAGGACAGGGTCATCGAAGCAATCGTCCGAAGTACTTAGCGGACAAGAAGGCTAGCACCATCAAAGGTATATTTGATATACATGTTATTGATGTTTTCCTTACTAGCCCTCGTTGTAGTGCACGGTATTTGATACCGTTCAGTTGCTAATATTTGTAACTCGAACAGAGCTATGGAATAGACGGCTATGCGAGGATGAGGTGACGATGCGCGTTGGCAACGGATCAAGAGTTGATGTGATGGCGTCGGCATGCTCTCCTTAGTTTTACCTTCGGATTAGTTTTAAACCTTAATAAATGTTATTATGTGCTGCGTTGAGCATGAACATTATTTCCGGATCATGTTTATTGCAAGACGGTTATTCATTTAAATCGGAGAATAATGGTTGTTCTATTTATATGAGTAACATCTTTTATGGCCATGCACCTCTTGTGAATGGTTTATTTTTTCTAAATCTCGAAAGGGATGAAACACACATCCATAACATTGAGGCTAAGAGATGCAAAGTAGATAGTGATAATACTACTTATTTGTGGCACTGTCGTCTAGGTCATATTGGTGTAAAGCGCATGAAGAAACTCCATTCTGATGGACTTTTGGAGTCTCTTGATTTTGAATCATTTGACACATGCGAACCATGCCTCATGGGCAAGATGATCAAAACCCGTTCTCGGTATGATGGAGCGAGCAACGGACTTGTTGGAAATCATACATACCGATGTATGCGGACCGATGAGTGTTTGACCTTGTGGATATCGCTATTTTCTCACTTTTACCGATGACTTAAGTAGATATGGGTATATCTATTTAATGAAACATAAATCTGAAACGTTTGAAAAGTTCAAAGAATTTCAGAATGAAGTGGAGAACCATCGTAATGTAAAGATTAAGTTTCTACGATCCGATCGTGGAGGTGAATATTTGAGTTATGATTTTCTCACGCATCTTAAAGCAAGTGGAATCGTTTCACAACTCCATACCCGAACACCACAGCTCAATGGTGTGTTCGAACGGAATCGAACCCTATTAGATATGGTCCGATCAATGATGTCTCTTCTTGATTTGCGTTATCATTTTGGGGTTATGCATTAGAAACCGCTGCATTCACTTTAAATAGGGCTCCATCTAAATCCGTTGAGACGACACCGTATGAACTGTGGTTTGGTGATAAACCTAAGTTGTCGTTTCTTAAAGTTTGGGGATGCGAAGCTTACGTCAAAGAAGTTGATGCCGGACAAGCTCGAACCCAAAGCGGAGAAATGCGTCTTCATAGGATACCCTAAGTAAACCATTGGGTATACCTTCTATCACAGAACCGAAGGCAAAGTGTTTGTCGCAAAGAACGGTTCCTTTCTTGAGAAGGAGTTTCTCTCGAAAGAAGTGAGTGGGAGGAAAGTAGAGATAGACGAGGTTATTGAACCTTCTCTTGAATTGGAGAGTAGCGCAGTACCTGAAATTGTTCCAAGGTCCGCGCACCAACAATAGAGGATGCTAATGGCAAGGATCATGAAGCTTGGACGATCTGCTCTTGAGCGTCGCGGTCGACAAGGTCGCGTGCCCCTCCCGAGTGGGGGCAACCCTGTCTTGACTGTCTTGTTGGTAGAGGCGGTGAACCTACGAACTATGAGGAAGCGATGATGAGCCCAGACTCTGAGAAATGGCTGGAAGCCATGAAATCCGAATTGGGATCCATGAGCGAAAACCAAGTATGGACTTTGGTGGATCCTCCTAGCGACCGAAAGGCCGTTGAGTGCAAATGGATATTCAAGAAGAAAACGGACGGATGGTAATGTTACCGTCTATAAAGCACGGCTTGTCGCAAAAGGTTTTCGACAAGTTCAAGGTGTTGACTACGATGAGACTTTCTCTCCCGTAGCGATGTTTAAGTCCATTCGGATTTTATTAGCAATTGTTGCGTTTCATGATTATGAAATATGGCAGATGGATGTAAAGATCGCTTTCCTCAATGGGAACATTGATGAAGAGTTGTATATGATGCAACCGAAGGTTTTATCGATCCTAAGGATGCTAGTAAAGTATGCAAACTTCACGTTCCATTTATGGATGAAGCAAGCATCTCGGAGTTGGAACCTTCATTTTGATCAAGTGATCAAGAGCTTTGGATTTGTTCCAAATTGCTCTGAGCTTGTATCTACAAGAAAGTGAGTGGGAGCTCGGTGACGTTTACGATACTATATGTGGATGACATATTGATTATTGGAAATGACATCAACATGCTTAACGATGTGAAGAGTTATTTGAACAAGTGTTTTCAATGAAAGACCTAGGTGAAGCTGCTTATATATTGGGCATCAAAATCTATAGAGATAGACAAAGACGCTGATAGCTTTAAGCGAGTACATACCTAGACAAAGTTCGAAAAGGTTCGAATGGATAAGGCAAAGAAAGGTTCAAAGCCTATGTTGTCAGGTAAGATATTGAGCAAGGCTCGGTGTCCATACTGGTAAATGATAGGAAGCTATGAGCAAAGTGCCTTATGCCTCGCCATAGGTTCCATCATGTATGCCATGTTGTGTACTAGACGGATGTGTCCAATGCTCTTAGTTTGACGGCAGATATCAAAGTGATCTAGTGGAACCTGACAGCCGTGAAGAACATCCTAAAGTACCTAAATAGAACTAAAGAAATGTTCTTAGTCTATGGGGTGATGAGCGACTTGTCGTAAAGGTTACGTCGGCGCTAGTTTCGACACCGAAGGATGATTCTAAATCTCGATGGGATACGTGTATATTTTGAATGGAGGAGCTATGAGTCGGAGAAGCTGCAAGCAAAGCGTGATCGCGGGATCTACAAAGGAAGCGGAATACATGGCTCGCCGAAGCGTCAAGTGAAGGAGTTTGGATCGAAACTTCATCCGATCTTGGCGTGGTTCCAAGTGCATTGGACCTTGGAGATATTGTGTGACAACCGGCACCATAGCACTCGCTAAGGAACCAAGATATCATCCAAAGACCAAGCATATCAACGCAAGTTTCATATAATCCGAGATTATATAGCGGATGGAGATCGAAGATTAGCAAAGTACATACGATTCGAATGTCGCACATCCACCGACTAAACCTCTTCCACGTGTAAAACATGATCAACACCTCGATTGCCATGGGTGTGAGATTGTTGCCGATGTAAACTAGATTATTGACTCTAGTGCAAGTGGGAGACTTGGAATTATGCCCTAGAGGCAATAATAAATATGTTATTATTATAATTCTTGTTCATGATAAAGTTTATGTTCCATGCTAGAATTGTATTAGCGGAAACTTTAATACTTGTGTGGTTTGTAAACAACACCGTGTCCCTAGTACGCCTCTATGGACTAGCTCATTGATCAATGATGGTTAAGGTTTCCTAACCATAGACATGAGTTGTCAATTGATAATGAGATCATATCATTGGGAGAATGATATGATGGAGACTCCAAACTAAGCGAAGCAATTAGATCGTTTCATCGTGTTCATCTTTGCAAGCTTTTCCTATGTCAAATATTGTATTCCTTAGACCATGAGATAATGCAACTCCACAGTACGGAAGAAAGCTTTGAGGTCATCAAACGTCATCCTATGAGAGGGTGATCATAAAGGTGTCTCTCGGTGATCGGAAAGTATCTCTGGGTTGTATGTATCGAGATGGAATTTGTCCCTCCCAAGTCGGAGAGATATACTTGGGCCCCCACCGGTGTCGATATCAACACTTGCAAGCATGTGTTTAAGGAGTTAATCACAAAGTGATATCGGATTACGGAGTAAAGTACTTGCGTGAACGAGATTGAACTAGGTATGACGCATGCGACGATCGAATCTCGCAAGTAAAATATCGCGAGACGAAGGGAATATATATATGGGATTGATTGAATCCTGGCATCGTGGTTCATCCGATATGATCATCGATGAATGTGTGGGAGTCAATATGGGTGCCTGCACTTACCATTGATTATTGATAGAAGATCATGCGCATATTCTCGAACCCGCAGGTCACACTAACGTATCTTGGCTAGGATAGATTGGATAATTGGTTTATGAATTTTTGTTAGGAGTCTCGGATGGGATCGGGATATCACGAGAGGTTCGAATGGTCCGAGAATAATATTCATATAAGGCGGTGCAGTTTTTGGAGTTCGGAATTGTTAGGGTTAATCGGTTGTACGAAGCTTCTAGAACCTTCCGGAAGGGACCAACGTGGCCCCACCTTTCGGGAGTGGGCATGGGCCTATGAGGGAGTGTCCTGGACGCATTGGGCCAGGGCACAAGGCCCCATAGGGCCTAGCCGATTCTAGAGATTTGACTCGTTTAAATCGGGATAGAATTTCTAGATAAGGAGAGTTTAAATCGTTTAAATCTAGAGATAAGATTTCTAGATAAGGGAGAGTTTAAATTGTTTAAACTAGAGATAGGCTTGGAGGAGGGGCAGGCTGGCGCCCCCTCTATATATAGAGGTGGTGCGCCTCCCCCCACACACACCTTCCTCCAAGCCCTAGCACCTTGCTACCTTCCTCTCTCCCTCCCATCGCTTGTGGCGAAGCCTGCAGCAGTAAATTCTCCACCATATACACCACGCCCGTCGTGTTGTAGATCCAATATATCTCCACCATACTCGCTGGTCCGAGGAAGGAGGAGACGCCGAGTCTGCTGCGTGTGCATCTCACGAGGCACCGCCACTTGTGGTGCTAGATCGGATCGGATCGCGAGGAGGAGAAGCGAGTGCGACTACATCACCCACGCGTTCATTTAACGCTCACTGCGAATCTTCAAGGGTATGAAGATCTAATCCAATCTCTCTCGTTGTTTGCATCTCCTAGATTAGATCTTGGCTTTCCCTCTGTTCGCTTCGTAGAAAATTTTGATTTACTATGCCGCGAAACCCTTCAATATCATCAACATAGAGAAGAAGAAGAGTGCGTCCACGAGGAGAAGTGTGAACAAACAACGCTGGATCATGAGCACTAGGGGAGAAACCAGCAGTAGTCACTACAGAAGCAAAGGGCTCAAACCAGGCACGAGGGGCCTGTTTGAGGCCATAAAGATAACGTCGAAGACGACAAACCATCCCCTCGGGAACGGAATACCCAGGAGGAGGCTGCATATAAACCTCCTCACTCAACTCACCATTGAGAAAGGTGTTCTGAACATCAAGTCGGGACACGCACCGGTGGCGAACATAAGCAACAACAAGAAAATGCATACGGTGGTCATATGAGCCACAGGAGTAAAGGTCTCATCATAGTCACGACCATACTCCTGCTGAAAACCACGAGCCACAAGACGCGCTTTATAGCGCTCAAGAGATCCATTAGAGCGGGTCTTAATCTTATAGACCCACTTACACGTGATAGGACGGCCAGGAGGGGGAGAAACAAGATCCCAGGTGCCAGTGCGCTCAAGCACAGCAATCTCCTCAGCCATGGCCAGCTGCCATTCAGGATGATGCTCAGCATCCCGATAAGAAGTCGGCTCGGAGGCAACAGAAAGACCATACTGACTAGGAGAGTAACGGTTGGGGGCACGACGCTGACGAACAGGACGAGTAGAGGGAAGCTCATCAGAGGAAGACGACTTGGGAGACGACGATGAAGAAGAAGGAATAGCAGAGGAAGACGACTCCGGAGAACTAGACGGAGCAGAGGAGGACGGTATCGAAGAAGAGACATCAGGGGGAGGAGATCCTAAAGAAGACACAATAGGAGTAGAAGGAGGTGTGTCAGGAAAGATAAGAAAAGACATATCTTCCACCGGGTAGGTACCAGCGGTGGGACGAGGATAGAAAGGACGCGTCTCATCAAAAGTAACATCACGAGAGATACGCATCCGACGACCAACGGGGTCCCAACAGCGTAGCCCTTATGCTCATCACTATATCCAAGGAAGACGCACTCAACAGACTGAGCGGTCAGTTTGGTGCGTTCGCGAGGTGCAAGGAGAACAAGCAAACACAACCAAACAAGCGAAGCATGAAGTAGTCTGGAGACTATCCAGATAGGCGCTCAAGAGGGATACCACCCTGTAGAGCGGCAGAAGGCTGAATATTGATGAGGTAAGCCGACGTAGCGACAACCTCAGCCCAGAAATGCGGCAGAAGAGAAGAATCAATCATCATGGCACGAGTGGTCTCAAGAAGATGGCGATGCTTACGCTTAGCAACGCCATTCTAGGCATGTGCGCCAGGACAGGAGAACTGAGCAAGAGTGCCCTGCTCAGCAAGAACACCCCGCAACATCTGGGAGATATACTCACCAGCAGAATCAACACGAAACACACGAATGGGGGTAGAATATTGAGTACGGACCATGGCCGCAAAACGCTGATATATGGAGAGCACTTCACTGCGAGAGCGCATAAAATACAACCAAGTGTACCGAGAAAAATCATCGATGAATAAAATATAGTAGCGATTGTTGGAATTATGCCCTAGAGGCAATAATAAAGATGTTATTATTATAATTCTTGTTCATGATAAAGTTTGTATTCCATGCTAGAATTGTATTAAGCGGAAACTTTAATACTTGTGTGGTTTATGAACAACACCGTGTCCCTAGTATGTCTCTATGGACTAGCTCATTGATTAATGATGGTTAAGGTTTCCTAACCATAGACATGAGTTGTCGATTAATAATGAGATCATATCATTGGGAGAATGATATGATGGACAAACCCAAACTAAGCGGAGCAATTAGATCGTGTCATCGTGTTCATCTTTGCGAAGCTTTTCTTATGTCAAATATTGTATTCCTTAGACCACGAGATAATACAACTCCCTGGTATCGGAAGAAAGATTTGAGGTCATCAAACGACATCCTATGAGAGGGTGATCATAAAGGTGTCTCTCAGGTGATCAGAAGGTACCTGTTGGGTTGTATGTATCGAGATGGGATTTGTCCCTCCCAAGTCGGAGAGATATACTTCGGGCCCGCTCGGTAATCGATATCAACACCGCTTGCAAGCATGTGGTTAATGAGTTAATCACAAAGTGATATCGGATTACGGAACGAGTAAAGTACTTGCTGTGAACGAGATTGAACTAGGTATGACGGTATCGACGATCAAATCTCGGGCAAGTAAAATATCGCGAGACGAAGGGAATATATATATGGGATTGATTGAATCCTGGCATCATGGTTCATCCGATATGATCATTGATGAATGTGTGGGAGTAAATATGGGTTTCCAGACCCCACTGTTGATTATTGATATAAGATCATGTCTGCATATTCTCGAACCCGAAGGGTCACACACTTAACGTGTCTCGACGCTAGGATAGATTGGATAATTGGTTTATGAGTTTTTGTTCGGAGTCTCGGATGGGATCCGAGACATCACGAGAGGTTCCGGAATGGTCCGGAGAATAAGATTCATATAAGGCAATGCAGTTTTTGGAGTTCGGAATTGTTTCGGGTTAATCGGTATTGTACCGGAAGCTTCTAGAACCTTCCGGGGGACCAACGTGGCCCCACCTTCCGGGAGGGGGCATGGGCCTATGAGGGAGTGCCCTGGACACATTGGGCCAGGGGCACAAGGCCCCATAGGGCCCAGCCGGCCAATCCCTAGGGGAGCTTCTAGAAGGGGGGAAACTTGCCCCCCACTCCTCCCTCCTTGGCCGTTGGCCCTAGGGCTTGGGGGAGGGGCAAGGGCTGGCCGCCCACCCCTCTATATAAAGAGGGATGGGGGCGCACCCCCTCCCACACCTCCTCCTCAAACCCTATCCGCCCTGCTGCCCTCCTCTCTCTCTCCCTCCCGACTGCGCGTAGGCGAAGCGTTGCCGCAGAAACTCTCCACCGCTTGCACCGCGCCGTCGCGTTGTAGATCCAATCCGTCTCTCCACCATACTTGCTGGACCGAGGAAGGAGGAGACGTCGAGGTGCCGCACGTGTGCATCTCTCGGAGGCATCGCCACTTGCGGTGTTAGATCAGGTCGGATCGCGAGGAGGAGAAGCGAGACTACATAACTCATGTTCCGACGAACGTTCCGCTGTGCGAATCTTCAAGGGTATGAAGATCTCATCTAATTCCCCTCGTTGTTTGCATCTCCTAGTTTAGATCTTGGCTTTCCCGTTCGCACCCGTAGAAATTTTTTGATTTACTATGCTGCGAAACCCTTCAGCGATGGCCGCATTTCGAAGCGAAAGGAGCCGGACCCCAAACATCTGAATGAACTAAATCAAAAGGTCGTTGAGATACAGATGCGCTAGTAGGATAGGGAAGCTGAATCTATTTACCCAACCTACAACCCTGACAATGTAAAGACCCATCTCCTGAGACAGACCCAGAAGACCACGATGAACTAATGACGACAGGCGAGAGTCACAAAGGTGACCAAGACGATGATTCCACTGCTGAAAGGAGCTGGTAGCAGAGGCGACGACCGGAGAAGAACTGGCAGATGAAGTGGCAGCGGAAGGAACACGAAGCCAGTCTAACTCCCAAAGTCCTGAAGAGTCACGGCTGCGAGGGCCAGCTCCAACCAGGGCCTGTAAGACGGTCTGAACAACACAAGAATCAGCATCAAGAATGACGCGACAACCAGTCGATGGTGGCTAGCAGAGAACATATTCATCTTAAGGAGAGGGACATGAGAAATATCAGGAACATAAAAAGAAGAAGTAGAAAGGGTGCCTCGACTAGAAACAGGAAGAGAGGTACCATCAGCCGTGAAGACACGGACATGAGAAGGGAGAGAACGAAGAGCGGATAGAAAAGAAGACTCAGAGGTCATATGAAAGGAAGCTCCAGAATACAGATACCACAGGGTCATACCTGACTGTGTAGAAGGTGGTGGTCGCGCAGTGCCTGTCGAAGAGGAGCCTATAGCAGCAAGTAGACCACGAAGACTCCTGATAATGTTCTGATCAGAGAGAGCAACTGCTAAAGATCCGGAAGGAGACGACTGCCCACGAGCCATCTGGTGCTGCTGACGTAAACTGGGATCCCGTGTATAACAAGTGGCCAAAGTGTGGCCATCCTTGTTACAGTAAGAGCAGTGACGAAGAGAACCACGTCGACCCTGACCACGAGCCTGCTGGTCGACTCGACATCGAGGCTGCTGGTCGACTCGACCACGACTGGAGGAGTGGGTAGTATCGGTGACGGCATAGAGGACCGCGACTGAGTCGAGGGAGCAGACGGCATAGGAGGACCACGAGTAGCAATCACAGATGAAACAGCAAGAATACCAGCACCACGGAGACGGGTCTCCTCAGCCCGAAGCTCGGACAACACCTCAGAGAGCGGAACACGACCACGAGCATTCAGCTGAGCACGCCGGGGCTCAAGCTCCTGGCGGAGCCGAGACAGAAACTCATAGATGCAGTGAAACTCCAAGTTCTTGCGCACAATCTGGCAACACGAGCATGTGCCAAAAACAGCAGTACAAAGAGAATAAAGCTGACGCCAGATAGCAGCACTCTGAGTATAGAACTCATCAATAGTGGAATCACCCTGCTGAAGAGCATGCTCCTGGCGAACCACAGACAGGTAAAGAGCATCCCCAGACGGCTGATAGCGCTGACGAAGATGTGCCCACTAAGCGACAACAGTAGGGAGACTCATGAACTCAAAGACATCGGGCGTAACACCGAGGTGAGAACAAAGAAGACACGAGCATCCTCATCGACCCACTGAGTGTAGTCAGTCAGAGCGTGGCGATAGGTCTCGAGATCAGCAGAGTACTGTTTGAACTTCAGCTCATAAGCAACAACAACACTATCATCGGCACTCTAAGCAGCATCCTTGGCCTCCTGAGAAGCATCAGTACCGAGAACAATCGGCGTCGGCGGAAGAGGAGCCACAGGAGCAGGGGGCACGGCGGACACGAGACCTTGCCGGAGAGCACACCCCAAAGACGGAGACCGCGCATGTAAACGCGCATAAAGGCAGCGAAATCAGGATAATTCACGCCATCGAAGATCACCGGGCAGCGAGGAATCGCAACATAGCCCGATGCAGAAGACATTTTTTTTTCAGATCTGGTCAACCCGAGCTGCTGGTAGAGGCCGGCCAAATTCCGGCGAGTCAGGGCGAGAGGCGGCGCCTAAGATCCTGGGGAGGCTAATTCGGGCCACCGGGGAGCGATTCCCGGTGGTATCGATGGCCGGCGATGGTGGGTGGCGGCGGTGAGAAGGCCGGTGGAGCTCGGGCATATCCGGCGAAGCGAGGCGTCGGGGCTGCAGGCAGTCGAGCAACTTTGTCCGGGAGTCGGACACGCAATGGAGGGCACACGCGGACGGGCTGCGGGAGGCGGTCGCGGGCGGGCAGCGGGAGATCCCGGGAGGCTCGAGACGAGGCCAGCCAGTTCGCCCAGATCGCCTAGATCTGATCGGGACCAGCCAGATCGCCCAGATCCAATCGCGAGGCTCAGACGAGGATCGGGATCGGGAGACGAGGCCAGCCGGATCGCCTAGATCCGATCAGGACGTGGAGATGGCCCAGATCCGATCGGCAGACGATCAGGTAGATGACGGCGGCTGGTCAGATGACGGGGAGGAGGCGGCCGGAGATGGTCGGAGACGGCGGCAACTGCGGCACGGCGTCGGAAACGGCGACGAGGATGGTGGCGGCAGGACGATGTTGCAGAAAAACGGTCTAACCTATCTCTGATATCATGTCAGGAATATGCAACATGTAGTCCTCTGGTGGCCAAGGCAACAATATATAATACAGGTACAAGTGCAAATATGCAGGAAGCCCCCTAATATATGGGAAAACTACAATATACAAATATACAACAATGTTTGCATTATCATGTCATGTAAGGAACCCATTCTCTATTTACATCCCAGTATAAAGCAGCGAAGGCCCTCATGTGGGTAAGCATACGAAGGGGTGCCACTGCAAGAAATCAGAGTGCCTGAAGAAATACTGTGAGTGCTTTCAATCCAATGTTATCTGTGCAGAGAACTGCGAATGTCTGGATTGCAAGAACTATGAGAGCAGTGAACATAGGAAAGCAATACGCCGTATTACCCAGCAGCATGCTGTCTATGTACAGCATGCGCAGAAACTTTCTGTGAAGGGAATTATTGGACAATCTGCAGTTCTTTCTCATGCAACAGAAAAGTTCCCCACTCTCTCAATGGCTCCATTGGGCAGAGATCAGCCCATTAGCAACAATGATTGTTCACAAGTAATTCCTTCACAGCATGCTTATTTTTCATGACTTGCCCTTTCGTCATATTGACTTACAAAGCTATTTAAGATAGCAGCCAAGAACATGGCGTCTTGTGGATAGGCAACTGAATATTAGTATTACTAAGTTAAATGCTAGTAAAACATATATTTTGGATAACAGGAGACCTGTGTCCCCTGGAACCCACCAGGCACTGATGTGTAACGAGCAAGATGAGATTTTCTGGACATCAAGTGTTGCACCTGCAATTCCCTCGTCCACCAGAGAGAAATTGCCAGACATTTACAAAGAGCAAGAGAAGCTTATCCAGACAAACTTGCTTCACTATCTTCGTGATCTTTCGAACTGCGGAGGACTTCAAGGTGAGTGCTGGCAGCGGCACGACGTTACATCGAGTTCCGTAGATACAACAGTTGCCATTATCCAAATATGAGATGCTGAGAGCATCTAAACCTCTAGTTATTACTATTTGACACCTTTTTTTCGTAATCAGCACTATGCCAAATAAGTATCCAGCATACTTAACTGCCTTTTGTTTCTGCAGAAGAGAAACCCCCTTTGACGTCATTAAAGTGCCATTCTGTGGGCAGCATCTACAATTCGTCCATAACAAGGGTCGGACAAACAATATGGTAGCCTCTCCATTCTCCAGCAAGTATCAAGTCACCAGACCTCTACTAAATGGGAACGCGTCAATCGAAGAACTAGAGATCAACAACTTAGTTCATTTCCTGCACAAAAAGGCGCCGACGTGGCATGGCGAACCTTACACTGCCCTGACAGAACCTGATCGATGTACTCTATTTGATTTGAGGTTGACTCACTTCATAGATGCCTAACCCTTGTATTATTAGCCTTCATTTCGTTTACAGTCTTGAATTATCTGCTTACCAAATATAGTCTCACCATCTTGGACATGAGCAACTATATCGAATGTGTGCAACGATTGTACATCAACATTTCTTGCCAAACTTTTGAAGCCGCCATGTTTATGCTTGAATGTGATTTTTTGTTTGCTTCCTGTTATTTCATCTTTTGGTTGGAGGAACTTCTGTTGTTTTCCTCCAAAGGCAAAGGAATTGCGTGGCAACTAGCCAACTAAATGGCTCTGTAATTCATTCAAAAAAAATAATGGCTCTGTAATTCGACAGGATAACAGGAGGAAAGAACAAATAATGACACAATAACCCGACCTTAGCTCAGTTGGTAGAGCGGAGGACTGTAGTTGTTGCAGATAAAATCCTTAGGTCACTGGTTCGAATCCGGTAGGTCGGATATTTATTTTACCATTTTGAATTTCTTACAAATTACAACAAATTCCTTAAGATGAACAAACTAAATTAGTTGTTGTGCTAATTTGAAGGTCTTCAAAATCTTCTTCTCACGTGACACAATCTTCCCCTCATATGAAAGCAGCCCAATTAATATCATATACTACCTCCATTTCAAGGCTTAAGACGCACACGTTTTTTAAAGCAAAGTTTGACCAAAAGAATTGAACAATAAAATCTTGATTATATTGTGCATAATTAGTACCGTTGGATTCGTATTGAAAAATACTTTTCAGTGATACTTTTTTAAAGCAAAGTTTGACCAAAAGAATTGAACAATAAAATCTTGATTATATTGTGCATAATTAGTACCGTTGGATTCGTATTGAAAAATACTTTTCAGTGATACTAGTTTTATACCAAAACTCTTTACATATTTAGAGTAATTCTTGGTCAAAGAAAAAACACGCAAAACGAGGACGCCTTACGCCCTGAAACGGAGGGAGTAGATGTCAAACGATAGACATGTAAATAACAACGAGGGTTTTTTCATAATTTTAATTTCAGCCACAATGCCAAGGCTACGTGCACGCGCGCAACCATTAGAGTAATCAGACAACATCGACAAGCCACCACCAATATTTCAACGACGGAGGAAGCTACACCGACGGCTTAACCGCCGGCCTAGCTTTTCACGTGGCGGGACCTAGGGCTGCACCTAGGGCGGCCAAGCTTGGTACTACGGGGAGTCTCTGCCGTCGGCCCAGCTGTCCATGGCACAGAGGCGGGGAGGACCAAATGATCATGTCTACGCCAACGGTAATGCCGTCGGCATAGTGACTACCAGTTTTTTTTCCTGTTTTCTAGCTTTTCCTAGGGAATGCACAACAAAAACACAACATGCATACATAGTACATATATAGTGCATACACAATACATATATATCATCCAAAAGAAGGCCATCAAGTGCATACACAACACAAATATAGTATCATCATCATACATATAGAGTGCCCGACATGTAGCCCTAGAACCCTACACCCATCTCTAACAGCGTGAAGAGCTCGTTAACCCAAGATCTCCCTGCGTGAAGTCAGGCATCCTATGTCTAGGTCCCTGACGATCACCAACGGAAGGAGCGGGCTAGGCGCGGCACGAGGAGAAGCACCAGGAGAATGGTCACCGATATGCAGCGGTGTGATCTCACGCGACGAACCCGGTGTGGGAGAAGCATGAACAAAGTGTTGGTTCCCGAAACATCTCGTTCCCTACATGTTTGAGAAAGAGTTAGAAACTTGCGAGACACGTTGGCCTAGAGAGTAGTAGGTAACAAGTGGTCAGGCAAAAGATCTTACCGAGGTCCCTGCATAGTAGGTGCGACAAATTCTTCCTTCGATGGCATCACTGGAACGACCCAGGCCTAGGTACTCGTTCTGTTATCGGTGCCGAATCCCGCTCTCCTATGGCCATAAACCTCGTGAACGACTGCAAGATGGCTTAGATGCCAGTCATTGCAGAAATAAAGGTTCAAACTAGCTATCTAGGGGGAGTGGGACTTACCTCATTCATGGTTTCTTGATACACCTCGTATGCATCATTACTTTGCTGCCACTCCTGAATGGCCACCTTATATTCCGCATGATGTACATCGTAGGCCGCGTCCAACTCATGCTACGATTTTAAAAATAGTGAATATTGTCAACTTAGCCATTCAGGAACGAATATCGGAAAGAAGATGAAAATGAGAAAAACTTACATCGGCGGATCGACACAGTTGTCGAGGAGGCGGAATAGAGGGCTGTCGGCGGTGAGGGTAGCCTTGATACACATGATGTTCTTGGTAGGCTTGGTCACCGCATTAAGAATGTGGAGACGGCCATGCTGCCTGTTGTGCCCAACGAAATCTCGTTAGTCTCCTCGTTAATGTGGTCATCAACTTCCGGATGAAAAGCCTGGACGGCCGAGCAGTATTTGCTCAAGTCATCTTCGATATCGCCGAAGTACTCGGGTAGAGAGGGTTGATGCTCGTTTAGATCGACCTTCTTCTGGTGCATCGTCTGCCACGTTCGAATGTCAGAAACAGGCTGCCCAGATGAGCCTCCTGCATCGCGAAAGAAATGTTATGTGTATCAAGTAAGAACATGAGGTGGAATAAATGTAGGTTGTTCCATGTATATATATACCAGCTTTTTCTTGAAACGATCATGGTTGCTGCAGTTTCCCGCACTATGTGTTTCCTCGCTGCCGCGGTTGGCCTTGTTCCGGTCGCTCATGATCTTGAACTCGGAGTCTTCCCCGAGCCACCTCATAGCCAATGTATCCCATGCATCGTCTTTCCCATCAGCCCACTGGGGCATAACCTACTCATTAGAAAAACAGATAATGCAATTGCAACTTAGCAGCAACATAGAATCTCATTGACAAATTAATTACCGACATGTAATTGGCCAACGTCATCTTAGACGAGTTCTTGACATTGTCTTCCTTCCTAGACTTGAAGTGATTCATGGCCATATGCTTTTCATTGTACCACTGCTGCCATATCAACTTCTGGCAAACCCCTAGCAAAGTCGTCTCTGCCTTGGCCTCATCCTTCGAAAACACCCTATAATGGACCTTCAATCATGCATAAAAAATTTAATAGTTAGCTTAATTAAATGCAATGGACTGTACCCAACGAAAAAATGAGGTCTTTCAAGTCTTATGATGAATAACTATATGCCAACTCCCTCCATCATGGAATTACATGATCACTTCATTTTTCGTGTCAAGCTTTGACGAATAATTTTTTCAACAATAATTCTTTCAACCAAATATAAGTTATATGTCATCTAAAAAAAATATCAGCAAAATGTTTGCTGATATATTTTTGAATGACATGTAACTCATATTTAGTTGAGTAAATTATTAGTCAAAGTTTGGCTCAAAAATAAAGTGGCATTGTACTACTGGAGGGAGTATGCGAATATCCATGAAAATCGTCCACCGGCGTAAAAAATGAAGCGGCATTGTACTACTAGAGGGAGTATGCGATTACCAGTCTTCTCTGATCTAAGTTTGTCATTTTCAACGATGGTGGCTCCTCTACTGCGCTGGTCCTTTGGAGACTAAGCGGGTCTTGGATGTGGCCGACGCCGCCTGCTGCTCTTCCTCGGTGTGGACACGCGCTGCTTTCCCCATTGAGAGGTCTCTACCTCTCCATGGACTTGTTCCGCGGTTAGAGTTTCTTTCCCTCTCCTAGATCCGTCTGGAGGTGAGGTTTCTGGTTTAGACTGCGGAGAAGTAATCAGACTCTATGAATGGAATTGTCAGGCGACAATCTCGCCACCGGCAGTCCGCTCGCTCTTGGATCTCCTGAAGCAATCGAGACCGGATATCCTCTTCCTATCCGAGTCTCATCTCAATAAAGATAATGCAGAAGTGTTAAGGCATAAATTAGGCGGATAGCAGCTCGGAATTTCCCAAGGCCGGGCAGACACACGCGGGTCGTGGCTCGGAATCGTGCCTAGTTTCTACGGTAGCTTCTAATTCCACAACCTCTCCAAACAAGCGAATTCGGTCCAGCGATTCCAAATAGACAATTCCAAGCTAAAATTCCTACATCCAAACACTACATCAATGTATTCAGTACTGCTTCTCCCATATAAGTATATGAATTCAGTACTGCCTAGTGAAGATTATCATGAACATATTCTGAAGTACAGTATACACTATATGACATGTTAACTCTGCTGTCACACGGATCTACACGGTGAATCAGACCTGCACTCTCTCAGTAAGATAACCACCATTGCTCCTTTTTGTACTATATCAGTAAGACCTGGACTCTCTAAAGCCAACCGTACATAAATTCAAGTGAAAAATTGCACCAAGTTGACTCAAGTATCGCAGGCCGGCTGCTTACAACCCTTAGCTCCAGCGCCGAGGACATATAGCGCGGTGTATTTACACGGGCATTGGCGCGCCATCCAGACAATCTTTGTCGCTCACTCTTTACTTGTGCCGAGGGCTAGGGATTTCAGCTCCGGCATCAGCATCTCCACCAGATCTTCCTTCCTCTCCCTCAATCTATCCGACGTGCAATCATCTTCCTGCAGGGCAGAGACACCATACGATGCATGATTGTGTGGATGGGCACAGAACACACAATTTCATGTTTTTTTTTCATACGGTTAGGAATGCAAGTGGGATCCCACCAAAGTCCCACTTCTAGTTCATTTGCCAAATTCTAGTTCAAATTTGGCAAAAGAACTAGAATTTGGCAAACAAACTAGAAGTGGGACTTTGGCGGGATCACTAAGAAATGTTCAAGAGCATCACGGACATGATAAACACTGATCTAGCCAGTGGACGTAGTTTGTATAGCAGAGTATTTCGGACAGATGGGGAAAGCTGAATAAAAGGTTTAGAGTACGTGTATAGAGTTCAGAGGGTAGAAACTGAATAAAAGGTTGTGGAAGGGTAAGTAATTAATCTTTTTATAAACCACACATTAAGGAGCAGCGATAGATTCAAAAAGTTTGAAATGGACTTACATCACCCGTAGCAGCAGCTTGCAGAGAGAGAACTTTCACGGTAGTGCTGTGATAATCAGTCAAAACCTTAAAGGTTGAAGCTGGTAGCTTGTCCTGGAAAATGGAGGATAGAGACGATCACACAGATATAGATTTAACTAAAATTAACAGTATTATCTGAATACGTGAAATAAGCCAGACAGATCCAAAACATCCTAATTATGTTAGTCTGCTAAAAACTGAAACCTAAGAGGCTAAGATGCTAGGATTAGAATGCAGAGTACTGTCGATCAGGGATCCAAATACTGGCAAAGCTTGCAGCTGCTAACTCGTACAGGAAATATAATACAGTAGCCCCTAAGCCGTTTCAACAGATTATGAACAATTAAAGAAGATAAAAGGAAAATAAATCAGTTTAAATAACACTGGATAGAAGATTTCTTATAAATCAGCTAGTTTTCCGGCGACTGGAGGACAAGCCAGGGTTCCTGAATATTTCTTGTCAAAACTCTTACTATCAATTCACTATGGCAGAAATATGTCCAACAGTGAACACTGAGGACTCCCCCTCTGCCTCCGCCAATCTGTCACCCGTCTTGCCATGCAAGAAAGCAGACCCCTTCCTTTCCCATTTTCCAAGTAAAACAAAGAAAGCCGAGAGGACATGCCATACAAATAGATCTCACTAGCTGCTATGTTCCAAGAGGGGGGGAGGGAAATTCAAGGAGTTTATTGTTATATAAAAGGACAGGATAAGAAAATCGTGGAGGCATGTCTTCTGACAGGTAAATGACACATTTACAAACCAGAATACCAGACAAATAATATCAAGGTACTATGAACAGGAAAGGAATTGATGTTGCTAAAAACTAACAGCTTCTGTTTAAACTGCATCAAGTATAACTTAAAACCAATGAAAATCAAAATTCACCTTCAGTATTGTGATTACAGCACCAACAGCCCTTCCAGGTGCCTGAAGAGCCTTATTGTATGCCTGCAAAAAATTCAAACAGGATGTTTCTCAGGTCAAGCTATAAATATAGAGAAGCAGAGTAATTTTTCAGATAGAAAACAGATAATTATTTTAAGCAAACCTGAAGAAAAAGTAGGGCAACAACTTTTGGGAGGAAGGAAACTGGATCACTTTCTGAAGAAACTTGTGCTATCAAATCCTTCAATTCATACAGGAAATTGAAGTATCAGATAATTAGCAATGCAGTTCATCTATAAAAAAGACTTAGTATGACGATAAAACAATGAATTCCTTATTCAGTAGTACATTATATGCTATACTGACCAGTCCTCACACCAAAGTACCCTACCAGTCTAACAATTCTGGTAAAATTATCATGGTGATCTTGACTTGCATTCTGCTATTCCATACTTCCACTACTTTGATGCTTAAAACACAAGGAACAGCATATTTTCACTGAAACAGTGATCATAGTATCATACCACGAGACTCCAGGATTTTAAAGCTGCTACCAGGATGGTTCGGGTCACATGGGCAGCTAGCAAAGTTTTAAATTTGATAAATGATTTAACGTTGAGACATAGTACCAAATAAGTGATAAACTGCTAACATACTCATTCCACCTGACACGGGGATCAAAGGGAACTGTTTAGCCTAAACCAGCAAAAATCAAATCTCTCTGGACTAGTTCAAGAAAGGAAGTTCCAATGGTTTTCCAGAAAATGTGGTACCCTCAAAATACCAAGACATACCTTGCGGTAGGAATGCAGCAACGATCGCTCTAATCTTTTATCAAGCTTCTTATATGACAAGCCACTGCAAAAAGAAGAGTAAGCGCTTCGATAGTCCAGGCAGCATGGAAAGCAAGTACAAACAGTCCAACACAAAACGTTACCTTTCCTCTGCTATATCTCTTAAGGCGTCCAGAAATGAATCAAACCGCTGTTGTGGATTTCAAGGAAAAGGTTACAAAGAGCAACAAAATCCACTTATATTTAAAGTTAGCATCTCAAAGACTCGGAAATTGTCTATTGTTCATTTGTGACTTAATATATACTTTTTAGGCAACAAAAGGCTCACCAGTCACATGCTTCGGAGTTAGGAACATGCACATTTTATGAACTAACAAATAATTACAACTTGGTGAAATATCCTTCTGGCGTGCGGGCTTATACCTGAACTATTGTGTAAACCCTAGTTTGAATTATCTATGCTTCTGAAAAAGAACTGAATATATAATATCAAGAAGAAATCAACGGTACCTTCACGTGTCAATATTTTTTCATCATAGAACACACAGAAAATTAACATGAAGAAGGTTGCTGAATAGTCAATGGAATAACGGATTTTTTCTAAGGATATAGGCAGGGTATAAGCAATTATAAATGCTGCATATTTATAGTGTAGCATCTTGCCAGTCTGGTGACATAAAGCATGAAGCTTCATAGAAGAACTTCATCTATATACTAGATTCAGTGCATCAAGAAAGTTGAGCAATTTATCATGTTAAGCCTCCAAGTGTGTACTCTACTCTAGAAGTCTAGAGAACCAGACTAAAGTTTTATTTGCGGTACATAAAATTGTTAACTGCTAGGTGCTACTACCTCCGTTCCACAATATAAGCCTTTTTAGCAAACTAAAACAGCTTGCTAAAAAGGCTTATATTGTGGAACGGAGGGAATAGCATATTACCAGAACTTAATCTGTTAGGCATACTAGATTGAGAAGCAGAAAAGGACAGAACTAAGGACTTCAATTCTTCAATGAATAGATCAAACATTATTTCTTGGTTACAGACGGACCTTTCCCTCCAGTGCTTCGACTAAAGCTTGAGCCTTTGATGACAATGTCCCAGGAAGATCCTTTGCCTGAAGTTTTTTTCCATTTACAAAAGAGAGCAAGCCCAGAAGGTTAAACAAAATGACATTTTCATTCAGGATTGACACAGGAAACTATTACATAGTACATGTAAGAATGAAATAAGTTAACTGTACCAGAAAAGTACGGTCAGTAGTGCTCAATTGAACATGCTGTTCTTCACTGTCTTCAAACTCCATTCCATTCTTCAATTTGTTGTCCTTATCCTATAGGTAGTTTAGTGCAAAGTACATGCATTAGTCAGAGAAGTAGCTTGCAAAAAACTTTTAAATGATTCAAATTTGAACTATGAGGTATAAGCTAGTAACTGATTCTTAGTTCATCACACAACAAGCATCATAAGTAGACAAGTAACAGTCAGGGTTGCATGTTATCTGAAGTGTTCTGTCGCAAGTGCTTAACTAAAACTAAAACAGATAAATCAAAGAAGGAAGACAACCCCACTGCGTGAGCTTATAGGAGTTACCAGTGTAAGCAAAATCTTGTCGACAATTGGTGTACCCATAGTTCTTAGCAGATGCTTGTGTAATATGCCCTGGAAACAAGAAAACAGATCAAGGAAAAGGACCATAAGTAAAGGCTGCCAAACTGTTGAGTAGCAAGTGATCATGTGAGGATGATGCCTATAGCAACTTACAGAGGTAGCAGGATCATCCTCAAACACATCCAGAGCTTTTTCATATAGTTGCATATCCAGGACTGCCTGACAATGAAAAGGAATAATATTAAAAAAAGTTAAATTATCTAGCATCATAAGAGAAATGCAGGCAAGCAATTTAAAATTGAAGAGCGATAGCCAAAAATTTCAAGGCAGCTATCTAGAAATCCAAAAAACAACTATAGTACAGCAAGAAACCAAAATGTAAATGGAGTGCAAAAGGAGATTACCTCATCTAGCTGCTTTTGCAGATTATCAAGCACACTCCGCCTCCTTTCAGCATTTTCAGACAGCATTGTGTTCCTCTTCTTCTTCCATGAGTCAATAAGCATTGGTCGCAGGTGAGATGACAATAATTTAATTGGGCCGTTTAAGTCGTCTGAGCCTAATGTTGATTTAAAAGTTAGGATATTTCTAGAAGTGCACATTTAACTAAATAGAAAGAATGATGTCAATCTTATTTAGTTTCCTGACCTGCCAACTCCTCTAACTCTGGAGCAACAGCCAAGACCTTTTCCTGTATCAATTCATCGGGGAAGATATTTGTATTCTCCTCTTTTGGTTTCTCTGATGCTTTTTTACTACCGCGTTTGGCATCACCTGAAGAACCAGTGTCCTTGTTTTTCCTATGAGATTTTTTGCCCTTTACAGGGATAATTTCTTCACTGTCATCATCCTTTTCAAGTGATCCACCTTTAGCAGACCCACTGGCTTTCCCTCTTTTCTTCTTTGGCCCTCTGTCTGATGAAACAGTACTGCTGGTGTCATTATCACCAATGTCTTTTGTGTCGGAGTACTGGGCAGATGCACTCAAATTCATATTCATGGGAGTTCCTTGACCAGCAATATGTCTAATACCAAAGGAATCAATCTCCTTTTCTAGCCGATCAAAAATACCCTGAAATGATTGGAAAAACACACATTGCACTCATTTTAGAAAGATGTAATGCGATGGTGCAGACATGAGTGCATCAAAGAATATTGCAAGTGTAAGAAAGAGGCTCTGATAATTCACCTTAATGAACACATTACTGAAGACACATGATTCTCCAAATAGCACTGCTTTAGAAGACTGCAAAGATTTTCTTTTTAATGTGTGACCATCATGAAAAATGCACAAACTCGACTATATATACACCAACCTTAGCTGCCTTCTGAAAAGATGGACAAAGGGACAATATCTTGGTTGCATCAGGGCCACTGATATACGATGGAAGGACCGAAAGAGAATCAATCCTACAAAAAGTAAAAGGTATATTGTAGCAATTTGTAAAATGCTTAACAGAAAACAGATTAGTAACAGTCAAGTAGGGAAAAAAAGACAAAGAGTATATTGATGCTATACAAAATGTTGAGGCATCCTGTGAAGTCTCGGCTACTTTAATGAACTAATGCTACTAATTAATTCATAAGTCATACACATATCTTGTTAGCACTTGATCGGCTTATCCATTTTTAGGGGATGCATCATGCATGCCAAGTCCGGACATCATAGCACACAACAGTGACAAATCACAAATGAGTATTAAAGTAGATATGAAGTTCAACAATACCATTGTCCATTCTCAACTCAGGTCACCTACAGCAGAATCTAGCATATCAACAACTGAAGAATGAATAAAAATAGCCTCCAGTGCAATGCCATCTGGATATCTGGCCTGTAGAAGATAATAAGATAGTCAATATATACACTCACAGACAGAGCATTTGAACAGTAAGGGATTATTGACAGCTTCAAGTACCTCCAAGTACTGCTTAGGCTGGGGGATTGCGAGTTTCTGAAGCACTTCGTAACCAACATAAGAGTTCTGTACAGTAAATGGAGAACTCAGCAAACCAAAGGAGATATGGCATAACAAAATGCAGAGAACATGATCAGAACACAACATTTATCATGCTAAATATCAGACAAAGAGATTTCATATGATGCAACAAGATATGGAAGTAACGCTGTGTGGTTGTGTGGAAGAACTGAATCAGTTTTCACACAAAGGGGATACACATGGTTCTGCAAATCCTACTTGTGCTACTAGCTGGAAAAATTCTTTGGTTCTAACATGTTAAAAAAAATGTAGGGACTCGAGTGTAAGCTAGATATGCCTCCACCTGTGAGAAAAAAGCATCAACGCTTTCCTTTTGAGCATGCGCAAAAACCTAGCAAAGGAAGAAAAAACACAGCATTAAATACAGTTTAAGAAATCAGAATATAAATTCAAATACAGATCTTACAGCTGGTGTCCAATGTACTCCCGCACGGAGAGACCCAAGTACAGCACCTTCTTTAAGCAAGGCGGCAAAAATAGACTGAAAGAATGAACCTTCCACCGAAACTCCGTTAGAACCGTGCATTTCTTGGAGCTGTTGCTGCAAGGAGTTCCAAACAGATGGCAAGTTTGTCGGAACTGTTATGCCCCTTGCCGCGCCACGGACCATGGCAGTAATTCGTGAAACATACGCTGGAGTGTATAGCTGGCCACCTTCTAGCCTTCCTTTCACCTGGAAGGATTTATAATAATAGTACCAATTGGTTTGAGTGAAAGCAGCTAAGAAAAAAGACCATTTGAAGCATGAGATAGCAGACTTACAATAGTTCCAAGCCGAGGCTCAAGGATATTGATGACCAGCTCTGATCCAATGTGTAACTGTGCAGCAATCTCAGCCAAGGCAATCTGGCTGCGCTCTTGCAACTTCTCATTTATCTCTTCTGTCACAGTGTCCCAATAAGACTGCGACATGATCTCGCCGTTGATCAACATCAAGGCTGGATCATCCGTGACGACCTTTTGTGCCTGCCTCTCGACATGGTAAAGATCCACCCCCAGAATATCTGATAAATCAACTAGTGATGCACGCCCTCGGTTCTTGATCTCCGTCTTAATCTCATGCTTCAAATGATCCTGCCACACCATAATGACCATGGATGTTGGATTAGCTAAAATCTGCACATTCTTGGTTGGGCAAGGGCGTTAAACAGAACTACGGCAGATAGATATTACCACGGCAATTCATATCTATATAACATGGCAATTTCTAGATAAGACTTCATCAAGACTCTTTCAAACGTGCAACTGAATCAAAATGTCTCACATAGCTGACTCCATAAAGACAAATTGCCGAGATAGAACAATTTTCTCTCCTGAACAGTGAACACTAGAGAAACTATACAAGGTTGCAAGAGGGACTGGAAACAGATTTATTGTTAAACCTAAACTCGATGCTTCACAAGAACAGCACAAAGAACTAAGGAATTATACCAATTTTCCAGGAATCCTCTAAATTTGAAGCATCCTGCAGAAGTGACAACCTATTTTTTTTTTCAGTCGAGTAATTACAGTAGGACATAAACGAAGATGAAACGGCACCGACGATTTCAACGCTGAGTCCGTAATTCGAACCACTGATACGCAAATCCAGGCTACAACCCTCCGCCGCAAAGAGGTGAATCTGGTTCCGGAGAGACTGCGAGGGGATTGGGGGGTACTGGTAGGGCACGCGTGTACGGGGAAGGGCGGGCTTACGGATGTGATGTACTCCTTGCCGGAGACGGTGTGGAGGAGCTCGAAGTCGATGAGGCCGCGCTCCTGCAGCTTCTGCACCAGCTCCACCACGTTCCGCTCCGACAGCCGCACGCTAGACCGCGCGCTCTGTGCCGCCTCCAGCTGCCGCTGCAGCTCCAGGAGCTCCGCGTCCATCGCCCTCCCTGCGCCTTTGCTTGCCGGCGCGACACGGTGCGATGTCGCCGGAGACGGGGTGGAGGGGGGCGGTTCGCCGAGATCGATCGAGCCCGTCGACGGAGTTGGGGGTCGCGCGATTCGACTTGCGGGAGAGAACCAAGGGTCCTGACTACTGACTAGCAAGTGGGGCCTGGTGGTGAACGAGGTATTGTCTTCCCGTATTGAAAACGGAGACCAGTGTTATACGTATCTGTAGGGCGAAAAACGAATGTAAAAGCATTTGCTACAACTATATGATATACATCCACTCATTTATGATAGAGATATTTATTCATAGTATAGCGATTGTTTCTTAGTTGGGATATCGACAATATGAAGCAATAGGTTAGTTTATTTTTCTATAATTATTAAGGTTTTTTCCCTTTTAAAAGAAAAAAGTAATGTGTCACACACTAAGCATAGTAATTATATTAAAAGATTTATCAATTTTCATTAAATCTTATAGAAAGAAAGAGGTAGAAATACTTGTTTTTTCAGGATTTTCAAAAAAAAACTCTTGTCATCTTTTATTCTACCGCTGGACAGAATTCAAAAACAATATTAGTTATTCTTCATGTACGAATATCTAAATTTTTACACCTAATACTCCATACATAGTTTGAATTGGATAGCAACAATAATCAATTTTAGCGTGAATTGTTCTGAGGGGCCTAGGACGCCACTAGTATGACCTCGAGGCTTTAGGTGAATGAACTCTTCCACTTCAAGTCATAATTCTCCCATGGATTTCTTGAGGTAGAAACAAACCTAATTATGAATAGTATGAGATAGCAAGAGAACACAGATGGTTAAGTTTTAAATACTCCCTCTAATCCGAATTACCTGTCATAGATTTCTAGATACATATGTATCTAGAAAAATTTGTGACAACAAATTCTGAATGGAATGAATACTATTGATTCTTTAATTCATCTTGTTTATGGACATGCAGACTCAATTCAGAACATTTTTTTGGTTCGAGTGTTGTGAAACTAATTTTGGTCACCGTTGTCATCTTTTTAGCAGATGGACTATCATTTCTAGTGCATCTAGACCATTTTCTTTTCCGATGTTGCATCCAACGGTACGAAAGAAGCCGAGAAATCATACACGCCATCGTGTGAGTGTTGGTGTGTGTTGCAACTAACCCTAAATGTTGTTGCATTGACATCTCTTACTACGTGACACTAGGGGATGTTGTAACGATGTTGCAAACACATGGGAGAAATATCGTATTTGGAGGTTCCCTCTAGGATCTTGACTCAAGTACTTTCAGGGTATAGTCGGTCCTGACTGAAGTCTAGAGCTTTGCCTTAATTATGTAGTACCTGGAGAAAGCTAGTGTATTCTCCATAGTCCACAGGCACGAAAATTGCTGAAAATGGGTGGCATAATCATTGCCAATGACACGGGTCACAGACGAAATGACACAAAGTGTAGTTATTTGGATAGCGCAAAATGACACAGTGTGTGCTTATGTGGATAGGGCAGTGATACTTGTAGGTTTTCGTTACAGCAGTTGTAGAAAGAGAAAAACGCACCCGCGGTCCCTATTCTTTCCTCCGTGGGTCAGTTTAGTCCTAATTCTATCAAAATGCACATTCAAGTCCTAAATGTTTCATAAGTGAGTCACCGCAGGTCCTAATTTGGTTCTACCTTGCCACGTCGCGGCTGGCGGTTGCTTTTTTTGCAAATGAACCCCTATAACTAGTTGCCTTCCTATTCGAGAGCCCTCCGCTGTCTCTGTCTCTCTATCTCTCTCTGTTTGCTCTCTCGCCCCTGCTGCAGCACCATGAAAAGCTCGGCGAGCTCGTCTGCTGGCACTAGGCCAAGGAGGAAGCCAGCTACACCCCCCGGCATCTCCGTGACCTTGGCCCAACCCGCAACTCTTGTCAGGCGGAAATCTGCCGCTGGTGTCGTGTCCCTGCTGTGGAGTTCGGAGGACAATCCGTCTTGTCTCTCAATCAAGCGCAAATCTAGGCCGAGTGTTCTACAAATGCCCTAATCATCGTGTAAGTTCTTTGGTTGATGGATCTCGACAACTTTTTGGCTGCAGTTTCGAATTTTTATGAGTTTTGCTGAAAACTAGCGCAGTTGGTCCTAATCCTTGCAACCACTACTCTTGGGAGGATGGTGAAGATAGCTATGTTGATTTTCTCATAGCTAATGGTTATCTTGTTGATGGAATTGAAGAAAAGGAGGAGAATGTAAATCTTGGGCTGAGATGATGGATGGGGTGATGCGAAGATGGATGAGCTCATCAAGTTGTGCAAAATAATTTGTCTTTGGCCTAGTTATTGTCATTCTGTCTTGGTGTATGATGTACTTGCTAAATGATGGATGAATGAATGTAATGGACAAATGATGGATGAATGAATGTAATGGACAAATCATGGATGAATGCAAGGTTGTTCGGATAAACTTTCGAGAGAACAAGCATAATTGTCGATAAGTAGGCGGATAAACTGTCATTACAACAAGAAAAAGGGATAGTTTTGGGACCAACAGTTTGGTTGAAACCGAGCTAGAATCGAGCATTAGGTTTCGACAAACCTATTCAAAATATCACGGATCAAAATATTGCAACCTAACTAGTGAGCAACCTAACTAAGCATCGGTTTTCTTCTTAGAGACAGGCTTCTTCTTACGCCTTGGTAAACCCGGTGTCTGGTACACGCCCTTGGAGGTGGGATGTTTTCTAACCGACTATGAACTGACTCTCGTAGAGGACAGTGGTGAAGTGCAGGACATTTGTGTTGCTACCTCTGAGATCAAATTTAGCACTAGATATTTAAACAGAAATGCAGAATTTCAAACAAAAATGAAGAAATGAGAATATGACTCACTTGTTCCTGCAGAACTTGCATAACGGTGGATGTTGTGATGTCATAGCTCATTGCAGATGCTACAATATGTGTTGTTGCACTTGTGGCAGTGTGTGGCATTATTTGTTTCTACACAAATATGACAAAATGTCAGATAGAGAAATATGCAAGGAAAAAAGAGAATTGGTAGTATTTTACCTTGGAACTGTACTTCCTTTTTACTGGCATTTTCTTAGGAGGCTGTGCTTGCTCTTCATCATCAGGAAGTACTACCATAATGGGCTCAGGCTGATCTGCTTGCTCCTCTTGTGCTGCAGCTGTTCCATCAGGAAAGAAAGGTGCTTCTTGCTCCTCTTCTTGTCGCTGTTCTCTTGGTGCTTCTTTCTCCACTTTGTCTCCTTGTCTCGCCAAGTGCTGGACATTTTCTCTTGTTGTGTCCAGTTGCACACACCGCAATGTCCAATGATGCCATGCCCTCTTGATACTTGTACCACCTTCCTCCTCTAGTGGGCATTTTCTTCTCTTCTTACTAGGCCTTCCCACTTTCTGATCATATTTAGGTGGTTTTATTTCAGGGCCATTCATTTTCTTCCAAACTTTAGGATCACTACATGGCATGATTACTCCACTATAAGCTGATTTGAAAGCATATAAACTGTAGCATTGGTGCACACATGTTTCAGGTTTTACCCTTTCATGCCTCATTGCTGCACAGGCATGTCTACATGGAATTCCAGACAATTGCCAAGCCCTACAAGAGCATTAATTGATCTTTAATTTTTTCCAAACCAGTAACTACAGGCAGTTCTCTAGCATCCAGTATATACCTACGTAGATAAATATATATAGATAAACAAATGGCAATCAAGGTAATGAACAATGCAGTAGCATAAAAACTGGGAAAAGCCAATCATAGAGAAACTCACTTGTTGAATGAAGTAGCAGTTCTCTGGCCTCCACCTTCTGAGCTTAACTTTCTTCTTCAGTTTCTTCCTTCCTTGCTTGTCCTTCACTTCCACTTCATCTCCTGATTCTGCAGCTGGAATGTCTGAATCTTCAAGCTCCTCCAAATCTGCATCTGTGTCATAATCACTATCTTTTTGACATTTGCTTCTATCCTTTTTGTCATCGTATGTTTCATCCACCCATTCATCAAACAGATTGTCATCATCTGCCTCTAGCTCATTTTCAGAGTCCACCCAATCAGAATCAACATCATTGTCTTCACTGTCTTCACTGCAATGTGCTTCCTCTTCTACATACAGCTTCCTCCTGCTTCTTCTGGTCTCATGGCCATCATGTTGTTGCTTTGATGCACTGCTAGTACCTGCATTGTTACTACCTACTGCTGTTTTGCCCATATTTTCAGTGTATTTGGACTCAAGACAGAAGGCAATTCAGGAGATCCACATATTATAACATCATCAATTCTTTCAGCTCTGCCAGTATTTAGATTCTTGTGATCCACAAACAACTGAAAATACTAAAATTTTGGCACTACTGCAATCATATGTAGTGTATCTACATCACTGTCCACTATGCGCAGTCCTGATCCTAGATCTTTACCAGGGAGCAACCAATACAAACTATATTCCACTGGATTTTTATACCCTAGTTGCTCCATAAAATCAGTTAGCCACAAAGACGACCATGTGTCTGCCTCACATCCGTCAAACTGAGCAACTGTACCATCTACATAGCTCTTAGCTGCCCCAAATCCGCAAAAAAATCCACCATGATTTATTTCTACCGTGAACTCGTCGTCAAATACACCTAAGACCCAGAAAAATCATCACTTTTTGTGGCTAGAACAGGGACTAGCAGATGCTCGCATTGGGGATTTAGGGTTCGATTAATCGACCGTAACGCGGAGCATCACCAGCCGTAGCCGGGCCCTTGCTCATGGCGCCATCGACTCCTCCGTCCCATGGCGCCGCCCGCGAGATCGCCATCGGTCAGTACCTCGGCACCACTGCCTCCAAATCGCCGCCTGTTCTGTCGCGGAAGCTCCGAGGAGAAGTGGAAACGGTCGGGGTGGAGGTTATGACGACAAATGAAAGGCATGGTCCTTTTTGCAAAAATGTAGCACCGGCAGTTGCTGCTGCTGGGCCCTGCATCCTACGTGGCATCAGTCAACGTTGGTGAAACCAAATTAGGACCTACGGTGACTCACTTACGAAACATTTAGGACTTGAATGTGCATTTTGATAGAATTAGGACTAAACTGACCCACGGAGGACAGAATAGGCACCGCGGGTGCGTTTTTCTCTTGCAGAAACCAAAGTAGATGCAGCGGGTGAGTCGCGTGATGAGATTTGCCCGTCTTCCTTGATTGAATGTGTATACACTGGAACACGTATTACTCGCTCCATCCTAAAATAAGTGATCTAGAGTTACATGTATCTATATACTATACATGTTTAGATACATGCAAGTTCAAACAAACCCAAGTCAGACAGGAGTATATTTCTGCTCTGGATTACTGCTTTAAAATACAACCAGAGCAATATGTGGCCCGTAATAAAATGATGCATCTTGAAATTTCTTCCAAGACCAGCCTCTTGTGAAAGGCCATGGTTAGCTGTTTTCTTTGCAAGCTGCACCGTGCAAAACATCTATCGATGGTCTCATCTGAACTTAACTATCTGGTGACAAACTAAGACACTAATTTGGTGTGATGGTTATCAGTAAGAATACTTTCGAAACGAATTATCTGTAATATAACGAGATGGATATCTGAGGGTTATGTTTGCGACAAAATATCCTCCAAAGGCATATATATCACCACCAGGTACACAGATCACAAATGATGTTACACAAAGTTACAATAGTTGCTTACTTTCTATATGCATGGATTAGCTGTAGATTTTTGTTACCGTGGTATTACTCCAATTCACAGAACAAAAGTAAATGAAACATATGGTCACACTCCTTTCACGGTATAGGAAAAGAATGTCTATGCAGACGGCAATAAACTAAGCTAACTCCAGAGAAGACTGCTCTTTCCCTGAATACCAGAAACCATTATCAAGCCCTTGGACTGTGAATCCCTCTCAATCTGAAATCTGAATGCAGTCCATCTCCATAAGAAACATCCGGTAGGCACACTGAGAATGGTTCCGTGAATCTAGGCTTGGAACCGAGATATGATACTGCTTGGCATCTGGCAGTAGAAGCGAAGGCCACAAGGATCCATGACTGTTATATGGAAAAGATGAAGCAATCACAAAAAGGCATCTCACAAAATTAGCATAGATGTGTTCCATATTGCAACTGAGATTTAAGTGTGCCCTTACATCAGTGTCTTCACAAATTTCCTGAGGCGTTCCTCATTAGTTCATAGAGAGCAAAGCCACCTTGGTGACAACCAGGCAGTCCCTGGCTCATTTCTCTTAATTCTTCCTGTAATTCAGAAACAATTCTGATGAACATCGGTTAGGAGAACGTAAAAGCCAGGAGAGGATCAAAGTACTGCTAATAATACAAGGGAACTTACTATTGAAACTGCATACAGTTTAGTGGATTCATAGCCATCTTGAGCTCTAGAATAAAGCTCAGTTACAGTGCTGGAATCAACGTTGCATCTCACATAAAAGAATGCCGCTGGCCTAACATTCGTTTCTCGGCGAGATACTCCAATGAAAATGGGCTCACTCTGCAAAACTAAATGTAGATAGTAAACAGAACAAAATCAAGAAAATCATGCAATTGCTGAAATCCTTTTGCACATCAATTACAAAAAACAGTAAAGTGTCCTTCTGATGTGGTCTCATTGATTTACATAAACCAGTAAACCTGGCACTACTGATGCAGTAATTACGAATGCAGGACAGAGACTGTAGGTGGTTTAATTACCAGTGAACTAGCAGGAACTCCAGTTTCCTCAACTACTTCGCGGATGATTCCATCAAACATTTCATCAGAAACTCTTTCAATGAGATGAACAACGTCTTGTACATCATTTTGATGAGCAAAGATTCCAACTTCTTGTGGCTGATACAAACAAATGAACTTGGATAATAAGAAACATGAATATTACTGATCGACCACTGAATCCACAAGCCCACCAATCCTGTAGAATAAAATCTTCAAGAATTACAATCATTTTCTCGGCTCAAAATTTTCCAAGGTCTAAATAATAAAATATATATAACTTCTCAGGTCAATATCATCATCATCCAATAGAAAAAGAGTTACTACACCTCGTTTTTTCTGGGTAAGTGGTGGCCAAAATTTCAATTGAAGAAACTAAGATATAGTTCATACAAAGTTAAAAAAAACAGAAGACATGCACTTTCACCTGACTTCTGATCTCTAGCAAAGCAAACGGGCTACACAAACAAACAATTCAGCCTACTAAACAGGTCCTAGAGCTTTGTTTCTACTTGGGATTTCTTTAAAACAGAACCCTTAGATGTCAGCAAGTGTGCACAGTATTAACATTCTTACGATATTACCTCAGAATGTCCTCCAGGGAAAACATAGCAACCAGGAGATTCACCCACATTATTGCTCCTTTGCAATACAATAATTTTTTCATCAGATGTTTCAACAATCGCACCATTTCCCAGTGGATTTGACAAGTGTTGGCAACACACAGAGTCATCTAATCAAATCAGATTGAAAGAGGAACTATTTAGGTTAAGGCTGGTAATTCCTATGATCTTGGAATTGAGCAAACAAAGTATTGATACAAGTTATCCAACAATTAATAATACAGTGGACATCAATATAATCTTCATAATGAACATGCATACATCTGAGAGAGCAAAATATGCGACCATGGAAGGAAAATAAAGACGACGAAATAATTAGTAGGCATTTAAATTTTTACAAGCTTGAGGTAATGTGAAAATCTTTTTTTAATATTAGAGATGCTTTTTGAAAAAGGCCTTGATCCACAGAGCAAGATTTGACTCGGGCATCTAGAGAATATAGCTTCTAAATTACCTTCAGAGGGGACCAAAAAATTCTCCCAAGATGGACTGAGATTGGTTCCTACAAATGTCCTGTTGTTTGTAAGTTAATAGTGATACCGATGTTAGATAGAGGTGTTGCATTGAAATATTGCATAGAAGTTAAACAGCAAGGGTAAAAAGTAAAAAAAAAAAGAATCGAGCCTATATGAAATAGGAATTCTATGTATAATAGTAGCTATTGGAATAGCATAAGAAAGGTCAAGCAGACCTATAATCTGTGAGGCCCAAATGAAGTGAGACGCAGTACTCCTGATTTGTTTCATCATTCTGGTGTGAGGCATGTCCTCCATACTGCCATTTGTAGTGGTGGCTAAGAGTATTACTTCCGGTACTCGATGAATAACAGTAATAAGGAAGATAAAGACAGACGGTGGAAACAGCACACTAAAAAAGTTCTAATGGCACAAGTTCAGAAACAATGGCACGAGCTAAAAAAGTAAATGAACAGCTAAAAAAGCGATGCAATGGCACGAGCTCAGCTGTAAAAGGAACATAAAAGTTCAGAAACAAAAGATCTGGCTAATTCAGGTTCACCTAATAAAAGGGGAAAAAGGTCTAAGATCCAAATTTATGTTGATAAAGATGGCATCTGAGTGACCTGCGATTTCTAACTAAGAATGAAGCATAAAGAACCCCTCTCTTAACTCATGTGCATCTATCCTGAACAAAACTGAAGGCATCATGAACACTCCACTCGAGCACATAACACAGCTTTCTTGTACCAATTTGGGATAGAGCACATTTCCATATTACTTACAAATGGAAGAAATATATTTTGGTTTTAAAAAACTATTGCTCGCTAATCAACAGTACCTCCACGCATCAGTGCATCAGGGAAATGGTACCCAAAATATAACCAGAGGTACATACATACCCGGAACTTAGTGCCGCTGTACAGCGACGGGTTCTCCTGGAGCCTCTGGTTCCATATCTGCGAAATGTACAATCATGAACAACGCCCATGGGTTGAACCCATACCAAGCGGATGCGGATGCATGGTTGGCCACATTACCTCGTCTATAGATTCTTCCAGTGACGCATCTGGATGGGGGATCCGGTCGAACGACGGATCAAACTTCACCGAGACCTTCATTTCACAGCGACACTGGGTTAAATACCGTAAGAAGAATTTAAAAGGTCTGCAATGAGCAGTTCGACTAGGAGACACATAAGGTCGGCATGGGATCAGACGAGGGAGGAAGGGAGGGGATGGAGGTTACCCGGGATCGAGGGAGGCCTGCGGGGCAGGACAAGAGGAGCTTGTACGCCCTGCCGGGGTCTTCTACCGCCGCGGAGGCGCCGGTGGCCATGTAGCAGATGCGGCGGAGGGATGATGCGGGCCGGGGGAGTGGAGGTGCTGAAGAGGTGTCGAGCGGCCGCCGCCGGAAGATTCGAGGAAGTAAGAGGTACTCGGCCGGCCGGCGGTAGGGGGTCATTGGACATGGCACGGGCCGGGTTCAGGCCCTAGTTTCCGGCCGTAGCTCCACAAACCTGTCCAACCGGACAGCCCCTGCTTCACGGGCCTGGCATGACCTGGTGGCCCGTTTAACAAGGCGGCCGTGACGTGCGATGCTCAGCTGACACGTCACGGCACACTAAAGACGCGTGTTTTGTAGCCAGCATCTCTTTTAGGGCTCGTCCTCGCTAAGCCTGGGACTAGGGATGTAAATGGTACGGATAATTTCCGCTCCGAATCCACATCCGCGTCCGTTTTTTAGGATATGGTATGCCTTTTTAGATATCCGGCGGATATGAATGCGGATGCGGATATTTGTCGAGCGGATATCCGACGAATATGGTAGCGGATATGGTATTGATGATATCCGACGGATAAGGATAATCCGACATTTTATGCGGATTATCCGAGGTATTCAAATAGGATATCCGATATATTTTGCATAACCATAATATCTAGACAATCTAACGTGCTACATATGCATGTTATACTATGCTATTACCAATTTTGCAATTTTATACTGCTGATAACTAGTCTTGCACACTTTCTTGTCATTTTTTTTCATAAAGTAAATATTTTTTATTTTTCTATCTGTATTTTTTCAATTATCCTTTTCCGATCCGAGTCCGCTCTGAATCCGCTCCATATCCGCAATCCGATATAATCCGCATTCGAATCCGCATCCGGCTATTATCCGCTCCGATCCGAATCCGCAAAAAAAATATGGTAAAGGATATGGTAATAGCAATATCCGATCCGATCCGATCCGTTTACACCCCTACCTGGGACGGTGTTCGGTAACCTGTATGAAGTAGATCCAGCGGAGTAAAAAATGGGCCATTTGGTTTCTTAGTCTGCTGGTTGGGCTGCACTAGCGTGAATCTCAAAACAACTCGTAGCCAGATCCAACAACTACGGTTGATTCAGTCGTTTCCAGCGAGCCATCCTCGTCGTGCATCCCGCAAATGCAAAACCTGAGCTCCCTTGCATGGGCGCGGCCGAGAATGGCGATGACGCGAGCTTTTGGCGCGCGAGGTGAGCTCATCTCTCCCGACGAACCCCCTATTTCCATCGCTCTCGCCCAAGTAGGGAAAAAGCTCCTGCTATCCCCCAGATCGAACTCCGTTTGCTGCTTCGTCCACGCCATGTAAGTAGCTTCTTCTTCTCCGGTGAGCGACGACGCCAACGACGACCACGATGGCGTGAAGGGCACTCCTCCTCTACGGCTGAGCTGCGCCGGCCACCTCCTACGATGATGGTAAGCATCTCCACTTTCACCTAGGGTTAGCTTAGATCTGTAGAGCTGCTAGGGTTAGGAGGTGTAGTTTGTAGCTTCATTAAAGTACATGGTAGATTGTTGTGCAAATAGCATGTGTAGGTTTCAGCTAGATTTGTAGGATTTTCTCGGTAGGATCAGAAAGTTCGGCTGTGTTCGGCTCGATCTTATAGATGAACTATTACTATTGATAGATTGATATGAATTTGATGCATATGCTAGTTTCCTCCATTAGAATACCATCTTATTTGCACCTTGATTCATTTACGTCATTATTGCGTCCTTACTATAGGACCTATACTGCGACCAGTTTAGCCAAGCTTTGATCCCCATTAGGGACTCCCAGATCCCCTGTTCTTATATGGATGCCAACCAACCTCTCCAACAGAATCATGTAGTGTCGTCGATGTCACCCACTCCATGGAGTGGCATCGTGTCTGTTGACACTTCTGTCCAGACCAATGCCGCCTCCATCGAGGCTAAGGTCACGGCTACGTAAAAAAGGAGCAGATGAAGGAGACCATAAAATGGCTCCCTTACATGTCCACCTTGGTGCTCATGCTCAACAAGATGTGCAAGATAGTGAAGAGTGGCGTCCATATTGAGAAGAGGTTTAAGGAGATCCATCTCAATGCGTGCGGCCAGTTTTGTTGGAGCATTGTGGTGTTGAGGTACATGCTGACATGGGGGGATTGGACGGGTTGCGGTTTCTAAATTCATGGGAGGGGGAAAAGATGTTTGCACCAGCTTACTTCCTCCACATATGTTGTAAAACTGCTCTCTAATATTATTGTTCACAACCTTTGGCGAATGAAGGAAACGATAAAAATAGCTGAAAATAATTTGTTACGAGATCATTCGAATGCTTGGTCTAGTATCATGCAGCTGCATCTTATTTTTATATATTGCTTAGTTTGAACTAATCCGGAATATTTAAGCTAGTAAGATCATTTATTGAAACGTGCCGGTAAAATCGGTTACCATGTGGTAACCACGCTAATTCACCCGGTTAAACAAAACTTTGCTAGCAAGAACGTGTTACATAATAGATTTTGCTCGATGTATTACTGGGACACGAGTCTCTTCCTCAAGAAGATCATAAAAGTTAAAAAAAGAAACGGAACTGAGACACTATGAAAAGATAATAACGAAAGAAAATGTCTCGCGAAAGAGACGTCATATTATGGAAACTTGAATAGGTTTGGCATTTTGAAAAATGAACATGCCCTAGACACACTATGAATAGATAATAGCCAAAGAAAATGTCGCGCAAACAAGAAAAATGAGACAAAAAACGACCACAGTGGGAGTCGAACCCACGACCTTCTGATCCGAAGTCAGACGCGCTAATCCACTGCGCTATGCGGTCTTGTGATGCTCCTAATTAATCCTGTGTTTATACTAACCATTGACGTACCAACACTCAACTTCAGAGAATTACCCTACTAGTCTTAAAGTGTTTTCAGTCCTGGCAGAAAGGCCAGGACAAAATATATTTGTTATATGGATTGATCTAAATCTAGTAGAAAAATTAGAGTTAATTCAATTTGGATATTATCCATTAGTCTTGCAACATACTTTTAGAATTTAGCAACTTTTTGCGTCATATTTTGCTTCTATTATTTCTAGGGTTAATTGGATAGATGCCACTACAATTTTCGCGTATTCGAGAAACGCCACTAAAACTTTTAACTTTGGAAAAACGTCACTGCAATTCTGTATACGTTTGAGAAACGCCATTACACCCATTTATCCAACATATACCAATCTATATACCTGGTATTCCTAGCCGTATTACGTTCCACGGTGGAGTCCACCCGGATCCGTGAAAAAAACGTAAGTTGATGAGAAATATTAAAGTAAAATTACAACAATATCACAATATAAAAATCACACACATGCATTTGCATAAAAATATGTCATAAAAGCTCCCGGTCAACGTCTTCTTTACGTTACATCACTTGACATATTTTTATTTTCAAATCGCATATTTGGTGAAGATTTTGCATCACTTGACAGTATAGGGTTGTCCCACTTAGAATCCAGCAAGTTGTTATTACAAATTAATTGCTATCAGTATATGTTAAGATTCCACACAAAACGAAGGTACAAAGGATCTTGGTGTGTTCGATGCAGCTGAAATGCCTTTTTTTTTTGGATCAAATTTTACTTCAGTTTTCTGACAAGATACATATATGAATGCGCCACTCTTTTCATGGCTGTTAGAACGAGGCCGCGTTCAAAACCAAGGTTCAACACTGAATGTGTAGTATTACTGTACCTATTTTGAGTGTTGACATGGAGCTTTTATGCCACATTTTTATGCAAATGCATGCGTGTGATTTTCACTTTGTAATATTGTTGTAATTTTACTCTAATATTTCTCATCAACTTACGTTTTTACGGATCTGGGAGGACCACACCATGGTATGTATATACGGCTAGAAATACCAAGTATATAGATTGGTATATATATGTTGGATAAGTGAGTGTAATGGCGTTTCTCAAACGTACACAGAATTGTAGTGGCGTTTTTCCAAAGTTAAAAGTTGTAGTGGCGTTCCTCAAATACACGGAAATTATAGTGGCATCTATCCAATTAACCCTTATTTCTACCTTTTCTTCACCTTTGATATGTAAGACGACAAAGCGACGAACACATACAACTATGAAAATCTGGGGCATGTTAGTCAGTTGATTATCGATGTAACTATTGAACAAAACGCAAGAGCTATTAATCGATCTCCATGTAGAAAATCATCTTATTATATAAATAGTTGGTACCAACATATAACTACGAGCGATAGATACAAGTATCTATGATCTATAAATTGCCATGACGCTGCAAATCAAAGGGTTATTCTCTTTAGATACTCCAAGGTACGTGCATCCATGGCGCGCCGGGTGCAACTATCACACGTGTCGTGGTGGTGGTGGCGGTGGAGAGTCGGACTTCATTGGGTTGGGTCCGGTGGGTACCTTCCTGAGCACCGAGAAGTCCACATGCGGTGGCGACGGCGATGGTGAGTCGGATGTCATCGGGTTGGGTCCAGTGGGCACCTTCCTGAGCATCGAGAAGTCCACATGTGGTGGCGATGGCGGTGGTGAGTCGGATGTCATCGGGTTGGGTCCGGTGGGCACCTTCCTGAGCATCGAGAAATCCACATGTGGTGGCGACGACGGTGGTGAGTCAGATGTCATCGGGTTGGGTCCGGTGGGCACCTTCATAAGCATCAAGAAGTCCACATGTGGTGGCGACGGCGGTGGTGAGTCCGATGTCATCGGGTTGGGTCCGGTGGGCACCTTCCTGAGCACCGAGAAGTCCATATGCGGTGGCGACGAGCCTAGCGGCGGCGGTGGCGGTGGCTCGGATGTGATAGGATTGGGTCCATTAGGCACCTTCCTGAGCATCGGGAAGTGTTGGGTCGTCGCCGATAGCGACAGTGGCGTTAGCATCGCAAAATGCACGGCCAACAGAGGCAGGAGGCGTGCCGACACTGTGGAAGTCAGCGTCAGCAGGAGGAGGAGCGCTGCGGATGGTGCCATGGCTGGCTAGCTGCTTGCTGGCGTGTATGTATTCGTGTTTTGTTGACATTGTTCTACAGTAGCATGGGCCTATTTTATAGTCTCGTCTGATGCACTGCATGCGATGGAACTAAGGTTTAATTTGGACCTAATTGAATAATTAATGAGACGATTCCTATCGTTTTTGCGACCGTTAAATGGTGCGATTAGTAGCAGCAGCAGGCTGTAAAAAGGTTTAGTGCGCCGGTTTCATGGGACATAATGAACATAGTGTACGAGTTAGTTAGTAAGGTAATTAATCTGGTATATATGTGCGGATGGTCTTCAAAATGGAAGAACCAGTCGTATGGAGTTTGAAAACGGAAAACTAGTCATATTCACAGTCACTGGTAAGATTTGGATGTGATAATTTGGACAATTTATAGAGGGATTAATTGGACAATGAAGTCATTCTCGGTAACTGATATCGTATATCCGTTGGTTAATTGGAGTAAACATTGGGCGTATCTAAAATTTGGAATGCCTAAAAACTGGAATACATTTATTTCATTTGTTTTCTCCAATGCTACGCTGAGTTTAGTTTGGGCTCCCACAATTTCAGTACTTGACAAATTTGTTTCTAATTTAATTTTAGGACACGCCTGTCGCCTCTGGTGCCCAATCGATTGGGACATGCTAGCACGCTCAATCGACCACCCTTTAGCGTTTCCTTTTTAGGCCTTTTTTTCACAAGTGTTTCATGAGCAACAGGTTTGAGAAACGTCATATTTTTAAGAGGTCTAAAATTTTTGTGGATATGAGTGGGTTGAAGCTGCTTCACAAAAAAGTGGTACTTAGAAAATGACAAATGCTATTTTTGTGTGAAGAAGATGAAAATTCAGCATTGTGCAGAATCCTAAGATGCACGAGTGTGCGCAATAACTATATCATGGTTAATGTCATGACCTAATTCATTTGCCTTAAAAGCCATGCAACTTCATTCGTGAAGGGTTCTCTAGAACAAATGTAATAGTCCAAGTTAAATTTTTTTCTCGCAACAAGGTCACGTCAAACAAATGATACTGTGCGGGTTCCCATTTTTCCAAATATTTTTGGATTACTTGTACTCTTTCAAAATATTGGTCAAAACAGCTAGCATGACTGTCCTCAGGTAGGAATACATCATGCAGAACGGTTAGCGTATGTGTGATGACTGATGAAATGACACCTCGTGGACTTAAATATAATTTTTTATGAAAAATCAAGAGCAAACTATAATTCAATTTTGATTCACTTCCTACTAGATTGGCAAGATATCGTGAAATTATGAAAAAATGCTAGAAAGCTTATACGTTCAGATACATGGTGAATTGTACATACAATGTAGTCTATTATTTTTAAAAATTAGGTTACTCCAATGCTGACAGGATATTATATCACCGACTCATAGTGCCTTTGTTCCTGGGCGCTTAATTACGGATAACGCATTGATGGCGTTTGAGTGCATCCACTCGATACAGACGGGATCAGTGTCTCGTAGGAATTTTTGTGCGTACAAATTGGATATCCCAAGGCGTATAATCGCATGGACTGGAGGTTCTTGGAAGGAGTTTTAATGAAATTGGGCTTTCACAACAAGTGGATACAGTGGGTAATGGAGTGTGTTATCACCGTACGATATACAATTCGCTTTAATGGTCAAATGTTGGACTCCTTCACCCCAACTAGCGGAATCCGCCAAGGTGGTCCTCTTTCGCCGTACCTTTTTTTATTTGTCGCTCATGGTCTTTCTTGTCTCATTCGTAAGGAGATCGAGAATAACTCGCTACGGGAGCTTCACATTTGTCGGAGTGCCCCTGGAATTTCCCACTTGTTATTTGCGGATGACAACTTGTTATTCTTTGAGGCCTCGGTAAACCAAGCTACAATAATTAAGTCCATTCTGAACCGGTATGAAAAAGACACGGGCCAACGTGTTAGCTTGGGGAAGTTCTCTATTATGTTTGGAGACCAGTGCACAACTGAGGTGCAAACGGAGCTTAAGGATATTCTGCAATATGACACTACCTGTTTTGAAGAAAAGTATTTGGGATTGCCCGTTCCTAAAGGCAGATTGAAGAAAGGCAAATTTGTTAAAACAAAAGGAAAATTTTTGAAGCATGCTAGCGATTGGAGTGAGAAATATATGTCCTCGGGAGCAAAAGAAATTCTTATTAAGTCAGTCCTTCAAGCTATTTCCATATATGCAATGGGGTTTTTTTAAATTTCCTTTGGGTCTGGTTGATGACTTGGAACGAATCATCCGTAATTTCTGGTGTGGTGATGAGCACAACAAACGGAAGATGCACTGGTTATCTTGGAACAATGTTACTAGGCCAAAGTCTCAGGGAGGAATAGGGTTTCGTGATCTTAGAGTTTTTAATCAAGCTCTTCTAGCTCGCCAGGCATGGCGCTTGCTTCACTATCCAGATAGTCTATGCGCTCGGTTGTTGAAGGCTCGGTATTATCCGTCGGGTAGTCTAATTGATACAACTTTTATACAAAACCAATCTCAGACTTGGAAGGGCATTGTGCACGGGTTAGATCTTCTAAAAAAGGAACTGTGCGGAGAATTGGAGATGGATCCAAGGTTAAAATATTTAGGGACAACTGGCTGCCTCGGCCAGGGTCACTAAAAGTTGATGGAAAGCGTGGTTCCTCAAGAAGAAGTGGGTTTCTGAGTTGATTAATCCTGCCACTAGAACATGGGATGAAGTGATAGTGCGTGATTGTTGTTGGCCACATGATGCAAACACTATTCTGAATATCAAATTACCTGCTCGTGCTGCTGAAGACTTTGTCGCTTGGAGTGGTGAAAGCAATGGAATTTTTAGTGTGCGCTCAGCTTACCGGATCGGTGCGCAGGACTCTTTGCAGCAGCTTAGCTCTGGTCAATCCAGCGCTGAACCGGACGGGGATCGAAAAATATGGCAGCTGATTTGAAAGGCTGTGGCATCCCGCAAAACCGCTACTAGAAAATCGCGTTGTTTTTGTGCATTGCATCGTCATCATCATGCATTTTTTGTCTGAAACTATTTCGAAACGCCTAGTTTTGTTTTCTAAATAACCCTCGTCTTTATTTCAAATTAAAACATCGGTCTGTTCAGATCTTTTATTTGTCTAAAAAGTATTTATAAAAATGTTTTACAAATAAAATAAATAATCAAATGTTTTTTTTGTCCGGGGAGGCAGTCCGATCAGCCAGGCCAGAGGCCCAACCTGACCAGACTACCTACCACCCGGCCCATCTAAGGAAAACCCTAAATCCTTTTCTACCTAAACCTAGTCTACCCAGCCCCCTCCACCTCACCCCGACCAACCACAGCTGCCACCTCACCGCTCCTCCACCTCATCACTCCACATGCCCACCTCACCAATCCCAACCTCCACCCCACCCCCGTCAACAACCTCCGCCCACTCCCACTCCCTCACACCCACCTTGACAGCCCCACCCCACCGCCACCTGGTCCCACCGCCGACCCCTCGGCCCCACCTCCCACCGCCCATCGCCCGCCTCCTCTCTCTCCTCCCCTGCCCCCACCAACCCGACGTCTCTCCTCGCTGCCTCAGCAGCCTCGCCCGCCGCCCCGTTCTCTCCTCCTCGCCCGCCCGCCGCCCGCCGAGATCTTCCCACCGCCACCGAGCTCGCCGCCTCCTCCGTTCCTCTCGCGCTCGCGGCCGCTCCCCTCTCTGCTCGGCCTCCCAGTGAGCCGCCGCTCGCCTCCTCCCTCCACCCGAGCTGCTCCCGCCGCTTTTCCTCTCTCCTCCACTGCTCGCCAGCGCACTTTTCCTCCGCCAGATCCGCCACCGGCCTCTTCCCGCATCGTCGTCGCCCGCCACACCTCGCCGCCCGGAGCCGCCTTCGCCGCCATCCCGCCTCCTCTCTGCCTTCCCTCGCCGGATGCCGTCGTTCTCGAACGACTCGCCGCCTCGCTCCGGCCGCCGCCTCCGCGCCGCCTGGCTCACCTCACAGAGCCCGGCCGCTCACCACCGAGCACCGCCCGGACCCTCCCTTGGCTCGAGGCCGCCTCAAGCCCGCCCTGCGTGGACCCGCCTCACACTGCTCCACCGCCACGGCCCCTCGCGCCATCAAGACGCCCCGACTGCTCACCCTAACGTCATCCGGGGCACGGTTTGCGAGCGTGGTGCTACTGCTATAGAGAGACGATATGGCAATGTTGGTTCAGTGATTCAAGGCCTGTGATGGACGAGATCGACAAGGACTTCGACAAGAATTTTGGTACCCCATGAGCGATCGAGACCACCGAGGAGCCATGCCAAGATCCCGTCGATCAGAGAACCCGGACCATCAAGACCTCGCCCGAGTCCAAGACCGAACCCAACCATAGCATGCCAAGTTCTACTTCTAACGAGTTGACGATGATCGAGATGGCACCCCAAGGTCTTCATCCGGTGCGACAAGTACTTCCTCGAAAACGCCAAGATCTTCATCCCAACGACAAGACCAATGACATGGCCCGACGACCGACAAGACCTTCGTGACATCAAGATCGGCACCAACCAGTATGGATCCGATATGCCCGACGCCAACCAAGTCCTCGCTTCCGGTTGCGATAAGACCTTCCTTCCGATCCCGAACTCGTCGAGCCGTTCTCCCGTCAAACCCTGAGACCCGACCCCGGACCCCTCGAAACCCAAGATCGTCGATCCAATGTGTGACCCTAAGCCCCTATTTTTATAATAATATATACTTGTGGCATATTAAATTGTCATACTCGCATGCATATTGTGTGGTTTGGGGGCATTATGCCGATTCACTTCATAATTAAATATGGGGCCATATGCGGGCTTATCTAGTCTCATATTGGTTTCATTTAAATTTGTGTAGCGAACCGGTGATATAATTTTTGCCTTGTTAAGACAACATTTAAATTGTGGGGTATCTAAACAACATAAACCTATTAATTAATTGTCGGGACCCCGGTTCCGCTTAATATGATCTAATTGCATTGCACCTTTGCCATGTCATACATCATACATGCATCATGCCCGATTTTCTACCGTAGTATTAAATAGTCCAACCGGTGTTTATTCTAGTGTTTTAGTTCTTCGCGGATAAGGCCGTTGAGTTGATGTGAGTGTCCATCCGATCTTCGGATAAATCTTCGGCAATGTTTTCAGGCGAGCATCTCCCCCTTTCTACCTATCTTACTTTTATAGTATTTATTCCCTCCTGTTGATCTATTGCTATCTGTGTCGCGTTGCTCTAGTTTTCGTACCCGTGATATCCCTTGCAGCCTTATATTGCCTTGGACACATCCTATTACCTGTTGTTTGGTAGATAGTCGGACTTGCGCGTCGTAGTCGCTTGCTCAAGTGCTGTTGCGTGACGTCCAGTACCACAGTTGTTGGAGTATTGCCGCATGTTTAATGTTGGAGATGATCATGGCTTTAATTATCGTTTTTCAATTGTTGTTTAATAACTAAAATTGAAGTAGGTAAATGCAGAGGCACCGGTGGGTGATAGATAATATTTGGTTTCCGACCGCTCACTGGTGTCCCGTAGGACCCCGAGTTCTTGACACTGCTCCGAGATCGAGCGCTAACCACATGTGGATGTATGGGCACCCCATCGATTTAGTACCGATTCCAAGTCTGCATCTTTGGGGCCACAATTAGTTTGGGGCTTTATTACTATTATGTACTTATGCCATGCTTTACTGCTTTATTTACGATTGTGCGAGGAGCACCTGTACTGTTTAGGATCGTGACCCGTTTTCGCTGTATCGACAAGCCCGAGAGTTTCGGGTTCCCAGTCGTTTACAGCCGGCTACACAAACCCTGAGTCCGTCTCGGAGCCTGGCCGACTTCGTTGCGGGTGTACTTAGTGGGATGGACCCCCGTGCTTGCTTTGGGTCTGGGAAACGTCGTGTCCGAAACCCCGTCGACATACCGTTGGGTGTATGTTTTGTGATCTTGTACCTACCTGATCCGACAACAAGGGTGTAGGTGCGTGTGAAAACTTTGGTGCACCGCAGGTTAAATCTTTTCGAAGCCATGTCATCGGTTATGGACGACTTGGAGCACAGGTCTCGATCATAGACAACTATAACTAAAGTTTACTGTTATAATTTGACTTGTATCCGTTATGACTAGTAATCAGCTTCACTACAACGGAATGGCTAAATAAAAGGGCCAACCACTGTTGGGTTTTGGGGATTTCTCATGCTAATTGTATCTGACTAGTAAGTGTTGCAACTACAACGGAATGGTTAACTAAAACTGCCCACTGCTTATTATATCAGGATGACTATCTATACCTGACTAGTAATTGCTGCAACGATAACTGAATAACTAAAACTGCCAACTGTGTGAGTTCCTCGGTTGACTTCCTCGTTTGGTCTCGAGGGGGAAATACCAGGATGGGTATGTTTGGTGGTAGTATCAGGTTGGTTCCGAATAGGTCTTTCTTATCCCTCTCTGATAGCCGACAGTTGTACCGAGTCTCTATAGGTTGTTTAGTGCATGCTGCCGCTGCCGCTCCAGTCCACCATACCTATGTAGGCGAGGACCGCCGAATTCTAGCCTCGCCGTGTACTGGCCTCAGTACTGACGCTCCTCTTTTTCCTTTGCCCTTTGTCGGCACCCCTTTTGTTTTAGCAGGTTTCGACGTCGTTAGCAGGGTTACCCTTCCGGCTTGGCCTGGGCAGGGTTATGGACGCCATTGGTTATTCTCCAGGGCTCTTAGCCCCATTTGCATCTTGTCCGTACTCGGACGCTATATCGTTTTAAAGGTGATTTGGATCTTTGTATTGTAAATCTGTATTCTTGACTCTTTGAGTCGCTGTTGTATATATATGTTCTGTGGGTCCCATCGAGGACTGTTGTGTAATGTTATTACTTCGTTTTCCACCCGCACGAAAGTGCCTGGTGGGCACCTTTGAATCGTTTCTATGCGGGTTTGGTGGGTCTCGCTAAAACTTGCATAGGGCCGATTCTGAGGGTGTTACAAAGGCCAAAGTACCTCAGAAGATGCGTGTGTTTGGCTGGCGTGCTGCGATAGAATCCCTGGGAGTTCTTGAGGGTCTACACCGGAGAATTAACACTATAAATCCTACTTGTTCCATCTGTGGGCGCGAAGTGGAGGACACACACCATGATCTGGTCCGATGTACCCTTGCCAGAGCTCTTCGTGATGAACTTCGGATCCACTAGACTTTGCCGCCAGAGACAACCTTCTTGCAGGCTGGTCGTGATTGGTTGTTCCATTTGTTAAGTAATTCAGTGGCTGATGTACGTGCAAGGATCACCTTCTTATTCTGGCGGGCATGGCATCACCGGAACAATGTCATCCATGGAGACGGGAAGGCGTCTATTACAGCATCAGTCCAATTTTTGGTGAACTATCAGTCGTCGTTTGCAGCGGTGTCTCCGGGAGGCGATGAGAAGCTTCTGCAAGTCTCCTTCTGGAAGCCGCCGAGTGAGGGGGAAATCAAAGCAAATGTTGACGCCGGGTGGGATGCCGTTTCGAAGCAAGGAGGTATAGGAATCGTCATTCGAGATCATAGCGGAAAGGTACTTTTGACAGAGTGGAAATGTATTCCCTACTGTGATAGCGCAGAGGAAGCGGAAATACTTGCATGTCTTGATGGGCTACGGCACCTGGTGCATCTCCGACATTGGCAGGCAATCTTGGAGTCAGATTGCTTGCGTGCTGTCAATTCATTTGCGTCTGATTCTGAAGAACAATCACCCAGTTGGGCTCTCATTTTAGAAGCTAGAGAATTGCTCAAGGTCTTCTGCGATATTGCCGTCTCGAAAGTGGATCGCGTGTGTAATGGTGTAGCGCATGTGCTAGCACAGTTAGGTAAAGCTGGGTTTAATGGGTCTCTTAGCATTGATGCTCCAGACTGTGTGAGGGAGCTGATCTCAGTTGAGATGTTGTAATCGTTCATGTAAAATCGTCCCAACAAGTTTCTGACGCACTCTTTTCCTTACTAGGGTATCTAAGGGGACTGGAAGGTTTTTAATGAGGCGGCTTGCTTGCTCTTATATTGAATTCAAAAAAAAAATTAGGTTACTCCGATTATCGATCAACCTTTTGGTCGGTGCTTCACAAAGAAAACCCAAATTTGGCACTTAGAAAATGAAAAATTGATTTGAATGAAAGGAAAATAAAAAATCTATTTAGCAGCATGGTTTGGAATGACAAGATGCACGCATGTGCAAAATATGGGCTCATTTGTATAAATTTTAGGCACATAGCAATAAACTATAGAATGAAAATAGAAAAATAAAGAGAAAAAAGGACTTTGCCAAGTATAACACTTGGCAAACCTCGTCAGCATTTTTTTCATACGAGGGCTGGCGGGAGAGCCCCTGCCTCATGGGAAGTACAAGCAAGAAAATCTTTAAATCTTTGCCGACGAGTGTCCATCAAGAGACACTCGACAAACCTATACTCCAGTGTGTCAACTGCGCCACATGTCAATATATTTTGACGAGTACTAAATCTTTGCCGAGTTTTTTTCCCGTGTACCAAAACTTTGTCGAGTGTATTTCTATAATTTTGTAATGTATTACAACTTTGCCGAGCGTCATGTCTTTGCCGAGTGTACCTTTTGTTTGCCAAGTTCCAAATAAAATACACTTGGGAAAGCAGTACACGGCAAAAAATAGTTATGCGGTAGTGTTTTACTCTTTCTTCACGCTAGATTCAACTCAAATATCCATGCAAAAGATAATCAATCGACAAGGGAAAAAAACGCGGCTCCTATCACCCCCGCGCGGGCGATGGAGCCGCCTCCCCCTCCGCCCGCCACACCTCCTCCCTTCCTCCCAGCTCCTCACCTGCCGTCGCCGGCAGTCCCTGCCGGGCTTAGCCCACGCGGAGCGAGCGGCGACAGGAACCGGCCTCTCCCCTCTCGTGGTGGCGCGCGCGGAGCTCCCCGTCGATGGGAGGTGCTGCTAGGAAGCCTAGGGTCAGTCTCGGTCGGGGGTGACATCGTGGTGGTGCCGGCAACGCATCGGCGCAGGGGCGCAGCTGCGGAGGGGCGGGGCGAGGCGGGATGACGATTGGGCTCCCCGTCCGCCTCAGATCTGGGCCATACAAGCCCAATATAGGTGGCGGCGGGCCGTCCTGCCTTCAGCGGCGGCGCATGAGGCGGCGGTGAGGGTGAGTTCGAGGCTGGGGACTGTGGCACCGACGGCTGGTCAATTGCAGCACGACGTCGAGCTTTGTGGGCCCGATCTGGGCCTGACCGGACCCGGTGGGACTGGTTTGCCTCCGAGGAGGCTTTATGTGCCTGCTGGGCCTGGCTGGACCCATCTGGGACTGGTTTGCTTTGCTGCCATGTTCGGTCGACTACCTCCTAGGGGTGGAGGTTGTTCCCTCCCACCGGGCCGCTGTGCTGCATCTCTTGATTTGGTTTACCTTTGCCTCCGCCATGCATGCCTCGTGACGGCACTTCGAGGAGACGATGACGGCGACTTCGTGTCTGTGTTGGCGCATGCTGGTGGGCGGCGAGTTTGGTGGTGGAAAGGCTTCAACCTTGCAGGGCTCCTATGCATCGGATTGTCCGGGGGTTGTGGAGGGGGTTTTCGGGAGAAATCCTTGTCGGCGTGCCTGACTTCGACGTGGTGCCGCCTGCGGGTGACATCATTCTTTCTTGGAGGGCATCATGGCTACCCAACTTCCACTTCCTCCCGTGTGCCGGGGGAAGCCCTAGGATCGATGGTCCGGACAGCAAGCTGCGCTTTCCTTCTTGAAGGTGTTGTTTGGCACTCGATGATTCGTTGCTAGGAGCATGGTGGAACATCCTAGGAGGGCGCATAGGATGTGGGTCATTGTCGCTTTGTCGATCCGCCTTAGCCTTCGTTTTGTTTCTTCTTTTCCTTTGGGCTTGTGTGCTGTTTGACCCTAGCAGTGTTTGGAATTTTCTTTTGGGCGTTGTGTTGTCTGGCGCAGCAGCCGTCTCACCTGTATGCTTTATTTATAAAACGGGGCGAAAGCCTATTTCGAAAAAAAAAATCAATCAACCATGCAAAAGATAATCAATCAACTCAAATATGTTACTATCTATTCTTCAATCTTGTCACGTACGGAGGAGGAAAACACACGACGAACACATACAACTATGAAAATCTGCGGCCATGTTACTAATTAAGCATGGAGTTGATTATCGATTACAAAATGCAAGAGCTGCCAATCGATCTCCATGTACGTAGAAAACCATCTTATATAAACAGTTGGTAACAGCGTACTATAACAGTACGGGCGTAGATGCATGGATCTATGATCTATCGATTGCCATGACGACAGTACTACTACACCAAAAAGAATAGTGTAAATTAAAGGCTTATTCTGACTTCATCGGGTTGGGTCCATTGGGCACCTTCCCGAGCACTGAGAAGTCCACATGTGGTGGTGACGAAGGTGGCGAGTCGGATGTCATCGGGTTGGGTCTGGCGGGCACCTTCCTAAGCACCGAGAAGTCCACATGTGGTGGCGACATCGGTGGTGATTTGGATGTCATCGGGTTGGGTCCGGTGGGCACCTTCCTGAGCACCGAGAAGTCCACATGTGGTGGCGACGGCGGTAGTGAGTCGGATGTCATCGGGTTGGGTCCGGTGGACACCTTCCTGAGCATCGAGAAGTCCCCATGTGGTGGCGATGGCAGTGGTGAGTCGGATGTCATCGGGTTGGGTCCGATGGGCACCTTCTTGAGAACCGAGAAGTCCACATATGGTGGTGACGGCGGTGGTGAGTCGGATGTCATCGGGTTGGTTCCGGCCGGCACCTTCATGAGCACTGAGAAGTCCACATAGGGTGGCAACGAGCCCAGCAGCGGCGGTGGCGGTGGCTCAGATGTGATAGGATCGGGTTCATTAGGCACCTTGCTGAGCACCGAGAAGTGTTGGGTCGTCACCGGCGGTGGCGTCGGCGAGTCAGAAGTGATGCTATCCGGACCTCGAGGGACCTTTCTCAGCACCGCGAAATGCACCGCCGACATAGGCAGGTGTCGTTCTGATGCCGTGGAAGTAATCGTCAGCATCAATGGCAGCAGCAGCGGCAGGAAGAGTGCCGATGGTGCCATGGCTCAGTTGTTGCGAGGTTGGCTAGCTGCTGGCTGGTGTGTATTACATATGTCCGTGTTTCATTGAGATCATTCTAGAGGAGCATGGGCCTATTTTATAGTCTCTCGTCAGATGTAGTGCATGCATTCGGTTAGAATTAAGGATTAATTTGGACCTAATTAAATAATTTAATAAGACGATTCCTTTTCTTTTTGCGACAGTTAAATGCCGCGATTAGCAGAAGCAGAAGGCTGCAGAGGAGGTCTATACGAGACAATCACGCATAAATATTTTTATGTGCTTCTTGAATAAAAATATTCTACTCACTAAGTATAACCCTTTTATAAGAAGATGGGCTGGATGTAAAAATGTTTTTTTACCCGGAACTGTGAGGAAAAAAGCCCCACAACAAATTTTGTTTTCACCAAAAAGGAAACATATGTACAAGAGTTATGGCAACCTCAAGAAAGGGCACAAAAATCTAAGAGGAAAAAAGAATACCTCAGACCGAGGAAGCAATCCACCCTAGCAACTTAGCCCGGTGCTTCGACTTAATCCTATGCCGCAACAGTGAGATATCATGGATAAATTTAGCCTTCCATATTGCAAAAGTAGGCCTTTCATTCCTAAAAATCTAAGCATTTCTCAACAACCAAATATGCCAGCGGGCAAAAATTAGGACCTCCATTACCAGTCCATTGAATTTGTAGGTAGTTCCATATTCGTCTGGTACTAAAATTGCACTTGAAGAAGAGACAGAATCCTGTACTCATAAATTCTAGTCGGACAAAGCACACAGTGGGAAACATCTCACTGTTGAGTGGAAAATCTTACAGTGCATTCATAAGAATCGGTATGGATTTCTTCGGAATAGATATATTCAAGATTGTCTTGCCTAGTCGTTTGAATATTTATATCTTTGTTAGTCATCCAAAAAGCCAATTTTGATTGTTTACTTAGATTTCGCAAAGGCATACGATACTATTGAGAATAAGGCTATAATTCAAGTGATGAAGAATAAAGGTTTTAACAAGAAGTGGCTAAATTGGGCTAGAGCAACATTATACTCAGGTACCTCTTCTATTTTTCTTAATGGAATTCCATGAAAGCAATTCGTTTGAAAGTGTGCACGCGTGTGTGTGTGGTGGTGGTGGGGGTGGGGGGCATCAAGGAGATCCTCTATTACCCTTGTTGGTCGTCGGATGCGTATCTCTCGTGATGTTAGTTTGTCTCTACTGATGGTGACCCTCTTTCTGATCCGACGTGTTATCGTCATCTTGTTGGGAGTCTAGTTTATCTTGCTGTCACTCGTCCTGACATCTCTTATCCTGTTCATATTCTGAGTCAGTTTGTCTCTGCCCCCACCACTGTTTACTATAGTCATCTTCTCCGTGTTCTTCGTTATCTTCGTGGTACGATCACTCGTCGCCTTTTCTTTCCTTGTTCCAGCTCTCTCCAGCTCCAGTGTTATTCGGACGCTACATGGACGAGTGATCCTTCGGATCGTCGTTCACTTTCTGCTTACTGTGTGTTTCTTGGTGGTTCGCTCATTGCTTGGAAGACAAAGAAACAGACAGCGGTTTCCCGTTCGAGTGTTGAGGCTGAGTTGCGTGCTATGGCCTTGTTGACTGCTGAGGTGACTTGGTTACGATGGTTACTTGCGGATTTTGGGGTCTCTATTACCACACCCACTCTGGTTTTGTCTGACAGTACAGGTGCTATTAGTGTTGCACGTGATCCGGTCAAGCATGAGCTTACCAAGCATATTGGTGTTGATGCTTTCTATACACGTGCTCAGGTGCAGGCTCAGGTTGTTGCGCTTCAGTATGTGCCTTCAGATTTGATTGGCGGATTTCTTCGAAGGCTGCACAGAGCGCAAAGATGATTTTACTCTCCAAACTCAGTGTTGTGGATCCACCATGAGTTTGAGGGGGGGGGGGGGGGTTAGATGTATATATATGTATATTGTATTTCCACTGAGTTTGGAGAGTAAGAAATCATGCTGCGCTCTGGTCTGTGCCTTCTGAGAAGCATCAGCACCAAGAACAATCGGCGTCGGTGGAAGAGGAGCCACCGGAGCAGGGGGGCACGACGGACAGGAGACCTCGCCGGAGAGCACACCCCAAAGCCGGAGACCGCGCATGTGAACACGCATAAAGGCAGTGAAATCAGAATAATTCGCGCCATCGAAGATCACCGGGCAGCGAGGAATAGCAACATAGCCCGATGCAGAAGACATCTCTCTTAATTTTTTTTTACTCAGATCTAATCTGGAACTGACAAAGACTTGAGCTGGAATCAGATGGAGCAGACAGGACGGTGGCGCGCAGACGGGCGGCCACCCAAGTGGAGATCGGCAGGCGCAGAGGACGGGCGGTGGCGCGTGGACCGATGCGAGGTCGCACGTGGAGGCGGTGGGTGGACGCGCGTGGAGGCGTCGGCAGGTGCAGAGGACGGGCGGTCCGTGCGTGGCCGCGTGGCGCGTGGACCGAGGAGAGATGGCCCGCGCGTGGGGAAGGCAGTCCGCGCGTGGTGCGAGTGTTTCTTGGGCGAGATGGCCCGCGCGTGGGCAGAGGCCTGACGGCGGGCAGGACCTGACGGAAACCGCGTGGTGTCTCCCGCTGAAACGAGGCAGAAGCAGGAGACCGAGGCAGGTGGAGATCGCGAGGAGAAAAATCCTGGCCGCGCGTGGACCGAGGCGAGGTGGACCGATGCTGGATCGATTCTGAGGCCGCGTTGACGAAATCAATCTGGAGAGGATCCGGATCGAGAAACCGATCTGGCGACGAACTCAGACAAGCGGCGACCGGCGGCGGCGGCGACGACGGTAAGGCCGTCGGCGACAGGGACGGTGGCGGCTGCAGCGACGAAGTTGCGAGTAGGAGGAGACTAACTAGGCTCTGATACCATGTTAGGAATAAGCAACATATATTCTTCTGGAGGACAAAGGCCACAATATATAGTACAGGTACGTGGCAAATATGCAGGAAGCCCCCTAACATATGGGGGAAATACAATATACATATATATACTATCAATGTTTGTGGGTACGATGGCATAGAGTGCCTCGCGTACGTGCATAAATATAACGATCGTACCGATCGGAAATACAAGAGGAGTCCTTACGTGACAGGAGTCCGGACCGGTAGAGGGTACAATATACTATCCTAATATATGTCTAACAGCCCCCCTTAATCTAAACCTTCACAAAGGTTGAGATTACGTCTAAACTCAGCTAATAATTTTACAGGTAATATTTTGGTAAAACCATCTGCAACTTGATCTTTGTTGGAGATAAACTTGATATCTAGTTGTTTGTTGGCAACTCTCTCACGGACAAAGTGATAGTCAATTTCAATATGCTTTGTCCGGGCATGAAAGACAGGATTTGTAGACAGATAAGTGGCTCCAAGATTATCACACCATAAGCATGGTTTTGCACTAAGAGAAACCCCAAGTTCTTGAAGTAATGCTTGAGTCCAAATCAATTCAGTCGTAGCATTGGCAATTGCCTTGTATTCAGCCTCAGTACTAGAACGTGACACTGTAGCTTGTTTTCGAGCACTCCAAGAGATTAAGTTTGGACCAAAAAAGATAGCAAATCCGCCTGTCGAACGCCGATCATCAAGACAACCCGCCCAGTCAGCATCTGAGAAGGCACTGAGGAGAGTAGACGATGACTTCTGAATCATTAGACCAGTGTGAAGAGTACCCTTGACATAACGTAGTATCCGTTTAGCTGCTGTCCAATGTGTCGTAGTAGGAGCATGAAGATACTGACAAACCTTGTTGACCGAAAAAGCCAAATCGGGTCGAGTCAATGTCAAATATTGAAGAGCACCAACAATACTCCGATAATTAGTGCTATCCTCAAGTCCAAGAGGAGATCCATCAGTCAATGATAATTTATCTGTAGTGGACAACGGTGTAGGTGTAGGAGCACATGAAGTCATATTGACTCGAGACAATAAATCAGTGGCATACTTTGTTTGTGTGAGAACAAGACCTTTTGCATTGCGTTTTACTTCAATGCCCAAAAAATAATGTAAGTCTCCCATATCCTTGATAGCAAAGTTCTCACCCAGTTGACGAAGTAAACCAGAAATAGCTTCATTGGAAGAGCCGGTAACAATAATGTCATCAACATATATGAGAACAAATATGGTGATACCTGACTTGTGATAGAGGAATAAAGACGTGTCAGCCAGAGAAGATGTGAATCCAAGCTCAGACAATTTAGAGCTAAGGCAAGAGTACCAGGCTCGAGGGGCTTGTTTCAATCCATACAGAGCTTTGTCAAGTTTACAAATATAGTGCGGAAGACGTGTATCTTCAAAACCGGGAGGTTGTTTCATATATACTTCCTCTTCCAGAACACCATGTAAGAACGCGTTCTTGACGTCTAGTTGCCGAAGACTCCATCTCCTGGACACAGAGATGGCTAAAACAATCCTGATGGTCGCTGCTTTGACAACGGGACTAAATGTATCCTCATAGTCAAGACCATACCGTTGTTTAAACCCCTTGGCTACAAGTCTTGCTTTGTATCTGTCAATACTTCCATCAGCACGTCTCTTGATACGATATACCCATTTGCAGTCAATCAAATTTTTATTAGAGTTGGGAGGAACAAGATGCCAGGTTTTATTTTGCATGAGTGCACCATATTCTTCGTGCATTGCATGCATCCAATTATCATCACAAAGAGCCTCACGAATATTACTTGGTTCTCCTGTAGAAGTAAACATACCATACTTGATAGTGCCATCGGTGTAAATTTTTGGATTACGTATACCTTTTTGAAGCCTTGTACGTGGTGCATTTGCAGGAGGTGGCATAGGAACATTGTCCGCAGAAGATCCACTGGTTGTAGACACACCACTAGCTGCAGACACGGAAGATCCTCCTGGGTTGGCGGGAGGTGTCCTAGTCACAGAAGATCCTGGGGAGAGGGGACTACTCCGGTCGCTGTCATCAGTACATGCGATTCCATCGCTTTCTGCAGGAGTAGAGGACGCGTCGCGCGCGCGCGAAGGCACAGAAGACGACGAGGGGGCGGACCGATTTTCTGGACTGTCAGCCGATATGCATGGCACATGTTGATCAAAACCAGTAGTTTGGCCCAAGGAATCTGCACGCGCGGAATCCAAGTCCGGTGCAGGTGCATGTTGCATATAATTTTCAGGAAAAATAATTTGGGAGTCCGTGCGGATGATTGGAAAATCATTGTTGGATGTTTCTTCACTCGTATTCAAGATTTCATGTCCAATTTGATCTGTTTGTACGCTAGCTGGAGCATGTACGCCTTCTGAAACCTGTGGAGGGTTAGTGGTAGGAACAATAGGCATATTGGCATGATTATGCACATCCTCGGAAATTAAATCTGGTGCTAATAATAGAATTTTCTCACGAAGACGACGACCAGCATTTGGATGCAAGAATTCAAAAGGAAAAATATTCTCATCAAACACAACATCACGAGAGATGTAAACACGTCCAGTGGACACATCAAGACATTTAACACCTTTATGAAGAGGGCTATATCCCAAAAATGCACATCGTTTAGAACGAAAAGCGAGCTTTCTTTCATTATAAGGACGAAGATTAGGCCAACATGCACACCCAAAAATGCGAAGAGAATCATAATTGGGCTTGATGTGAAGAAGTTTTTCTACGGGACTCTCAAGATTTAATACCTTAGTAGGAAGCAAATTAATTAGAAAAGTGGCTGTGAGAAAGGCATCATCCCAATATTTGAGAGGCATAGAAGCGTTGGCAAGCAAAGCAAGACCAACTTCAACAATGTGACGATGTTTTCGCTCAGCCGAACCATTTTGTTGGTGAGCGTGAGGACAAGAGACATGATGTGTGATTCCCTCTTTTTGAAAGAAAGTATGAAGTTTCTCATATTCACCACCCCAATCTGTTTGCATAGTGATAATTTTTCGACCAAATTTACGTTCAACAAGTTTTTGGAAATTAAAGAACACTTGATAGACATCAGAACGCTTTTTGAGCAAATAGATCCAAGTAAATTTACTATAGTCATCAATAAAGCTTACATAATATGAGTGCTTGCCAGCAGACACGGGCGCATGACCCCATACATCAGAAAACACTTGTTCCAAAGGAACATTTGATACACTAGTAGATGTAGGATAGGGTAACTGATGACTCTTAGCTTGTTGACAAGGATCACAAATATCAATTTATTTCAAAGTAGAATGGGAGTTTATTTTTCTAAGAACTTGTTGAACAATAAATGAAGACGGATGCCCTAGACGATGCCATGTGGATGAAGAAGGCGTGGTGGTGATGAAGGCGTGCTTGGGAGACCCCGTGGAGATAGGAACTAGTGGATAAAGACCATCATGACATGGGCCTCTAAACATAATTTCCTTCGTGGCCTGATCCTTGATCAAAAAGAAAAACGGGTGAAACTCAACAAAGGCATTGTTGTCTAGTGCAATTTTATGAGTAGATAGTAAACTTTTGGAAGCACTTGGAACATGTAGAATATTACGAAGTTGAAGAGAACTATGAGGGGTGTGCAACATCGAATGACCAATATGCGTAATTGTCATACCTTGACCACTGGCGTTATGAACTTGATCGCGGCCTTGATAATTGTCACGAACATGAAGCTTGTTTAATTCTCCGGTGACATAGTTGGTGGCACCGGAATCCATGTACCAATTTGTGTCCACTCCATATGCACCTTTGTTCTCATTGTTGGAATCATTGTCATCATCGCGATCCGAGTAGCGCCACCAGCATTCATTGGCAGGATGACCATACTTTTTGCAAATCTGACATGTGGTATCCTGATGAGGGGAGGGGATGCGGCCACGGCCACGACCTCCCTGGAAGCCACCACGGCCCCCCTGATTTCCACCTCGACCTCCTTGATTTCCTCCTCGATACTGATCATTGGGCCTGCCTCTATTCTGATCATTGGGACGATATTGGTCATTGCCGCGATACTGATTATTGCGGAAATAATAGTCATTGCCGCGGTATTGCTGATCATTGCCGCGATACTGCTGGTCATTGTCGCGATACTGGCCTTGACCGCCTCGAGGATTGTTGGGCTGGTTGGGGCGACGACCACGATATGTAGCATTAGCAGAGGACTGAAAAGAGGTGTTCCCTTCGCCGGACTCAGAGAGCCCAATCTGACGTCGATCAAAAGCAGTGAGCTGCGCACACATGTCAAGCACCGTAGTACTCGGAACAGCGTTGATAGCGGCGACGAGAGGGGTATAATCACCACCCAGTCCATTAAGAATATACTCCTTGAGTTCATCATCGTCAATTTTCCTTCCAGCAGCAGCAAGCTCCGAAGCAAAGCCCTTCATCTTGGTGATGTACTTGTCAGCTGTCATATCTAGTTTCTTCGTGTTGGAGAGAGATCCTCGTAATGCATTAATCTGAGCCTTGGACTGTGAGGTGAAGAGTGCCTCAATGGACGCCCAGGCGTCGCTGCAGTGTTCGACGCCAAGAACATGCGCCAGGATGTCAGGGGACAGAGTCTTGAGTAACCAACTCGTGCCAGCCATACGCCATAGACGGGGTTTGACACAGATGTAGGTTTCTTGTTTTCATCTTCTCCTTCTATGGTTTTGGGCGGCGCGGCATCGGAACCGTCAAGCAGTCCCATGACGAGCGCACCACGGACAGCGGGAAGGACCTGCATCTTCCAGAGCAGAAAATTCCCCCGCGTGAGCTTCTCGGTTGGTGGTGCCCCAAGAGCTGCTGCCATGGCCATTGGCGTGGTAGTAGACGACGACATCAGATCTTTCTTCTCCTTTTTTTTTTGAACTCAATCGTAACTGAGCACAGGGATTTTATTTATGTGGATCACACCGATCGTAATCGAGGCGAGCGAACGATTTTACAATGATTGAGCCAAACGTATCGGCGACAATCTGATTTTTCTTGGCGGAGAGCTAGACGTCGGGAAGAGTCCGCTCTGATACCATATCAATGTTTGTGGGTACGATGGCATAGAGTGCCTCGCGTACGTGCATAAATATAACGATCGTACCGATCGGAAATACAAGAGGAGTCCTTACGTGACAGGAGTCCGGACCGGTAGAGGGTACAATATACTATCCTAATATATGTCTAACATATACATCTAACAATATTATCTATTTAGATCTGATTATCTATTTAGATCTGATTTGCTACAATCAGCTGTTAACAACCTTTCGCAGTAGGGTATACTCAGTACAATCCTGATTTTCCTATAATCCTCGAAACAGGCTTGACGCCCAGCTTTATAAATAAATCAACGATCATCCAGAGTACAACAAAGTCATCGACGCCCAGGCGTCAAAACAAAGAAAAAAGAGGAATCCGCTAGGGCCATAGCACAATACGCCCAAAAAAGGAAGAAAAGGCGCCGAACGTCGGAGAGCAGAGGGGGATCCCTATGAAGCCCCGGACGAGCTAGCAGGGGCCGCGAAGCGTTGTGCCGATGCCCGTAGAGCCTGCAAGATGCCGTCCACCCGCTCCCGGTCACGCTGTCTGGAGAGGGGGTACCACTGCTGGAGGTGGGCAAGCAAAGAAAAAACAGAGTCAGAAGCCCGACGGGGATAAATCCGCTCAATCACCATCTTATTTCTAATCTTCCAAAGGGTCCAAGTCATGGCCGCAAACACCAACTAGAAGAGGTGGCGCCTTCCCCCGGTGTGGTTTGCCTCAGTCTCTAGGAACTCGCCGAGGTCCTGGGCCTGCCAGGTAGGCCCCAGAGCTTCTCGGGTGAAGTTCCACAAAAACTAAGCGGCGTGGCACGTGAACATTATGTGAGTGCAAGATTCTGGGTTCCCACATAACGGACACAGCCCATCGCCGGTACCGCTGTGCTTCGAGACCTCTACCCCCGAGGGGAGGCGGTCCCGGAGCAGTTGCCAAAGGAAGATACGGATGCTCAGGGGGAGGGGGGACTTCCACAGGTGGGTCGTCCAAGGCAGCTCCGGACCCTGGAAGAGGGTCCGATATGCCGAACTAACAGCGAAAGCTCCCGAGGGAGACTGGATCCAAGACACCTTATCCCTATCCTCTAAGAGGGATAGGGGCAAGGAACCCCGTAGTCTCACAAAGTCAGCCGCCTCCTCGGTGTTGAAGGTCCTCCGGAACAGGATGTTCCATTGGCCCTCCTAAAACACGCCAGCGACTAACATTGTGGGGGCTGCGCAGATAGCGAACAACGCCAGGAACTCCTGATTTAGGGGGACCCCCTATAACCAGGGGTCTAGCCAAAAGAAGGACTCCCTGATCATCCCCTACCACAAAGAGGGAACCATGACGGATGAAGTGCTTAATGTCTTGGATGGACCGCCAAAACTGGGATCCCTCCCGGCGGTTGCATGCCATCAGGGGGCGACCCTGGAGGTACTTGGGCTTGACTAGCTGGAGACACAGAGCACCCTCATCTTGTAGAATCCGCCACACCCACTTGAGCAATAGGGAGACGTTGAAGCGGCGCGAGTCAAGGACCCCTAGCCCCCCCAAGAATTTTGGGGGTACAAATATCTGCCCATTTCACCATATGATACTTCCAGTGCCCATCTCTGGCGACCCAAAAGAACCTAGACAGCTCTTTCACAAAGTCTGCATGGACTCCTTCCGGAAGAAGGTATAGGCCCATCTGATATGTGGTGAGGCTGGACAGGCAGGAGTTAATCAGAACTGTCTTGGACCCCTTGGTCGTTAGGCATGCACGCCATGGTTCGGCTTTCGACCGAACCTTCGTGACCATGGGGCCAGATGTAACTACCTCGGTGAATTACGCTCCTAGATACAAGCCTGGATGACTGGTAGTGGTTGAAATAGTACGGTGGGGCCCCAAAAGCCGCTCACTGGTAGACCTTTCGGCCGTCCCAACCACTACCATCTCAACGGACCTCAGGCGGCGAATCGGCGAAGGGATCAACTACATACACAAGTGGGTATGTATGCAAGCCACCATATAAGAGTACATCAGAGCCATACCATCTAGAAAGAAAGGAAATATAGCAACGCCATACGGCAAGATTCAAATGACCTAGATAGATCTAATATTTTAGGATACTTCCTCATACAACACACATCAGAGTATCATGCGGAAGCGGCAAACAAAGTCTGAGTACGGATAAGAAGCAAATCGGCATAAGATGCCATAGAAATAAGCACATCCCAACCACAGATCTCACGGATCCCCGTTCCCGGAATCTCTACACTAAACGATCGCTGCCCACATCATCAGCCTCTTCCACCCAGTATCCGTCCTGCGAGGGTACTGCTCATCCGAACCAATAATTTATCGTGTGAGACCCTAAGGGTACTCAAAGAAGTCTTAATGCCTCTAAAGGGGACACAACCTGGGTGACGAATTGCAGCAAAGATAAACCCTAGCAGTTCTACAGATACGCTAACCATCCGCCTAACCAATGATAGACGGATGTCCGTGAAGTAAGGACAACAGTTATAATAGTAATTTCATCGATCCATCCTCCTCCTCGCTACCAACGAGGAAGCTTTAACAACCCCCATCCGCTGGCAATTTTATTAACCATTCCACAGTATTGCACTATTTACTAGTCAAATTACTTAGTCGATTAAAGCGGTACTTTAGTTATGCTTGTCTATGATCGAGAAACTGCTCCAAGTCGCCCATAACCATGACACGGCTTTAGAAGTTTTACCCGCCGGGTGCACCAATAGCAACACACGCCGATCAACCTCGAAAACCAAATCAAAACCCAACGAGGCTTTCACGGTGAACAATCACAGGATTCGAAATATTTCAGGGGGCCACCCATTGAGTAGACCCGAACGGTAAGCAAGCTCGAGGCGGACTCAAGGTTTGCGACAATGGTCAGAAGCGATCGGGAACCCAAAACTCGGTGTCGATACTGTAATCACTCCGCTTACCTAAACGACAAAGGTGCTATCCGTCGACAATTTAAATACGTAAGTAGCATGGCATATGTACAGGATATTAAATAAAACCTCAAACTAGTTTGTGGCCCCAAGAAATAAGACTAATCAAGCTCGCCTGTGGGGTCCCATATGCCTCCGGATGTGGATAGCGCGATAAATCAAGGAACAGGAATCAAGTACTCGGGGTCTTACGGACACAAGTGAGCAGGAAAACCAAATAGCAGAGGTTGCTCACCGTGCCACTTTCTTTAGTTATCCCATTACTACTGTGTTAAGTTGTTTAGGTACCTCGTTATCCAACAGACTCACATACCCTACACATGTTGTTCTACGACTGCATGGCTCAAACAACTCCCGTAGTAATGGCTCATGGGATGGAGGAACAAGCTTGGTGGGGTTTAAAAGTAAAGGCTATGCATACTTGGGATTCAACTTAATGCAATCGCGACTCAATGATGCAAGAATAAGATAGAGGCAATAGGTATTATGTATGCAAGCATGTGGTAGTGCTTGCACGGCAACTGCTTGAAGCGAGGGACGGATCTGGTAGTGCCTGGTTCTCTTGATATAACCCCGCCGTGTTCAACCGAGAAAACCAAACAAACAAGGCCAACATGAATATAGAGCACAAGCATATGAATAAGATGCGTCAATCAAACAATCATGCCATGATGAATGATGCACAATTTACATGGCAATAAGGTAGCATGGCATGGTGAGGTGTGGAAGACAAGTAATAACATTTTAATGGGGTTTTGGATCACATTTTGTTGTCATAACAATTGCTGTTTACTATATATTTATATGATGCATGCTGCAATTGAAGTCAAGGATAGCATAAACAGAAAGGTCTCGTCGAGCTGATCATTTTAGACATATCATTTGTTAAATTTGGAATTATAGAACAATAGTTATTAATTATTTAAGTTCTAGTGGCATTTGTGGTAATTTACATCAACTTGGAATTTTAAATGTGCAAAAGGCAATTTGAATGGCATATTTGAATTCCTTACATTTTTCTGGTTTAGAAACATATATTGTTTATATTATTTGGATTAATATTTGAAAAGTTATTTAAAACTGAATAGAAAATTTGAATTTGAATTAAATTTAGTTAGTTTTGAATTTAAACAGATCCTGAAAACGTTTAACACTCAGGCCAGCCTAGCCCTAGTCACAGACATGTGGGGCCAGGCACTTACTGACCCACACGCCAGAGTCTGAGAGGGAGGGGGACCGCGGGTTGCTTCTCAGATAACCTGGGAGCCTTTTTGCAAAAGCGCCAAAGACACCGACAGTGGGCCTGGCTGGACCGCGGGTGGACGCGACAAAACGTGAGGGGTGTAGGTGCAAAACGACCACGCCAGATCGCTACTTCTTCTCTCGCACCCACCGACGGAAAACGCGGCGCATGCTGGGGATCGATCTCGACTGGGCTCATGAAGCGACTACAGCAAGGGCTTGGGCTAGGTGACGGAGAGGTGGGCGCGTGCTAGATAGGGCTATGCGGCACGGGCTAGCGGCAGGACGTCGACGAGCTCTGGCGCGCGGAAGCCGCTCGACGAAAAGATCGCCGCGTCCAGGAAGCGACCAAGGTTGGGAGGATGTCCGGGAGGCTAGGGGCTCACCGCCATGTGTTGGTGTGGACGGAACGGGTCGGGCGGTCGCGATCGGCGAGGCGTGACGCTACCGGGCGCTAGGGTTTTGTCGGGGCGGCGCCGGCGTGCAGGCTCCTGGGGGGCTCCTCCTCCTCGCTGCTGAGCACGGGGGCGACGCGGACATCCTCCGAAGCTTCCTCGACACCCGCAACTCCGCGCCCGCCTCCTGGTTCGTGTGTGCTGGCGAGGTCGTCGGCGTGGCCGGCGTCGGGGTGCGTTGCGGTGGAGAAAGAGGGGCTGAGGGGGAAAAGAAAGGCAGAGCCGCTGGGCAGATCTGGGGACGGCTAGAGACGAAGGGAGAGGATAAGAAGGAGAGGGAAGGTGGGGAGCTTGCACCCCACGTGAGAAGAGGGAAGATGGGTGCTAAATAGGGGGTTTGGGTTTGGGGGTGGTGTCACGGTGTGGGGGGTGGGGTAGAAGGTTGCTGGGGTGGGGCCTGCATGGAAGAGAGGGGCGAGCTAGGGTTTATCTAGAGGGGTTCGGTTTAGAAATAGGTGGGGTTAAGGAGAGAGGGGTGGATTAGGGTTTTGGTTTGGGACTAGGAGTAGCTTAGGTTTTAGCTAGGATGGTTATGGGGCATGGGGTAGAGATAGAGAGGACTAGGCTAGATGATTAAAGGAGAGGTGGATTAGGTTTGCTTTGAATCATGCATGCTCCAAAATAAAGACCAAGCAAGATCCAGAGAAAAGAGGTAGGGAGAGGGAGGTGGGGTTTAGGTTTGTGCATGTCACATAATCACATGTGCATGCATGGGGTATGGGGATTAAGGTTTAGCTATAGGGGGATGGAGAGGTAGAGGGTGTGGTGAAGAATTCTACAAGCCAAAACAAGATTTAAGCAAAGGGAGAGATGATCCATGCAAGCAAAGCCAAAAACATTCAAATGTCAAGAAAAAGGTGGCACTTGCATGGCCCATGCAAACAATAATTGCCATGTAGTTATATTGTGAAAACAACATTAAATCATGTGGCATTATTCCTTGCATCCCCAAAAAGGTGGGCAAAGGCCAAGCATAAGATTATGGTGGAGTCCACCCAACCCACATGAGCTAGAGGTAAACTCAATAAGATGCTAGCTCCTCTTAAGTTGGATGGTGGAATTATAAGGTGGTGAAAGAAAGGTGGTGGAGTTTAAAAGAGATATGCCCCCAACTCAACTTGGGCATTTAACAATATATTAAGAACCAAATACAATATCAAGAGGCAACTACAATTAATAATGCACATGAGATAAGAACCAAACAAGAAAGGGTTTTATATGATGCTCAAATGCAAGGTGGCATGATGACATGAGCATGACATGATGATGATGCAACAATTATATGTTGGAAGTGGCCCTTTCATTACTAGAACAAGTAGCATTACAGGTGTTAGACAACTGGGATGCTACAACTCTCCCCACTAAACAGAATCTCACGAGATTCTAGGAAGAAGAAGAAGACACAAAGAGAGAAGGATGGTTGGCACGAGTTCATATTCACGCCCCATGTGGCTTCATCAATGTAATGGTGTGACCACCGCACCTTGCGTAACTTGATGGACTTGTTGCAGTCCTTCTTTCTGGGTCTCAAGGATTTTGGTGGGGTGTTCTTGATAAGACAGTCTTCTTGGAGATCGATTAGCTCATGATCCACGGTCCCGGGATCTTTGAAGCACTTCTTGAGTGAGAGATGTGGAAAACATCATGAACTTTGAGTTTTTCCGGAGCTCCGGGCATAAGCAACTTCTCCTCTTCTACCACGATCTTGAAAGGACCGATGTATCTAGGAGCCAACTTTCCTTTGATACCTAAGCGGTGTTCCTCTCATGGGAGTGACACGAAGGTAGACGAGATCACCAGGCATATACCATATCCGGTGCTTCTCATAGTTGCTCTTCCGACGACTCGAGCAATTTTCGTGTTTTCGAATGATATGCACCTTCTCCTCCGCCTGAGTTACAATGTCAGCCAAACCAGATTCTTTTTCACACTTTGACCAACCAATCGGAGTTACGCACTTGCGACCATAGAGAGCCTCAAATGGTGCCATCTTGAGACTCTTCCGGAATTTGTTGTTGTAGGAGAATTCAGCATATGGAAGGCATTCCTCCCACTTCATGCCAAAAGAGATGACGCAAGCCCAAGCATATCCTCTAGAATCGATTGATCCTTTCCACTTGTCCTTGCGAGGGTGGTAAGCGTCTTTGAAGTTCAACTTTGTTCCCAAAGCTTTTGGAAACTCTCCCGAACTTTGAAGTGAAGATGCTTCCACGGTTCGAACCGATTTCAATGGAACCCCATCTGAGATACAATTCTTGATATAGAGCTCAATAGCTGAATTCCGTAAATTGTTTCCTTTTGGGAAGAAATGAGCCACTTTAGAAAACATCGATGACAACAAAAATTGCGTTGTTGCCCTCTGCGACCTTGGAAAGCCGGTGATGAAATCCATCTCTACTTTCTCCCATTTCCATTCGGAGGTTTCAATGGTAGAAGACCGAATGGTTTCGATGGACCGCTTTCACTCTGCGGACATCACATTCGAGACATACTTGGCACAATACCGTTTCAACCTGTGCCACCGGTATTGTGTTTTCAAGTCCATGTACATCTTTGTGCTGCCGGGATGGATAGAAAGAACGAATCATGCCTCCTTGGGAACTTGTCTCTCGGACCGGGTAGTTTGGAACAAACATCCGTGTTCAAAGAAAAGCGTGCCTTGATCATCAACGTGGAAGGACTCATACTGAAGCTCAAGTTTAGAGATGAGCTTTTTGGTGTGCGGATCACCAAGCTAACGAGGCGAATCTTTTCTTCCAAGAGAGGAGTAGCGGAAGGTTCGGAGATGCCCTTGTTCCACAATTTCGAGTTTAGTGACGGAATTCCTCGCACAAGAGGTTCTCGCTCTTCCATCATGAGGTTGTTGACATAAGCTTTACTAAGCGCATACGCCATCACATTGGCTTTGCCCGAGTGTAGTTGATGGTCACATCGAGTCATTGATTGCTTCAATCCATCTCCTCTGCGAAGGTTGAGATCGGCTGAGTGAAGATATACTTCAAACTCTTGTGGTCGAAAAGATCTCTAGCGTTACCAAGCAAGTAGTGCCTCCAAAGCTTCAAAGCAAAGACAACTGCTGCTAGCTCAAGGTCATGTGTGGGATAGTTGATCTCATGCGTCTTCAATCGACGAGAGGCATAAGCAACCACTGTTTCTCTTGCATAAGGACCGCACCCAATCCTTGCAAAGAGGCGTCCAGAATATCTGGAAAGGCTTAGATGTATCCGGAGGAACCAAGAGTGTGGAAGTGAGCTTCTCTTTGAGTGTATCAAAACTTGCTTGACAAGCGAGGAGTCCACAGTATTTCTTGCCTTTCTTGAGGAGATCGGTAAGAGGCTTCGCTATCTTCGAGAAGTTACGAGCAGGCGGCAATAATAACTAGCCAAACCAAGAAAACTCCGCACTTCTTTGACATTAACCGGAGGAAGCCAATCAACAATTGTCTTCACGGTTTCCGGGTTGACTGCAATGCCCTTGGCAGAGATGACATGACCAAGATAGGTTACTTCAGGCAGCCAAAACTCACACTTTGAGAACTTTGCATACAAGCGGTTCTCACGAAGCTTGTTTAGGACACACCGCAGGTGTTCTTCATGCTCCTCCTTAGACTTGGAATAGACCAGAATGTCATCCAGATAGACCAGGACGAACTTATCAAGGTACTCCATGAAAACGGAGTTCATCAGCCTCGAGAAGGTAGCAGGTGCGTTGGTGAGACCGAAAGACATAACCGTGTACTCATACAGGCCATAGCGGGTGGTGAAAGCTGTTTTGGGCACATCTTCTTTGCGAATCTTGATTTGGTGATAACCACTTCTCAAGTCCAGCTTAGAGAACACCACAGCTCAAATTTAGGCTGATCAAAAAGATCATTTATCCGCGGGAGAGGATATTTTTTCTTGATGGTTTTAGCATTGAGAGCCCGGTAGTCAACACATAGTCTATCGGTTCTGTCACGCTTCTTCACAAAGATTGTTGGACTACCCCAAGAAGAAGTGCTGTGTTGAATGAAACCCAACTTCTCTTGTTCATCAAGTTGTCGTTTGAGTTCAGCCAACTCAGAAGGACCCATTTTATAAGGCCGCTTGGAGATAGGAGCCGTTCCAGGTTCAAGTTCAATGACAAACTCAACCTCATGATCCGGAGGCATACCTGGCAAATCTTCAGGAAAGACATCTGGGAACTCACAGACCACTGGGACACTCTGAATAGCTTCCATAGAATCATCATTCAGAGCAGCCAAAGAGAAAAGCTGGACAGCAGGAGACAGACTTGGAGAAAAGACTATATGGCCTTCAGGAATCTTCAGAAACGGCGTCAAAGACAATCAATCACAATTTGCATTTGCCGTTAACCAATCCATGCCCAAGATGACATCAATGTCGAAATTGCCCGACAATTAAAGAAGCCGAATGAAGAGCCACCAATCTCAACTTGATTGCCATGACTGATTTTAGAAGCTGCCATTGTTGCTCCAGGAGAAAGAACCATTAACCGATTGGGAAGAGGATCTGACGCTAACCCATTCTCACTTGCAAACTTTATAGAAACAAAAGAATGCGATGCACCAGAATCGAACAAAACTCGTGCAGGGACTGAGTTAACGGAAAGCATACCCATCACAACTCCAGGTGCATGCTCAGCTTGAGTGGCGTTGACACAGTTGGCACGGACAACCTCAGACCCGGGCTTGTTGTTGATGTTGAGAGCCCGAGGTGGTGGTGCACGAACCGAAGGAGAGCTTGTTGCAGATCTTGGCGGGGGTGGAGGGAGAGCTTTGTTCTTCATCGGACAGTTCCAGCTGAGATGTCCAGGATCTCCACACGTGAAGCAGGCACTAGGTGGACGTGGAGCAACATAGCCAGGGACCCCGCCAGGCGCTCCAGGGTAGTGGTGGTTGTAGCCCCTGGGAGCCGCAGTGATGGAGTTTAGTGGCCTTGACGTGTAACTCGCAGGTCTTGGTGTAGCCGGTAGCGACGGTGGGGTGTTAGGAACCCAGACACGCCGCTTAGAAGGAGCTGCCATAACTGCAGAGCTTGATGCATCCCTGTTGTGTTTCTTGGACTCCTCAAACACTTGCCTGCTTGCCTCCTCTTGCAGGGCTGTGTGCTGTAGTTCCAGGAAAGATGCCGGCCTTTCATGTGTGATTGCATACTTGATTGACGCATTGAGCCCTTGCCTGAACCTCTTCTGCTTCTTCTTGTCATCAGAGACCTCATCACCACCATATCGAGAGAGATTCATGAAGTTCCTGATATAGGTGTTGACGTTATCATTTCCTTGCTTCAGGTTGAGAAAAGCCTCCTTCATCCTTTCCATTACAATCTCTGACAGAAACTGCTCCTTGAAAGCCGTAGTGAACCTCTCCCAAGTAGGCTGGAAACTAGTGCAGCTTGCCTTCAAGTAGTTCTCCCACCAGAGAGTTGCATCTCCCTTGAGAAGGTGAGTAGCACACTTGACCCACTCCTGCTCCGGAACATCAGCAGTCTCGAGCAACCTTGACATCTCACGCAGCCAATCATCCGCGTCCAGAGGTCGGTCAGAAACATCAAACTGACGGGGGTTGAATTTGAGGAAGCTCTTGATGTCTCCACGCTTGGGAGGTGGAGGGAGTGGAGCAAACTCGTTCCTCCTGACGCTTTCTTCCAGACGATGCTGGTTCTGCTGCATTGCTGCCAAGGCATTGGCTATGTTTGACAACGCTGCCCCAAGCTCTGGTGGTATGTCCTCATCTGAACGGCGTGGTGGAGCCATCCTGAGATTGATATAAAACACAAGTCAGTACTATAATGGAGAATGATAATAATCCAAAATAGTACCAAGATGGAATTACTCAAGATTAAAGGATACAATTTACTGAGATGATATTAAAATATCAACAAAGTTCAAAGCACCTAAAAGATATTAAGCATATCGCACACGACTGAAAAGGAGTGTGGTACACAATATATCAAAGAAAAAAAATTCCACAAATTTCGGCATTAAAATACCAATAGATGCGCAAAATTACTTAACGAATCGAGATTAGTGACTCTACCGATTCAATATACAAAAGCATATGATAAGAGTAGTGGTATGGTCGCGACTCCATCCCGCACTCAAATCATTACTCCGCACATGAATAAGTGGAACACATATCCCAACCCCTTCTTCTCACGTTGAACCTAAGATGGTAACTACGGAAAAGAACACCCCAAACAAGATAGCGTCGGATACAAAGAGGAAGATAGATTGCGTCGGTTTGCAAAAGCCTGTCGGTATGGATTGTACCAACAGTTGATAACCAAAGACAGATAAGATAACAACTTGGATGCAACAGATAGTCAAGGGATTACACACACACACACAACCTATGGTACTACGGAAACCCAGAACACGTGAATCCTAGTTTGAATTTTGAGAAGAGGATTGAAAACGTTGCACTTCCTTACCAGAAAAGGGTGGGTGGGTGGGTAAGAAGAAAAGTGGAAGCAGTCCTACTCTCGCGTTTTGTTTTTCCCTAATATACATATCTACCAAAATATTTGCTAGACTGACAACGACCGTTTGGCTGAAACCCTGAAGGTCGGGATGGCTCTGATACCAATTGTAACTACCTCGGTGAATTATGCTCCTAGATACAAGCCTGGATGAGCGGTAGTGGATGAAATAGTACGGTGGGGCCCCAAAAGCCGCTCACTGGTAGACCTTTCGGCCGTCCCAACCACTACCATCTCAACGGGACCTGTCTGGCGTGAATCGGCGCGAAGGATCAACTACATACACAAGTGGGTATGTATGCAAGCCACCATACAAGAGTACATCGAGCCATACCATCTAGAAAGAAAGGAAATATATAGCATACGGCAAGATTCAAATGACCTAGATAGATCTAATATTTTAGGATACTTCCTCATACAACACACATCAGAGTATCATGCGGAAGCGGCAAACAAAGTCCGAGTACGGATAAGAAGCAAATCGGCATAAGATGCCATAGAAATAAGCACATCCCAACCACAGATCTCACGGATCCCCGTTCCCGGAATCTCTACACCAAACGATCGCTGCCCACATCATCAGCCTCTTCCACCCAGTATCCGTCCTGCGAGGGTACCTGTTCATCTGAACCAATAATTTATCGTGTGAGACCCTAAGGGTACTCAGCAAGTCTTAATGCCTCTAAAGGGGACACAACCTGGGGTGACGCAATTGCAGCGAAAGATAAACCCTAAGGTTCTCTGGATATCGCTAACCATCCGCCTAACCAATGATAGACGGATGTCCGTGAAGTAAGGACAACAGTTATAATAGTAATTTCATCAGATCCATCCTCCTCCTCGCTTACCAACGAGGAAGCGGACGAACAACCCCCCATCCATTGGCAATTTTATTAACCATTCCACGAGTATTGCACTATTTACTAGTCAAATTACTTAGTCAGATTAAAGCGGTACTTTAGTTATGCTTGTCTATGATCGAGAAACTGTGCTCCAAGTCGTCCATAACCGCGGACACGGCTTTCAGAAAGTTTTACCCGGCCGGGGTGCACCAATAGCAACACACGCTCGATCAACCTCGGAAAAACCAAATCAAAACCCAACGAGGCTTTCACGTGAACAATCACAGATTGAAATATTTCAGGCCACCCCATTGAGTAGACCATAGCGAAGTAAGCAAGCTCGAGGACTCAAGGTTTGCGACAATGGTCATGAAGCGATCGAACCCGAAAACTCGGGGTGTCGATACCGTGTAATCACTCCGCTTACCTAAACAGTACAGTGTGCTATCTGTTGCACAATTTAAATACAGAAGTAGCATGGCATATGTACAGGATATTAAATAAAACCTCAAACTAGTTTGTGGCCCCAAGAAATAAGACGGAATCAAGCTCTGGCTCAGGGGGGTCCCATATACCTCCCGGATGTGGATAGCGCGATAAATCAAGGAACAGGAATCAAGTACTCGGGGTCTTACGGGACACAAGTGAGCAGGAAAAACCAAATAGCAGAGGTTGCTCACCGGTGCCACTTTCTTTAGTTATCCCATTACTACTCAGGTTAAGTTGTTTAGGTACCTCGTTATCCAACAGACTCTCACATACCCTACACATGCTGTTCTACGACTCGCATGGCTCAAACAACTCCTGTAGTAATGGCTCATGGGATGGAGGAACAAGCTTGGTGGGGTTTAAAAGTAAAGGCTATGCATACTTGGGATTCAACTTAATGCAATCGCGACTCAATGATGCAAGAATAAGATAGAGGCAATAGGTACTGTATGTATGCAAGCATGTGGTAGTGCTTGCCTGGCAACTTCGATTGAAGAGAGGGACGGATCTGGGTAGTGCTCCTGGTTATATTGATATAACCCCTGCTCAGTGTATAACCGAGAAAAACCAAACAAACAAGGCCAACATGAATATAGAGCACAAGCATATGAATAAGATGCGTCAAGCAAACAATCATGCCATGATGAATGATGCACAATTTACATGGCAATAAGGTAGCATGGCATGGTGAGGTGTGGAAGACAAGTAATAACATTTTAATGGGGTTTTGGATCACATTTTGTTGTCATAACAATTGCTGTTAACTATATATTTATATGATGCATGCTGCAATTGAAGTCAAGGATAGCATAAACAGAAAGGTCTCGTCGAGCTGATCATTTTAGACATATCATTTGTTAAATTTGGAATTATAGAACAATAGTTATTAATTATTTAAGTTCTAGTGGCATTTGTGGTAATTTACATCAACTTGGAATTTTAAATGTGCAAAAGGCAATTTGAATGGCATATTTTAATTCCTTACATTTTTCTGGTTTAGAAACATATATTGTTTATATTATTTGGATTAATATTTGAAAAGTTATTTAAAACTGAATAGAAAATTTGAATTTGAATTAAATTTAGTTAGTTTTGAATTTAACAGATCTGGAAACGTTTAACACTCAGCCAGCCTAGCCTAGTCACGACATGTGGGGCCAGGCACTTCGACCCACACGCCGTCTGAGAGGAGGGACCATGGGTTGCTTCTCGAGATAACACAGGAGCCTTTTTGCAAAGCGCCAAAGACACCGGCAGTGGGCTGGCTGGACCGCGGGTGGACGACAAAGCGTGAGGGGTGTAGGTGCAAAACGACCACGCGTCTTGTACTTCTTCTCTCTCGCACCCATTGACGGAAACGCGCTTGGCTGCACGGGGATCGATCTCTCGACTGGGCTCATGTGTGGCGATTCTGGGGGCTTGGGCTAGGTGACGGAGAGGTGGGCGCGTGCTAGATAGGGCTATGCACGCGGCTAGGCGGGGCGTCGACGAGCTCTGGCCTTGGAAGCCGCTCGACGAAAAGATCGCCAGTCGAAGCGACCAAGGTTGGGAGGATGTCCGGGAGGGCTAGGGCTCACCGGTTGTGTTGGTGTGGACGGAGCGGGTCGGCGGTCGCGATCGGCGAGCAGACGCTACCTTGGCGCTAGGGTTTTGTCGGGGCGGCGCCGGCGTGCGGGCTCCTGGGGGGCTCCTCCTCCTCGCGGCTGAGCACGGGGGCGACGCGGACGTCCTCCGAAGCTTCCTCGACACCCGCAACTCCGCGCCCGCCTCCTGGTTCGTGTGTGCTGGCGAGGTCGTCGGCGTGGCCGGCGTCGGGGTGCCTTGCGTCGGGGTGCGTGCATCACCGACCTCCGAAGCGTGAACCCCAAGGCCTTTGGGGAGGAACCGACAAAATCGCCTAAGTTCTCCTTAGAGAATCCCGAGTACCGAAGACCAAACTCCGAAGACCGATCCCGGCGCGCCCAGGTCGTCGACACGGATACGCCAAGTACGCTGACATGGAACCGACCAATTCGCCGAGAACCGCTCCCGGACCCGATGACCGCCAAGATCGCCTCACAGACGCCATGACCACCCTCCAGGATCCGATGGCCGAGACCCTGAAGACCGATCGAGAGCGCCAAGGCCTTCACATGGAGTCGGCAAGATCATCCGGAAACACCAAGATCAACTGCGCGGGCCGACAAGATCGGCACCAACCTGGGCGAATCCGATGCCCGACGCTGGGACCAAGTTCCTCCGGAACGCCAAGATCTACTCCGCTATCCGAGAACGTTTCCGTCGAACCCTGAACCCTGAGACCGACCCCGAACCCCGGAACCCCAAGCTCGTCAAACCCTAATGTGTGAACCTTTTCCCGAGCCCCTATTTTATAAATGCTAAATATAAAACCTGTTGCATATTAATCATTCATCTCGCATGCATATTTGTGTGGTTTGGGGGCCTTATGCCGATTCACCCTATAATTAAATATGAGGCTCATATGCGGGCAAATCTAGTCTCATATTGGCCTCATTTAAATTTGTGTAGCGAACCCGGTGCTATCTCTTGCCATGTTATTACCACATTTAAATTGCGGGGTAGATAAATAACTTGGACCATCTAATTAATTGCCGGGACCCCGGTTCCGCTTAATATGGCCTAATTGCACCGCATATTACCATGCCATGCATCATACATGCATCATGCCCGATCTTTTGCCGTAGTATTAAACATTGCATCCGGTGTTTATTCTAGTGTTTTGCTTCTTCATGATAAGGCCGTTGAGTTGATGCGAGTGTCGACCCGATCTTGGTTGAATCTTGCAATGTTTTCAAAGAGCATCTCCCCCTTTCTACCTATCTTACTTTTATAGTATTTATTTCCCTCCTGTTGATCTATTGCTATCTGTGTTGCGATGCTCTAGCTTTCGTACCCGTGATATCCCTTGCAGCCTTATATTGCCTTGGACACCTCCTATTACCTGTTGTGTGGTAGTTAGTTGGACCTGCGCGTCGTAGTCGCTTGCTCAAGTGCTGTTGCATGTCGTCAAGTGCCACAGTTGTTGGAGTAATGCCGCCGGTTTGTTGTTGGAGATGATCATGGTTTTACTTATCGTTCACTTTAATTCCTGTTTAACAACTAAAAATTGAAGTAAGTAAGCAGAGGCACAGGTGGGCAATAGATGTTATTTGGTTGTTAACCGTCCACTTGTGTCCCGTAGGACCCCGAGTTCTTGACACCTGTTCCGAGATCGAGCGCGCTAACCAAAGGTGGGGAGATATGGGCCCCCCATTGATTAGTACCTGATTTCAAAGTATTGTACTGGGGCCACAAACTAGTTTGAGGTTTTATTTACTATCCTGTACTTATGCCATGCCTTACTGTATTATTTACGATTGTGCGAGGAGCACACTGCATTTAGGAAGCGGAGTGTTTTCGCGTATCGACAGTCCATTTTGGGATTATTTGTCGTTCTGACCATCGACGCAAACCCCGAGTCCGTCTCGAGACGGCCGACTTCGTTATGCGGGTAGACTTAGTGGGTGGACCCCGTGCTTGCTTTGGGTCCGAACGTCATGACTTAGGCCCGCCGACATACCGATGGGTGTATGTTAAGATCGGCAAAAGGGTCAAGTGCTTGTGGATACTTTGGTGCACCTGTAGGGTTAAATCTTTTCGAAGCCGTATGCTGATTATGGACGACTTGGAGCACAAAGTGCTTGATCATAGACAACTATAACTAAAGTTCTTGTTATAATTTGACTTGCATCCGATATGACTAGTAATCAGCTTCACTACAACGGAACGGCTAAATAAAAGTACCAACAACTGCTGGGTTTTTGGGATATCTCATGCTAATTGTATTGACTAGTAAGTGTCGCAACTACAACGGAATGGTTAACTAAAAGTGCTCACTGCTTATTTTATCAGGATGATTATCTATACCTGACTAGTAATTACTGCAACGATAACTGAATAAATAAAACTGCCAACGGTGTGAGTTCCTCGGTTGACTTCCTCGTTTGGTTTCGAGGGGGAAACACCAGGATGGGTTTGTTTGATGGTAGAATCGGGTTGGTTCCGAATAGGTCTTTCTTATCCCTCTCTGATAGCCGCCAGTTGTGTCGAGTCTCTATAGGTTGTTTAGCGCATCTTTGCCCGCTTGATCCACCATACCTATGTAGGCGAGGACCGAATTCTAGCCTCGCCATGTCTTGGCCTCGATCGAGCTCTCTCTTTTCCTTTGCCCTTTGTCGGCACCTTTGTTTAAGCAGGTTTTGAGATCGACGTTGTTAGCAGGGTTACCCTTCCGGCTTGGCCTGGGCAGGGTTATGGACGCCATTGGTTATTCTTCAGGGCTCTCAGCTCCATTTGCATCTTGTTCGTAGTCGGACGCCCCATCTTTTCAAGGTGATTTGGATCGTTGTACCGTATATCTGTATTCTTGACTCATTGAGTCGCGTTGTATATATATCTGTTCTGTGGGTCCCATCGAGGACTGTTGTGTAATGTTATTACTTCGTTTTCCACCCGCACGAAAGTGCCTGGTGGGCACCTTTGAATCGTTTCTATGCGGGTTTGGCGGGATTCGCTAAAACTTGCATAGGGCCGATTCTGAGGGTGTTACAGGTTTGCAGCAAGTAAACAAGTAACAGTGGAAGATGTATTGATGGTAAAGATTGGACCGGGGTCCATAGTTCACTAGAGGTGCTCTCCTTAGATAAACAACATGGCATGAAGGGTAAACAAATTACAGCAAGTCAATTGACAGGAACTGAGCAAGGCATAACAATGCAATTACTAGTGAGAAAGATCTTATGAGATTCGATTGGGCAATACAACAAGATACATAGACCTCCATCCAACTGCATCTATGACTAGAAGTCCACCTTCAAGTTATCATCCGAACCCCCTCTAGTATTAAATTGCAAGCAACAGACAACTGCTTTAAGCAAAGTGTGTAAGGTAAATAGTCCACATCTTCCATGAACAAGAGACCGTTGTTTTATCCCTAGTAGCAACATCACATCTACAACTGAAGATATTATTGTCACTTCCCTTGGAAACTAGAGGCATGAACCCACTATCGAGCATAAATACCCCCTCTTGGAGTCACTAGCAACTAATTGGCCAAGATAGCTACTAACAACGGAGAGCATGCAAGATCACAAACAACATAGACATGATATAATCATAAAGACAAAACCATTAATCAAACAAACATAATAATCTCAATATCCATCGGATCCCCGCAAACAAAACATGCATGATTACAAACATATTAGATCTTGATCGTGAATGGAGCTCACGAGATCTATACATGAAAGCACAAAGGAGGAGATACAACCATCTAGCTGTAGGGGTTCGTAGCATGGAAAACAAAAATTTTCTATCGCATACAAACAAACAAGCCAAGATCTATCTACTAGATTGTAGCAACGAGTCGATGGAATAACTTACCCTCAAAGATTCCAAAGTGTTTAACGAGAGAGGATTCTCGTGGGTGATGTAGTCGTACTCTTTCCGATCTCAAGATCGTGTGGATGATCCTTCGGTGCTGCGTTCGGCGCTTCATGATCGGTCACATGTTCGATTTTCGGAAGACCTTCCTCTCCCTTGTTCCAGCAGGCGGGAGGTTGTAGCACTCTCCTCGCGATTCCGGCAACTGTGGCGTGGTACGAGTAGAGGGAAATCCATGAGGCTTTAAGCCTTAAGGCGAGTATGGTGGATTATGAGAGAGGGCTATTAGTGGTATAGAGATTAGACACACCAATTAGAAGGCTCTAAACTGTGGCATCCCGCAAAACCACTACTAGAAAATCGCGTTGAATTTGTGCATTGCATCGTCATCATCATATGTTGTTTGTCAAAAACTATTTTCGCAAATCCCGTTTTGTTTTCTAAAACGCCCCACCTTAATTATCGCGCAAACCCGGGTCACCGGAGTATTTTGTTTTGTCCGTTGTTAGTTTGCAAAAATGCTGGTTGAAATAAATAATTTAATTAATTATTTTAGCGGGGGCAGTCGAACGGGCCGTTTCGACCCGAACGACCACCCCCAGGATTTTACAAACGGCCCACCTAATCGGCCCCTTCTAAATCCTAAAGCTACCTATTAAACTCCCCAACCCAGCCTCCACATCACCCCACCCAATGGCCTGCTGCCACCTCACCCCTCTCCCTTCCCCCAACCACTCATAGCCCTCCACCTCACCACCTGCCTCTCACCCTCCCTCTCTCACCCCACCAACACACACACACACCACACGCAGCCCCAGGCACCTGCCTGCACTCACCGCGCACAGCCTCCCCACGCCGGCAGTGGCCCCACCACGGCCACCACCTGTCCCCATGACTCCCTCTTCCTCTCTCTCCTTCCCCACGCCACGCTCTCCCTCCTCCCCTTCTTCCTCCCAGCGCGCGCCCTCCTCCCCAACCTCGCCGGTTCCCGCGTCCCCGAGCCGCGCATCCCCGCTCGCCGCCGGCCTTCATCTCACCTCGCCCTTGAGCCCCTCGCCAAGCAGGCGCCACCGCCAGCTTCGGTTCTCCGCCTCACCGCCCGACCCGTGCTCGCGGCGGCGCTCCTCCACGTCGCCCACCCTCGGCCTCCTCCTCGGCCTACCCCGTCCTCCCGCGCCCGAGCCCCATCGCCAGAGCTCCGCCGGCCTCCCGCGACCGCCACCTCTCTCCGCCACGCTGCGCGTCTCGCTGGCGTGTCGTCCTCCAGCCACCACCGCACCGACCCGCGCTCGCCGCCCTCGCGTTCCTCCCGCGCCGCGCTCACGCTCCACCAGGCCGCGCCGCCAACCTCTCCGGACCGCTTCCCCTCTGCGAGCCGCCCGGCGCATCCCGTCGACCTCGCTGCCCGCGCCCGCCACGAGCCCCTCCGTCGCCTACCTCCGGCGAGCCGCCATTGTCGGCCCGAGGCAGGCCCGCCGCCCGTCGTCTCCGGCGACCGCAGTCCTCCCGAGCCCGAGCGCCGTGGCTCTCGCGTCCGTCCACCGCCCGCAAGAACCCCGTCTCACCGCCGTCCGGCCCCAAGCTCGTCGCCGGAGTCGCCGTGGCCACCGCCTTCCGGTCCCGCGTCAACGAGCCCCAGGAACATGGCCCCACCCTTTTGTGTTTGGGTGGATTTTGTCCCTGGCGATGCGCCTTGATGTGGTGGTGGCATGCTGCTTATGTGGTGATGTTGCATCCCTGTTCAAGATCGCCCTCGAGGATCCGAAGGCCCCAACTCCGAAACCCCGAAGCCGACCCCGGCGTTTGAGGCGAACCCAAGATCTGCGGACCGCAAGCCGTTCCCGAGAAAGATAGACCGAACCGGTGTCGCCAAGCTTCGCCATGACCGACTACATGGGACCATCTACCAAAATCCTCAAGTCCGACCGACGAGACCGACGCAAACCAAGTCCGTCAATGATGGACAAGTTGGAACCCCAAGATCTTCCCCCGACACCGAGGACGCCTACACGGAAACGACAAGTACTTCCTCCGGGAACCCCAAGCAATTCCCTCGAACGCCAAAACCTGGACCGGAAGAACGCCAAGATTGCCGCGAGAACGACAAGTACTTCATCCCGAACGCCATGACCGTCGAACCCTGGACCCTGAGACCGACCCCGAACCCCGAACACCCCGGAAACCAAGATTTGCCGAACCCTAATGTGTGAACCCCTTCCCGAAAACCCTATTTTATAATATAATACAACTGTCGCATATTAATTGATCTTGCATGCATACATTCATGTGGTTTGGGGGCCTTATGCCGATTCACCTAATAATTAAATATGGGGCCCATATGCGGGCAAATCTAGCCTTATATTGGCCTCATTTAAATCTGTGTAGCGAACCGGTGCTATCTTGTGCAATGTTAAGACAACATCTAAATTGCGGGGTAGATAAATAACATGAACCACCTAACTAATTGTCGGTACCCCGGTTCCGCTTAATATGACTAAGTGCATTGCACCCTTGCCATGTCATACATCATACATGCATCATGCCGATATTTTGCCGTAGTATTAAATATTGCATCCGGTGTTTCTTCTAGTGTTTTGCTTCTTCGCGGATAAGACCGTTGAGTTGATGTGAGCTTCGCCCCGATCGTCGGTTGAACCTTCGACAATGTTTTCAGGCGAGCATCTCCCCCTTTCTACCTATCTTACTTTTATAGTATTTATTTCCCTCCTGTTGATCTATTGCTATCTGTGTTGCGATGCTTTAGTTTCCGTACCTGTGATATCCCTTGCAGCCATATATTGCCTTGGACACCTCCTATTACCTGTTGTTTGGTAGATAGATGGACTTGCGCGTCGTAGTCGCTTGCTCAGTGATGTTGCGTGTTGTCAAGTGCCATAGTTGTTGGAGTAATGTCGCATGTCTGTTGTTGGAGATGATTCTAGTTTTACTTACCGTTCATTTTAATTCCTGTTTAACAACTAAAATGGAAGTAAGCAGAGGCATCGGTGGGTGATAGAGAATATTTGGTTTCCGAACGCCCACTTGTGTCCCGTTGGACCCCGAGTACTTGATACCTGTTCCTTGATTTATCGCGCTATCCACATCCGGGAGGTATATGGGACCCCCCTGAGCCAGAGCTTGATTCAGTCTTATTTCTTGGGGCCACAAACTAGTTTGAGGTTTTATTTACAATCCTGTACTTATGCCATGCTACTTATGTATTTGATTGTGCGAGGAGCACCTTTATTTATCTTTTAGGTAAGCGGAATGTTTTCGGTATCGACAAGCCAACCACACTTTCGGGTTCCCGATCGTTCTGACCATTGGCGCAAACCTTGAGTCCGTTGAACTTGCTTACGTTGCGGGTAGACTCAAGGGTGGCCCCTGAAATATTTCTGAATCATGTGATTGTTCGTCGTGAAAGACTCGTTGGGTTTTGATTTGGTTTTCGAGGTTGATCGGCGTGTGTTGCTATTGGTGCACCCGCCGGGTAAAACTTTCTGAAAGCCGTGTCCGGATATGGACGACTTGGAGCATGATCTCGATCATAGACAAGCATAACTAAAGTTTATTGCTATAAATTTGACTTTATAATGACTAGTAATCAGCTTCACTATAATGGAATGGCTAAATAATACTGCCCACAATTGCTTGTTTGGGTCGTCGCCAGCGACCATTGTACCTGACTAGTAAGTATTACAACTACAACGGAATGGCTGAATAAAAGTACCAACAACTGCTGGGTTTTGGGGTTTATCTCATGCTATCTGTATCTGATTAGTAACTGTTGCAACTATAACGAAATGGTTAAATAAAAGTGCCCACTGTTTATTTATCAGGATGATTATCTAAACCTGACTAGTAATTGCTACAACGATAACCGAATAAGTAAAACTGCCAACTGTGTGAGTTCCTCGGTTGACTTCCTCGCTTGGTCTCGAGGGGGAAACGCCAGGATGGGTTTGTTTGATGATAGAATCAGGTTGGTTCCGGATAGGTCATTCTCACCCCTCTCTGATAATCGCCAGTTGTATCGAGTCTCTATAGGTTGTTTAGTGCATGCTGCCGCTGCCGCTTCAGTCCACCATACCTATGTAGGCGAGGACCGCAATTCTAGCCTCGCCGTGTCTTGGCCTCGATCGGCGCTCCTCTTTTCCTTTGCCTTTGTCGGCACCCTTTTGTTCAAGCGGTTTTGAGATCGGCGTCGTTAGCGAGTTACCCTTCGGCTTGGCACAGGCGGTAATGGGCGCCATTGGTTATTCTTCAGGGCTCTTAGCCCCATTTGCATCTTGTCCGTAGTCGGACGCTCCCTCTTTTCAAGGTGATTTGGATCTTTGTACCGTATATCTGTATTCTTGACTCATGGAGTCGTGTTGTATATATATCTCATTACGTGGGTCCCATCGAGGACTGTTGTGTAATGTTATTACTTCGTTTTCCACCCGCACGAAAGTGCCTGGTGGGCACCTTTGAATCGTTTCTATGCGGGTTCGGCGGGTTTCGCTAAAACTTGCATAGGACCGATTTTGAGGGTGTTACATAAACCACAGGCCAAAGCAATTAGAAGCTCTAAACCAAACGGCTCTAAACCTGAGATTAGAGGTAGAAACTTGTGTGTCTCAAGGAGGAGCCCTGCCCCTCCTTTTATGGGTGGAGGGGCTAGGCGCGCCAGGGAGGGAGGGAGTCCCTCCCCAACTCGGCCTAGGGCTGGGCGCCGACTTGGAGGAGAGGAACTCCTCCTCCAAGTTGGTTTCAAACTCCTCTTGCTTGTTTCCCACAGTTTCCTGTTTCCCACAGTTTCTGTTTTGACAGTTCTGTTTTAGCCGTTTGACTTTCAAGCGGCAATTTGACTTTCATGTTTTGGAACAGCAAGATCACTTAGTACATGATGCAATCATTCAATGACACATTCATGTACCCTCCCCGAGTCTTGGGACAATCCGGAACCTTCTAGAACATTCGATGAAAACACGGAATCATTCCGAACTCCAAGCAGGACTTTCCTTATATGAATCTTATTCTCCGGACCTTTCCGGATCACCTCGTGATATCCGGATCCCATCCGAGACTCGAACAACATTCGGTCTCTTTCTCATAATACCATAACTACTCAAACAACGTCGAATCCTTAAGTGTGTCTCCCTACGGTTCGTGAATTATGCGGACATGATCGAGACACTTCTCCGAACAATAACCAATAGAGGAATCTGGAAATTCATATGGCTCTCACATATTTCTCGATTACTTTGCGTCGAATGAACCACTTACATACGATACCAATTTCCCTTTGTCTCACGATAGTTTACTTATCCGAGGTTATGATGTCGGTATCTACGCATACCTAGTTCAACCTCGTTACCGATAAGTACTCTTTTATCGTTCCGTGATATGTGATCCCTTGTGACCCGGTCACATGCTTGCAAGCTAATTGGATGACATTCCACCGAGAGGGCCCAGTATATCTATCCGTCATATGGATGGACAAATCCCACTCTTGATCCATGTGTTTCAACCAATACTTTTGAACACTTAATGCCACCTTTATAGCCACCCGATTAAGGTGGTGTTTGATGTCATCAAAGTATCCATCCAGTAAAGGTGATATGCATGATCTTATGGTCGAAGGAATTAGGTTACTATGTATCAGAAAGCATATAGCAATTGAACTATTGAAATGACTTGATCTTTATGCTACGCTTATCAATAGGAGTATGTCCACCATATCATTCTCCTAACGATATGATCTTGTTGTTGATAACATCTCAATGTTCATGACAGGGAAACCACAATCATTTAACCAACCAACAAGCTAGTGAAGTATAGAGGCTATACTAGGGACTTCAAATTAAGTTTACAAATCACACAAGTATTAATGTTTCCTTGTTAATACTATTATAGCATGAATGTAAACATTTATCATAAACACAAAGATATAATAATAACTACATTTATCATTGCCTCTAGGGCATATCTCCAACAGTCTCCCACTTGCACTAGAGTCATCTAATCTAGATTACATGGTAATATACCGAACACCCATGGCAGTTTGGTGTTGGTCATGTTTTGCCCTCGGGAGAGGTTTAGTCAACGGATCCGCCACATTCAGATCTGTGTGTACTTTGCAAATCTTTATATCCCCATCCTGGATATGTTCTCGAATAGCGTGAAAAGCAGCTTGATATGCTTGACTTCTTGTGTGACCTTGGTTCTTGCGCATTGGCTATGGCGCCCATGTTATCACTGAGATAGACATTGGGTCCAACGACTTGGAACCACACCCACTCTGTAATGAACTCTTTCATCCATATTGCTTCTTGTGAAGCCTCCGGCGACCATGTATTACGATTCGGTTGAAGATCTCGCCACAACGCTTTGCTTTGCACTCCTCCAGCTAACGCTGCACCATTCAAAATAAATACGTATCCAGATTGTGATTTAGAATCATCCGGATCGGTGTTCCAACTAGCATCGGTGTAACCATTAACAACGGTGTTCATCACCTCCATAAGAAAGAACCATATCCTTAGTTCTTCTCAAGTACTTAAGGATGTTTTGATCATGTCCAATGATCCACTCCTGGATCACTTTGATATCTGCTAGTTAAACTAACAGCTTATGCAATGTCGGGTCTAGTACATAGCATGGCATACATTAGAGATCCTATGGCTGAGGCATAGGGAGTCTTACTCATCCTTTCTCTATCTTCTGCCGATGTTGGAATTTGAGTTTTACTCAAGTTCGTATTGGGCAACATGGGCAAGAACCCTTTCTTGCTTTCTTCCATTCCAAACTTCTTTAGAAATTTGTCCAAATATGTACTCTGTGACAATGATATTTGGCGTTTCGATCTATCTCTATAAATCTTTATGCCTAATATGTAAGCTTCGCCAAGATCCTTCATTGAAAACTATTATTCAAATATTCCTTGACACTATTAAGAAGGTCTACATCATTCCCAATCAACAATATGTCATCCACATATAGTATTAAGAATGCTACTGAGCTCCCACTCACTTTCTTGTAAATACAAGCTTCTCCATAAGTTTGTATAAAACCAAAACTTTTGATTACCTTATCAAAACGTTGATTCCAACTTCGGATGCTTGCTTCAATCCATAGATGGACCTTTGAAGTTTGCATACCTTGTTAGCATCTTTAGGATCGACAAAACCTTTGGGTTGCATCATATACAACTCTTCATCAATGTCTCCATTGAGGAATGCTGTTTGACATCCATCCGCCATATCTCATAATCATAATATGCAGCGATTGCTAACATAATCCTCAGACTTTAGCTCCATCTTTGGTGAGAAAGTCTCATCGTAGTCAACTCCTTGAATTTGTCGAAACCCTTTTGCGACAAGTCGAGCTTTATAGACGATAACATTACCATCGGCATCTTTTCTTCTTGAAAATCCATTTGTTCTCGACAGCCTTCCGCCATCCGGTAAGTCCACCAAAGTCCATACTTGGTTTTCGTACATGGATCCAATCTCGGATTTCATGGCTTCTTGCCATTTATTGGAATCTGGGCTCATCATCGCCTCATATGTCTCGGGGTCATCGGTGTTGTCCACCAACATGACACTCATAACGAATCATACCAATGGAGTGGTACGAGTTCTCGTTGACCTCCGAGGCTCTGAGCAACTTCAACCGAAGTTTCATGATCATCATCATTAGCTTCCTCTCTAATTGGTGCACCACTTTGGAACTTCTTCCGGTCTTTGCGCTACTCGCAATTTCGAGAGAAGGTTCGACAACCTCGTCGAGTTCTACTTTCCTTCAGTCACTTCTTCGAGAGAAATTCCTTCTAGAAAGGATCCATTCTTAACGAAGATTTTGCCTTCGGATCTATGATAGAAGGTATACCCAATAGTTTCCTTGTATCCTATGAATCGCATTTTTCCGCTTTGGGTTCAAGCTTGTCCGTCAGACTTCTTTACATAGGATTCGCATCCCCAAACTTTAAGGAACAACAATTTAGGTTTCTTCCCAAACCATAATTCATACGGTGTCGTTTCAACGGATTTAGGCGGTGCCCTATTTAAAGTGAATGCGGCTGTTTCTAATGCATAACCCCAAAATGATAGCGGTAAATCTGTAAGTGACATCATAGAGCGAACTAACCATATCTAAGAGAGTTCGACACTGACGTTCGGACACACCATTTATTTGTGGTGTTCCCGGTGTCAATTGTGAAAGTATTCCGCACTTCTTTAAATGCTCGCCAAACTCGTAACTTAGATATTCACCCACGATCGTAACGTAGAAATTTAATCTTCTTGTTACGTTGATTCTCTACCTCACTTTGAAACTCCTTAAACTTCTCGAAAGTTTAGGACTTATGTTTCATGAAATAGATATACCCATATCTACTCAAGTCATCTGTGAAGGTAAGAACATAACGATTCATCACATGATGCTACACTCATTGGACCACACATCGGTATGTATGATTTCCAATAAGTCCGTAGCTCGCTCCATCATACCGTAAAATGGAGTCTTAGTCATTTTTCCCATCGACATGCTCCGCATCTTTCAAGTGATTCAAAATCAAGTGATTCAAGAAGTCCATCGAATGGAGTTTCTTCATACGCTTCACTCCAATGTGACCAAGACGATTGCCACATATAGGTCGAATTATCGCTGATTTCAAACATTTAGCCTCAATATTGTTGATATGTGTATTTCCACTATCGAGATTCAATAAGAATAGACCATCTATCAAAGGTGCATGTGTAAAACATATTACTCATATAAATCGAACAACCATTATTCTCGACTTAAACAAGTAACCGTCTCGCAATAAACAAGATCCCGATATAATGTTCATGCTCAACGCAGCACTAAATAACAATTATTTAAGTATAAAACTAATCCCGATGGTAGATGAAGAGGTAGCGTGCGACCGCGATCACATCAACCTTTGATCCGCTTCCCACGCCGCATCGTCACCTCGTTCTTCGCTAGCTTCCGTTTATTCGCAAAGACCTGTTTCGAGTTACAAATATGAGCAACCGAACCAGTATCAAATACCCAGGCACTACTACGAGTACTAGTGAGATACATATCAATAACATGTATATCAGATATACCTTTCTTCTTGATGTTGCCGTTCTTCAGATCCGCCAAGTACTTTGGGCAATTCCGCTTCCAGTGACCTTCTCCCTTGCAGTAAAAGCACTCAGTTTCAGGCTTGGGTCCAGCATTGGTTTTCTTCGTCGGCGTGGTAACTTTCTTACCATCCTTCTTGAAGTGTCCCTTTTGCTTAGACTTGCCTTTCTTGAGTTTGGTGGTCTTATTGACCATCAACACTTGGTGCTCTTTCTTGATCTCCACTTCTGCAGACTTTAACATAGCAAACAGTTCTGGCAACTCTTTGTTCATGTTCTGCATGTTGTAGTTCATCACAAAGTTTCTATAACTTGGTGGCAGTGACTGGAGGACGCGGTAAATCCCCAAAGCATTAGGAATCACTATACCCAAGCTTTGAAGTTTGTTTGCGTGCCCAGACATCTTAAGCACATGCTCACCGACGAGCTGCCTCTTCCATCTTGTAGTTAAAGAACTTTTCGAAGCCTCATAGCTTTCAATTGCATGAGTCTCAAAATCAATTTGAGATCCTCGACAATATCATATGGGTCCGACTCTTCAAACCTTTTCTCAAGCTGATTCTAAACCATACAAGATAGCACCTCGAACTATGGAGTACTGATTCTTCCGAGCGAGGTAAACATTCTTTACTTCATCGGGAGCATCACCGCAGGTGGGTCACCCAAGTGCATCCAAAGACATAGGTCAAATTACCATGTGAGGACAATCCTCAAATTGCGGAACCAATCCGCGGGTTGCTTCCATTGTTTTCAACTTTTCTTTCTCTAGGAACGCATTAAAATTGATGGTAGGGGCTGCCATTGATCTACAACATATTTGCAATAGTTTAGACTAAGTTTATGACAAATTGAGTTCAAATTAATTAATGAAATTAAACTAGGTGAACTCCCACTCAAAACAACATCCCTCACATTGTTTTAGTGATCACACGAACCAAATCCACTACATCAACACCGATCATCACGAGAGTTGATATAGTTTCAATGGAGAACAATCGTCATGTTCATCATATCTACTATACGATTCATGCTTTACCTTTCGGTAATCCGTGTTCCGAGACCATGTCTGTACATGCTAGGCTCGTCAAGATCAAACCTTAGTTTCTGCATGAGCAAATCTGCTCACGTTGTATACACTTGCAGAATCTAACACACCTGATCATCACGTGGTGCTTCGAAACAACAAGCTTTAGCAACGGTGCTAACTAAGGGTGAACACTTTATGATTTAAAATTCATGTGCATGAGGGATCATCTTATAATGCTACCGTCGTCTACTAAGCAATACAAGATGCATAAAGGATTAACATCACATGCAATTCATAATATGTGATATGATATGGCCTTTCTTCTTTGTGCTTCCGATCTCCATCTTCAAGCACGAACATGATCTCCATCATCACCGCATTGCATCAAGGTCAATGACGCTTCACCATGGTTGTCGCCCACCGCTTCAACTATTACAACTACTTTGAATAGACACGCTGGTCTTAACATAAATTAAAGACAACCATATGGCTCTGCCGTTGCCAACTTACAATAAGGAACATTGCATACATCAAATATAATCACAATCATGGCCATATCACATCATTGACACCCTGCAAAACAAAGTTAGACGTCTCTACTTTCTTTGCATATTTTACGTGGTTTGGGGCTTTCAATAAGTGTCGTTCTAACTTACGAACATGAACCACAACATTGATACTAGCATTGTTGATTACCCGTTGTAAATTGGATCTTAACTATGCTAGGAGAAACAGGCACCCGCAAAGCCACTTATGCAATACAAGTTGCATGTTAAGCGTGGAGCAAGTCTCATGAACGATGTCATGTAAGGTTAGCCCGGGCCGCTTCATCCCAACATACCGCAAGATGCAAAGTACACAAAAGGCAATCGACAATAAAAGCATCAACGCCCACAATGACCATTGTGTTCTACTCGTGCAACAGATCTACATATAGACATGGCTCTGATACCCTTTCGAGGGGTTCGTAGCATGGAAAACAAAAATTTTCTATTGCATACAAACAAACAAGCCAAGATCTATCTACTAGATTGTAGCAACGAGTCGATGGAATAACTTACCTCGAAGATTCCAAAGTGTTTAACGAGAGCGGATTCGTGGGTGATGTAGTCATACTCTTCCGATCTCAAGATCGTGTGGACGATCCTTCCGGCGTGTTCGTGGCGCTTAAGTCGGTCATACGTTCGATTGACGAAGACCTTCCTCTCCTTGTTCCATGAAGGCGGAGGTTGTAGCACTCTCTCGCGATTCAAAGACAACGACGTGGTACCGGAAGTAGAGGGGAGATCCCGCAGGGCTTCGCATTAGTATGGTGGATTATGAGAGAGGGCTATTAGTGGTCTAGAGATTAGACACACCAATTAGAAGGCTCTAAACCGCAGGCCAAAGCAATTAGAAGCTCTAAACCAAACGGCTCTAAACCTGAGATTAGAGGTAGAAACTTGTGTGTCTCAAGGAGGAGCCCTGCCTCCTTTTATGGGTGGAGGGCTAGGCGGCCAGGGAGGAGTCCTCCCAACTCGGCCTAGGGCTGGGCGCCGACTTGGAGGAGAGGAACTCCTCCTCCAAGTTGGTTTCAAACTCCTCTTGCTTGTTTCCCATAGTTTCCTGTTTCCCATAGTTTCCTGTTTTCCACAGTTTCCTGTTTTAGCCGTTTGACTTTCAAACTGGCAATTTGACTTTCATGTTTTTGGAACAGCAAGATCACTTAGTACATGATGCAATCATTCAATGACACATTCATGTACCCTCCCCCCTATAGTGTCGGACAATCCGGAACCTTCTAGAACATTCCCGAACTCCGAAACGAGACTTTCCTTATATGAATCATATTCTCCGGACCATTCCGGATCACCTCGTGATATCCCGGATCCCATCCGAGACTCCGAACAACATTCGGTCTCTTTCTCATAATACTATAACTACTCAAACAACGTCGAATCCTTAAGTGTGTCTCCCTACGGTTCGTGAATTATGCGAACATGATCGAGACACTTCTCCGAACAATAACCAATAGAGGAATCTGGAAATTCATATGGCTCCCACATATTTCTACGATTACTTTGCGATCGAATGAACCACTTACATACGATACCAATTTCCCTTTGTCTCACGATAGTTTACTTATCCGAGGTTATGATCGTCGGTATCTCGCATACCTAGTTCAACCTCATCGATAAGTACTCTTTTTCGTTCCGTGATATGTGATCCCTTGTGACCCAGTCACATGCTTGCAAGCTAATTGGATGACATTCCACCGAGAGGGCCCAGAGTATATCTATCCGTCATATGGATGGACAAATCCCACTCTTGATCCATGTGTTTCAACCAATACTTTTCGAACACTTAATGCCACCTTTATAGCCACCCAGTTGCGGTGTGGTGTTTGATGTCATCAAAGTATCCATCCGGTAAAGGTGATATGCATGATCTCATGGTCGAAGGAATTAGGTTACTATGTATCAGAAAGCATATAGCAATTGAACTATTGAAATGACTTGATCTTTATGCTACGCTTATCAATAGGAGTATGTCCACCATATCATTCTCCTAACGATATGATCTTGTTGTTGATAACATCTCAATGTTCATGACAGGGAAACCACAATCATTTAACCAACCAACAAGCTAGTGAAGTATAGAGGCTATACTTGGGACTTCAAATTAAGTTTACAAATCACACAAGTATTAATGTTTCCTTGTTAATACTATTATAGCATGAATGTAAACATTTATCATAAACACAAAGATATAATAATAACTACATTTATTATTGCCTCTAGGGCATATCTCCAACACTAGCTACTACATGGACCCATAGTCCAAGGTGGAACTACTCACGCATCATACCGGAGAGAAGGCCTCTAGGATGATCTCCCCTCCGGCAGGGTGCCGGGAAGAACTTTAGTTCCCCCGATCTAGGTACGATGGTGGCGGCGGCTACAGATGGTTTCATGGAGATTTGATTGAGTGCTTAGGGTTTCTGCATCGGGGGATTCTTATAGGCGAAGGGGGAAGCCGAGGAGGCGACCAGGGGGGCCAAACCCTAGCCAGGCGCGGGCCCACCCTTTGCCACGCTTGGGGGGGTGGTCTGGCTGCCCTGACCCGCTTCCTCGTCTCCCCACTGGACTTCTTGTTCCCCACGGAAAGTTATTGACTTTAACGTTTGTCCCGTCCAATTCCGAGAATATTACTTTACTAACTTTTTTGAAACCAAAAATAGCAGAAAACAGGGATCTGGCACTGTTGCAACGTGTTAATAGGTTAGTACCAGAAAACATGTAAAAACACCTCAAAGTGTAGACAAGTAAAGCAAAGTAGATATTAAACAAGCATGGAGCATCAAAAATTATAGATACGTTTCCAACGTATCAACATCCCCAAGCTTAACTCCTACTCGTCCTCGAGTAGATAAAAGAATAAATTTTGAGGTGACATGCACCCTCACAATAAAGATCCAACCATTTGCAAGCATTGAAAGCTTGTATCAAAGAACTCTAAACATGTGCATGAAAGATGGAGTTCTAACAATAGGACATAGTAACTATGCATGCAACATGAAAGGCTATAGACAAAGATCATGAATAACATGCATTGAAAAACGTTTGTTTGTTTCACATACAAAAAACATAGCATAGTGGCAATCATCTTGGCCCTCATAGAGTAGCAATATAGTTGCATAGGACACCTTCAAAGTTCACAAGGGTGACTAGAAACAACTAGCACAAGAACAAGCAATATCACAATATGCATCAATTAATAAGCTTTGGAACACTGCACACAGAATGACAACTATGCTCTCTTAAAGGTGCCTAAAGGTAGAAGGTGGAGACTCAATAGTGGTGGAAGAAAGGCCTTTTTTGTAAAGGAAGCAGGGATTAAAACAAGTTTCAAAAAGAGCTTCCAAAAATTATGGTACTTGTTAGCTTTCAGCCCTCATTGCCCCTATCATAAGCATCTTGAAGTGGCTAAGGTTAAAGTGGCAAAGATGGAGTATATGCTTGACGAAGTATAAGTTGGCAATCTCAAGTCCCTTGAATACGAGGGCCACACCTCATGCATACGCAAATTTGGGTCCAGGTAAGTTCTTGTCATTGTAAGTATTTGCATATCATTGAAAACCGCCAACGGGGTACCCCTTGCACATGGTACAGGAGCTTTCCCATAACCAAAATGACAAGGAAAGCAGACAATGAGCATCTCAGCAATCTTTTTATTTACCATATGCATAGCTTTTTATTGAGGATGCTTCATAGATAGCTCATTATGGTGATGCTGCAAGTTTCCACCATGATTAGGCATGGCTTAGGCTAGCGGCCCAGGCGTTTCTCTAACACAGGATACAAACTCCATGGACTTACAAGTTCCCTCTTTATTTCACACCGGTGACATCCATAGACAAAAGAACATGGTATCAACTAAGTACAAAGTACAAGTGCAATGTTGAAAACGTTCCCCGTGACAGCATGGTTCTGCTAATTCCAACTTATAAGTGCAAACATATAAAACAAAGTTGTCACAATGGTTCCAGTTTATTAGGGACAAAGAATATAAAGTGTGCCATCAAGTTCGTGAGGGCTTTAATCACTAAGTTTTCACATAACAAAATAGTTTTTAATTGGAAAATAATTGAAAACAAGAATATACTTGGAATGGTGTAACACACCATGCATAGGAGTTTATAGTGGACACTTTGGAATCACTTGGTTTCTTGGGAGTTGGAAGCATGAGTAGAATTTACTCATACAAGTGGAGGCTAGCAAAAGACTGGGAGCAACCAACTAAGAGAGCAAAATGGCCATAAACATGCAGTGCAACAAAGCATACTAATCAAAGCAAAGAGTGGTACTACAATTCAACGACTAAATGAACATAGAGGCTAATGGTGACTTGTCATAGTCATAACATGGTGTGAGCATGTGCCAAGTCAACCCAAGCAAAGCATCACAAGAGAATACCACGATACTATGCTTTTGCATGCTAAAACAACGCATAATTTCTCCAAGGCACACTAAAAAATCCCAATTGTTTGGAACAATACATGCTACAACAATAATCACTAAGCATAAGGTCAAAACAACACCTAGCATGTCATGCTAAGGTCTAAGTCACAGTCAATGCAAGCTCCTCTTGCACTTCAAGCAAGAACTTACTACTCCTTTCCAACACCAAGCAACTTATTTGCAAAACAACACAGCGAGAACGGGGGTCCAAACTTCTTTATTCAAGCAAACTAAACAACCTAAGCAAAGAAAACAAAAACTAAGAGGCTCCAAGAACAACACAACTATGCATGAAACAATAAAAACGAAGTGTCTAGACAGACCTGAGCTTTTTATTGATGAAGAAGGGGATGCCTTGGGCATCCCCAAGATTTGATGCTTGTACCTCTTGGATATTTCTTGGGGTGACACCGTGGTGGCATCCCCAAGCTTGAGATTTTGTCCATTCTTCATCTCATTGCATCATTCTCTCTCCACACCTGAAATTTTTCCTTCATACAAAACTTCACACAATTTTCATTAGCAACATTAGTGTATTCAAAAGATATTAGACCTCTGGAAAAGCTTTGGAACAACAAGGATTTTCACTAAAAACACAAGATACTGTAGCAACTCCTTCAAAAATCTCAATTTCCCAAAAAGAACTCAAAAAGGAATCAATAAGATGCAAATGCAAATAATGGCAGAAGTTTGTCAAAACAGACCATTAGGTAGAAACCGATATTTTCGAACATCTTCTGTTGATCAAATAAAAAAGTGTTGAACTAACGAAAGTTAGCTAACATACTGGGGTATTTATTCGTAAATTTTGATCTCAATCCAAGTTACAAAGACTCCTCACGAATTTTTTTGGTGGAGGACAGAAATCTGTTTCGGGACAGCAACTCCCCAAATCTTACTTCCCTCTCATTAGAGGTCATTCTTGGCACAAAAAGCAAATAAAAAGGATAAGGAGAGGTCAATACTGAAGTAATAACTTCCAAGACTCAAGGAAACTCTTGGGTTATCTCCCAACAAGTATTTTCTTTAACGCCTTTAAGTTAGGCATGATAGTTTGAGAAGATGCTCTCATAAGAACTATGAGTTGAAGTAAAAGAGAGCATCAATAAGAAAATTCAAAACACCTTTAAGTCTAACCCACTTCCTATGCATGGGAATCTTGTAAGAAAATAAATTCACAAAGAACAAAGTGACATGCATAGGAAGATAAAACAAGAGTAACTTCAAAACTTTCAGCACATAGAGAGGTGTTTCAGTACCATGAAAAGTTCTACAACCATATTTTCCTCTCTCATAATAATTTTCAGTAGCATCATGAATGAACTCAACAATATAGCTATCACATAAAGCATGCTTTTCATGATCTACAAACACATAATTTATATCAAGCTCAAACATAGTGGGATTAAAGCCTTCACAGGTTTTAACCAAAGTAGATATTTCAAAAGGATCCATAGGAACATAACATTCATCCTCCTTTGGTAAGCATGGAGGACAATCAAATAATGTAAGAGGTAAGGAGTTACTCTCATTAGAAGGTAGACATGGGTAGATCCATTCTTCCTCCCCTTTTTCATCACTCTCCTCCTCTTTTTCATCTAATGAGCTTTCAGTTTCAGCAATTTCTTCTTCCATAGGCTCCTGCAAAGCATTAATATATTCCATGTGTGGAAATCATCTATTAAAATATTCAAGGATATAGCCATTTGCTTCCTTGTAAGTATCAAAGCAAAATTTAAGTATCTCATCAACCTCATATTCATAAGGTGCATCATCAGTATTTTCAAGCAAACTGGCAAGTTCAAATGCACCCTTGAAAGCAATGAATTCTTCAATTTGTTCCACATCGTAAAAGTCATAATTTCCTTTAACATAAGAGGATATGGTAACATTATCATTATACTCACATTTAAAAGGGAGGTGTTTATACCTCCTACAGCAACAAGCTTTATCAAAGCAATAAGTAACATTATAAGTGGAGCACACCTCTCTAGAAATAGTATTCAACTTATCAATTTTCTCCCATAAGTGTTTCCCTTTTTGTGACAAATAGTGTTCCTTATAATAATACTTTTGTTCTTCCATGAACCCACCTTCCCAATAAGAACTAGTTTCAAAGAAACCATCCATTGATAGAAATCATGACCAAGCAAGGCAACAACAGACCAGCAACTAGAGTAGGAATTAATTTTTTTGTGTTTTTGAATAAAGAAAGCAAACCAAACTAGACTAATTTTTTGGGTTTTTTGAAAAGAGGCAAACAAAACCAAGCAAAAGAAACTAAGCAAACTAAAAACAAATTAAAGAGAAAGGAAGTGAAGGACTCCCCTTGTGAAGACGTCCTTAGCCTCCTCGGCAACGGCGACAGAAAACTTGTTGATGACTCCTTGTGGCGCCAGAGAACTTGGTGCTTGATGTGGAGTCTTGTTGGGAAACCTAAGAGCAACGTGTGAAGCAGAACAACAACAAGTTCTCCCTCAGTAGAGACCGAGGTTATCGAACCAGAAGGATGAAGGAAACGTCACACAGGTGTTGCAAGCAACGCGGAGACCTGCACAACACAAACTCAAGACTTTGCCCCAACAAATCAGTGAGGTTGTCAAGCTCACTGGTTTGCTGTAACAAAGGATTAAACATATGGTGTGGAAGGTAATGGTTTGCAACAAGTAAACAAGTAACAGTGGAAGATGTATTGATGCTAAATATTGGACCGGGGTCCATAGTTCACTAGAGGTGCTCTCCTTAGATAAAAACATGGCATGAAGGGTAAACAAATTACAACAGGGCAATTGACATAAACTGGGCAAGGCATAACAATGCAATTACTAGTCAGAAAGATCCTATGAGATTCGATTGGGCAATACAACAAGATACATAGACCGCCATCCAACTGCATCTATGACTAGAAGTCCACCTTCAGGTTATAATCATAAAGACAAAACCATTAATAAAACCAACACAATAATCTCAATATCCATCAGATCCCTGCAAACACAACATGCATGATTACAAATAGATTAGATCTTGATCATGAAGGGAGCTTCCAAGAGCTATACATGAAAGCACAAAGGATGAGATACAACCATCTAGCTACTACATGGACCCATAGTCCAAGGTGGAACTACTCACGCATCATACCGGAGAGAAGGCCTCCGGGATGATCTCCCCTCCGGCAGGGTGCCGGGAAGAACTTCAGATCCCCACCGATCTAGGGACGATGGTGGCAGCGGCTACAGACGGTTTCGTGGAGATTTGATCGGGTACTTAGGGTTTCTGCATCGGGGGCTTCTTATAGGCGAAGGGGGAGGCCGAGGAGGCGACCAGGGGGGCAAACCCTAGCTAGGCGGGGCCCCACCCCTAGCCGCGCCTAGGGGAGGGCGGTCTGGCTGCCCTGGCCCGCTTCCTCGTCTCTCTTATGGACTTATTGTTCCCCACGGAAAGTTATTGACTTTGACGTTTGTCCCGTCCAATTCCGAGAATATTTCTTCACTAACTTTTCTGATACCAAAAACAACAAAAACAGGCATCTGACACTGTTGCAACTTGTTAATAGGTTAGTACCAGAAAACATGTAAAAATCACCTCAAAGTGTAGACAAGTAAAGAAAAGTAGATACTAAACAAGCATGGAGCATCAAAAATTATAGATACGTTTCCAACGTATCACAGTGCACCGGATCCAGGCGATTGTTGGTCCAGGGAACCTCGCACGAACCCAAGAAATCTCCCTAAGAGCAAGGTCAGCAATGCAATCATTGAACATCCGAATCCTATGGAGGTCCACGTTCGTCGAGCTCTTGTCCAGGGCAGAGCGAATCAGGTTGAAGTCCCCTGCCACAAGGACCTGGGTCTCCGTCCGCTCCACCTTGGCCTTGAGCTCGATCAGGAACTCCTGGGACCTCCTATGGTCTGCCAGGCCATATACAATCACGACCTCCCATTTGAGGTGTGATTGTTTATGGGTGAGGGCCATGATCACAAAGAATTCCCCACGGTCCATATCCTCTACCTCGAAGGTATCCTTCTTAATACCAAGGAGGATGCCGCCCGAGTGGCCTGATGCCGGAAGCCAAGTCCAGGCAAACTTATGTCTAGACAATGCCTCCAGCTCCAACAGCGAAAAGTCCTGACGGATGGTATCCTAAAGGCCCACAATATCCACATCTTCTTGGCGCAGGTACTCCTTGATCTGGCGGTGACGCCCGTCCTGGCCAAACCCTCGGATGTTCCAAATGAACATCCGGAACGCACGGAGAAAGTCCATATGAACGATCAGTCGAGGGCGCCCCCCTTACCGGGGGCGGAACGGGATCAGCTAGATGCCACGGGTCGAGGTGGGACCTTAGGAGGCCGCCCCCGAGGTCTCCCTATGCCGGGAGTCCTCATAGGGGGCTGGATGCCATCAGGATCAAGGGATGGAACCGAGCTGGACCCGGTCTTCGAGGAGCCAGGTCCTGCCAGTATGAGGGCCCGTTCCCACTCCTGTGCATCGAGCGCACAGGCTGCGGCAATCTGGCCCTCGTACACCTCTCAAGCCTTGATGGCCGCGACCTGCTCCAGTCGGGGGCCCTTCTCGCCGCGGAACACAATGCCACAGTCGGACGCGACCGCACACAGGTGATCCAAAGCCACCTCCTCGAGAGCCGAGAACCTAGAACCCGAGGGCAAACCAAAGCTAACAGGAGGAGGGGGAGTGGGAGGGCGAGACGTAACAGGAAACTCGTCACACGCTGTCACCCGCTGGGTCGCCCGCTCCGCAATTGTTGGGTCCGGACCCACACCCCCACTCCGAGCCCCTGCAATGTGCTCGCTGTGCCGAGACAGGGGAGGAGGGGGCTGGCGGGGGCCTCTATCACGGCGCGCCCTGGCGCCCGGCCCGGGAGTAGTGATGTCGACCATGGCCGAGCCACTAGCGGCGAGGTCCATAGTGTCCAGCGCGAGGGAGTAGCACACCACCCCCGGGGAGCGGGGGACGACTGGGGGAAGACCTCCAGCCCCACACTACCTGAGTTGTCCTCGGATGACGAAGCGAGAATGGTGGGCGGAGGGGAACCCTCCTTGCTCCCCCTGGCCCCTCTCCCGAGAACAGCTAGGACTGGCCAAGGTTGGAGCCGTACTGTGCGATGTTGAAGGCGAGGGGCTCCAGCTGGGACGGACAGGCGCAACGCGGTAGGTCAGCCATCATGAGCTTGGACGGGGCACTCCGAGTGAGCGACTGGCGATCCGGGAAGAAGGATGCGGCCCCTCCAGCCGCGTGGCCAATCACGCCCCCGCCTGCCGGTGGACAAGGGGGGAGCTGACGCCTCCGAGGTCGGGGACTTGGCCACCTCCGGGGAGTCCTCGCCAAACGAGTCTTCGTCCAAACCCCCACCCCCCGTCCCGACCCAAGGTCGTCATCCTGAGGCGGAGACGGAGAGAGCCCTTTTGGTATAGGAGGACCGTCGAGCTCCATCGGATCCCGACCCTGCGAGAAGACGCCACGATCATTCGGGAACACCGTGGGGTCGAGGCGAGGATGCGGATGCGGATCACCCGTGACGGAGAGAGCTGGATCCACCTCCAAGCACTTTCCTCGGCCTGCGCCTGAGGAGACCACCTGCCCGGTCGCCTCGGGGAACACCAGACAGCGGATCCACACCTCCGATAGCGTGGCTATCACCTGGTCTGACGATGGCACGATCAACACTGCGGTGGTGGATCGGCAGGGTGAAGGAGGCGCCGATGGCACATCCGTAGGTCCGCCACGGAGGAACTACGACGAACTTCGGTCGAGATCTTCCTCACCGCCACCCGTGCCCTAGGAGGACCTCACAGAACTCTGGTGGATAAGCTCCTCCGTCTCGATCTGGGCGGGGATCCTACTGAAGCGTCACCGTCGCCAGGGTCTCAGGCACGGCCATCTGGACACCTCCCAGATCGATGTAGTAGAAGCCACCATTGACCCCGTGCCCGTAGTACTCGAGACACTCCCGAGCAGGGTGGGGAGCGAGGGATGTAGCCCCTCCCGCAAGAGCTCCGGACACAGGCTGTAAGGAAGCGGGCTTCTTCTTCTTCTTCTTCTTCTTCTTCTTCTTCTTATTCTTCTTCTTCTTCTTCTTCTTCGGGGCACCTGCTGGGATAGCGGCAGCCCCGGGGCAAAGCGACGACGGCTGACCGATGCGGGCCGCGGGGGTATCACGCCAGTTCGCAACGTCCGCACGGCCCGCCAAGCCTCTAGGGCCCAGCTCCTCATCCCTCTCGGCCAGGGCCTGCTGCCTCAGGCGCTCCTCGCGTCGAACCGCCTCCTGCGAGGGGCCCCTGTCGGGGCGGGGGCCCCTATGCCCGGCCCAGCTGGCGGCGGGGACCTAAACTGCGTGTCCCCCCCTAGCCCGAGGCGGGACCGAGTGGTGGAGGCGGGGCGTCCCTGTCCATGAGCGAACCTTGGCGAGGTGGAGAGGGGAGACGGGGGCCACTCTGACCGCGGGCCGGGGAGGACCGACACAGCGGAGGTGACGTGCGACGGCGAGAAGAGGCCTCCCGACGTGTGGCATCCCGCAAAACCACTACTAGAAAATCGCGTGAATTTGTGCATTGCATCGTCATCATCATATGTTGTTTGTCAAAAACTATTTTTCGCAAAGCCCGATTTGTTTTCGAAACGCCCCATCTTAATTCAAATGCAAAGCCCGGTTCTCCGGATTAATTATTTTGGCCGCTATCGGTTTGTACTCGGCCCGTTTAAAACAAAAATAAAAGTTTTAATTGTTTTAGTGGGGGCAGTCGAACGGGCCGAACGACCCGAACGACCACCCCGGAATTAAATCGGGCCACCTAAAACAGCCCCTCTAAATCCTAAAGCTACCAGCAAACAAACCCACCCCCCTTTGGCCACCTCACCCCCACCAATGACCTGCCGCCACCTCACCCCTCTCCTCCCCTAAACCTATCACACTCTGCCACCTAGACCACCCCCACTCCCTCACCCCTCTCTCTCCACACACACACTCCACACACACCGCCCACCTTTGCGCCACACCCTTGCCCGTACCCACCACCTGCCTCCCGTCGCTTGGGACCCACCACAGGAGACCCGAGGCCGCCCCACCATGTGACCGTTTCCCCCCATCTCCTTCCTCCTCCACCTCTTCTCTCTCCGTGCACCCTCCTGCAGCCATGGCCTCCCATGCTCACCCTCCCTCCTCATGGCGTCCATCTCCCTTGGCCCGCGCCCGCCTCTCCCCTCTCCGCGCCCCCCCAAGCTTCCGCCTCCTCCTCGCCACCCTGCCCCGCTTCCCTCTCCTCCGGCCATGGCGCCGCCGTCCCCAGCCCGGCCTCGCGGTTCCCTCCCCCTGCCTGCCGCTGCTGCGCCTTCTCCCGCCCGCTCGAGCCTCCCCCTCCTCCTCTTCCCGCCTCCCGTGGTCCCTCTCCCAGCCACGCCGCCTCGCCGGCCCTGCGCCTCCGCGGCCGACCACCACCCGCCTCCCGGCCCGCCCTTCTGGCAAGGCCGCCCGCGCCCGCGCCGCTCCGGCGTCGTCGCGCCGCCCGCCGTACCCCTCGCTGGCCGCCTCATGAGCTCCTGGCCTTCCTCCTCCGCTCATTCTGCCTGCTGCCCCTCCGCTCGTCCGCTCCGTGCTCCGTCGCCTCGCCCTTTGGCCGCCCGGCCGTCTCTCTTCCTCCTCGGCCGACCCAGCCCGCCCGGCCGCCTCCTCCTCCGAGATGCCCTGCCCAAGCTCGGCGTCGGCCGCCATGTTCCTGTTCCGCCGCGCGCCGTGGAGCTCTGCCACCAGCGCCAAGTCCGTCGTCGTCTCCTGCGCCTCCGTCGCTGTCACCTCGCTCCGCCGCGACCTCCTTCGTGCACACGCCCGTGACCATCTCTGTGCAGGAGGAGACGTTTTGGTATCCTTCTGTTTCAGTGCTAGGACACATCTCGTGGAACTCCTTGTCGCTGTGGCTTCCGACAAAACCCCCGTCACGGACTTCAAGTTCCCCTTCGGACGCCAAGACCGCATCAACGGTAACCCAAGTACTCCAGCGACATCAAGACCGTCCCTGGAGCGGAACGTCGAACCCCGGAATCCGAACCTGACGGAACGACAAGTCTTCTCCCCTCGGCACGTCAAGATCTTCGTCCCGGAACGCCAAGAACCGTTCCCGGAGTCCGGTTGTCGAGCCGAACCCGTGGAACCCCGAAGCCGATCCCGGTGATCCAAAGGCCACGCCAAGACCCGGATCCGAAGACTGCCAAGATCGTCATCGTAACGACAAGTGGAACACCATGATCTCCAACCCGAAACACCGAGTGCACCGACATGGATTCGAAGGCTAAGCCCTCGACATGCCAAGGTCTTCTCCCCAGAACGCCGAGTTCTCCATCGTGGACGCCGAGCACCTCGACATGAAACCGAAGGACGCCGAACGCCAAGCTCTACCCCGTCAACCGAGAACGATCCCGGAGTCCGAACCCCGTTCCGTCGAACCCTGGACCCTGAGACCGACCCCGAACCCCGGAACCCCAAGTTCGTCGAGACCCTCTAATGTGTGAACCCCTTCCCGAAACCCTATTTTATAACATAATACAACTTGTCGCGTATTAAATGTTCATGCATGCATATTTGTGTGGTTTGGGGGCCTTATGCCGATTCACCTCATAATTAAATATGGGGCCCATATGCGGGCAAATCTAGCCTTATATTGGCCTCATTTAAATTTGTGCAGCGAACCCGGTGCTACCTTTTGCCATGTTAAAACAACATTTAATTTGCGGGGGTTCTAGATAACTTGAACCGTTTAATTAATTATCGGGACCCCGGTTCCGCTTAATATGACCTAATTGCATCGCACCTTTGCCATGCCATACATCATACATGCATCATGCCGATCTTCTGCCGTTTTATTAAATATTGCATCCGGTGTTTATTCTAGTGTTTTGCTTCTTCGCGGATAAGGCCGTTGAGTTGATGTGAGCTTCGCCCCGATCTTCGGTTGAACTTTCGACAATGTTTTCAGGCGAGCATCTCTCCCTTTCTACCTATCTTACTTTTATAGTCTTTATTCCCTCCTGTTGATCTATTGCTATCTGTATTGCGATGCTTTAGTTTCCGTCCCTGTGATATACCGTGCAGCCCTATATTGCCTTGGACACATCCTATTGCCTGTTGTTTGGTAGATAGTTGGACTTGCGCGTCGTAGTCGCTTGCTCAAGTGTTGTTGCGTGTCGCCATGTTCCACAGTTGTTGATGTATTGCCGCATGTTGATGTTGGAGTTGATCATAGTTTTACTTATCGTTCACTTTAAATTCCTGTTTAACAACTAAAATTGAAATAAGCAGAGGCATCGGTGGGTGATAGATAATATTTGGTTTCCGAACGCCCACTTGTGTCCCGTAAGACCCCGAGTACTTGATACCTGTTCCTTGATTTTATCGCGCTATCCACATCCGGGAGGTATATGGGACCCCACGAGCGAGCTTGATTCAGTCTTATTTCTTGGGGCCACAAACTAGTTTGAGGTTTTATTTACGATCCTGTACTTATGCCATGCTACTTATGTATTTAAATTGTGCGACGAGATAGCACCTGTCTTTATTTAGGATCGGGACACGATTCAGCGGTGATGTCGACAAGCTCAGTTTGGGTTCCCGATCGTTCACGACCGTATACCCAAACCTTGAGTCCGTCTCGGAGCTTGCTTACTTCGTTGCGGGTAGCTTAATGGGGTGGCCCCCTGAAATATTTCTGAATCCTGTGATTGTTCAGTCGTGAAAGCCTCGTTGGGTTTTGAGTTGGTTTTTCCGAGGTTGATCGAGCGTGTGTTGCTATTGGTGCACCCCGGCCGGGTAAAACTTTCTGAAAGCCGTGTCCGCGGATATGGACGACTTGGAGCACAGTATCTCGATCATAGATAAGCATAACTAAAGTTTACTGCTATAAATTTGACTTTATAATGACTAGTAATCAGCTTCACTATAACGGAATGACTAAATAATACTGCCCACAATTGCTTGCTTGGAGTGTCGCTTGCGACCATTGTATCTGACTAGTAAGTATTGCAACTACAACGGAATGGCTAAATAAAAGTACCAACAACTGCTGGGTTTTGGGTTTATCTCATGCTATCTGTATCTGATTAGTAACTGTCGCAACTATAACGGAATGGTTAATTAAAAGTGCCTACTGCTTACTTTATCAGGATGATTATCTAAACCTGACTAGTAATTGCTGCAACGATAACTGAATAAGTAAAACTGCCAACCGCGTGAGTTCCTCGGTTGACTTCCTCGTTTGGTCTCGAGGGGGAAAAGCCAGGATGGGTTTGTCTGATGATAGTATCATGTTGGTTCCGAATAGGTCTTTCTCACCCCTCTCTGTTTGATGCCAGTTGTATCGAGTCTCTATAGGTTGTTTAGTGCATGCTGCCGCTGCCGCTTCAGTCCACCATACCTATGTAGGCGAGGACCGCCGAATTCTAGTCTCGCCGTGTCTTGGCCTCGATCGACGCTCCTTCTTTTCCTTTGCCCTTTGTCGGCACCCCTTTTATTTAAGCAGGTTTTGAGATCGGCGTTAGCGGGTTACCCTTCCTTGGCAGAGCAGGGTTATGGGCGCCATTGGTTATTCTTGGGCTCTTAGCCCCATTTGCATCTTGTCCGTGGTCGGACGCTCCCTCTTTCAAGGTGATTTGGATCTTTGTACCGTATATCTGTATTCTTGACTCTTTGAGTCTGTTGTATATATATCTTACATGGGTCCCATCGAGGACTGTTGTGTAATGTTATTACTTCGTTTTCCACCCGCACGAAAGTGCCTGGTGGGCACCTTTGAATCGTTTCTATGCGGGTTTGGCGAATTTTGCTCAAACTTGCATAGGTCCGATTCTGAGGGTGTTACACGACGGGGTGACACGCCGCCGTGGTGGGGAGAGGGGCTGCGAGGCTGCTTCGAGGCCATGAGGGCCTCCTTGAAGGAGCGGGAGAGCACGGGGGGGGGGGGGGGGGCTGTTGGCAGGGACGATGGCGGAGCACGGTCTTTTTCCTATAATCCAGTACGCAGACGATACTTTGCTCACTATGCTAGCAAATAGGGTATGTCCGCTCTAAAGGATGTGCTCGAGAGATTCACTCTCTCTGGGCTGAAAGTCAATTAATTATACTAAATCGCAAATGGTGCCAATTAGTGTTCCTGCGGACGAGATTACACAACTTACTTATGATTTTGGCTGTCAGGTGGTTTCGATATCATTCACATATTTGGGCTTACCCTTTAGACACGACTAAACCCCGTATCCAGGATCTCATGCCCTTGGCTTGTCAGTTTGGAGAGAAGGATGTCATCCACTTCTAGTTTCCTTTCACAAGGTCCCCGATTACAGCTTATCAGTTATGCCCTAGCGACCATGCCACTTCATTTTCTATGTTCACTTCAGTTGCCTCCTGGTTTTACTTCCAAATTGGATATTTCTAAGGCAATGTTTGTGGAGAGACAATGTGGACACACCAAAACAATTTCTAGCGGCGTGGGAAATGGTTTGTAAACGAAAGAATAGTGGAGGTCTTGGTATAGATGATTTTCAGAAACAAAACGCAACTTTCCTAATTAAGCACGTGGACAAATTTTACAATCATAGGGATATTCCATGGGTACAGTTGGTTTGGCATACAAAGTGACGAACACATACAACTATGAAAATTTGTGCATGTTAGTCAGTTGATTATCGACCGAACGATCGAACAAAATGCAAGAGCTATTAATGGATCTCCATGTGAAAATCATCTTATATAAATAGTTGGTAACAACATATAACAGTACAGGCGTAGATGCATGGATCTATGATCTATCAATTGCCACGACGCAAGTACTACTACACCAAAACCAATATTGCAACTTAAAGGCTTATTCTCATTAGCTACTCCAAGGTACGTGCATCCATGGCACGCCGGGCGCAACTATCACGCATGCGGTGGTGGTGGTGGTGGTGGCGAGTCTGACTTCATCGGGTTGGGTCCGGTGGGCACCTTTCGGAGCATCGAGAAGTCCACACGTGGTGGCGACGGCGGTGGTGAGTCGGATGTCATCGGGTTGGGTCCGGTGGGCACCTTCCTGAGGAGCTCCCACGAGCCCAACGGCGGCGGTGGCGGTGGATCAGATGTGATAGGATCAGGTCCAGTAGGCACCTTCCTGAGGAGCTCCCACGAGCCCAGTGGCGGAGGTGGCGGTGGATCAGATGTGATAGGATCGGGTCCAGTAGGCACCTTCCTGAGGAGCTCCCACGAGCCCAGCGGCGGTGGTGGCGGTGGATCAGATGTGATAGGATCAGGTCCAGTAGGCACCTTCCTGAGGAGCTCCCATGAGGCCACCGGCGGCGGTGGCGGTGGATCAGATGTGATAGGATCGGGTCCTGTAGGCACCTTCCTAAGGAGCTCCCACGAGCCCAGTGGTGGTGGTGGCGGTGGATCAGATGTGACAGGATCGGGTCCAGTAGGAACCTTCCTAAGGAGCTCCCACGAGCCCAACGGCGGCGGTGGCGGTGGATCAGATGTGATAGGGTCGGGTCCAGTAGGCACCTTTCTGAGCACCGGGAAGTATTGGGTCATCGCCGGCGGTGGCGGCGGCGAGTCAGAAGTGATGCTATCCGGACCATGAGGGACATCTCTCCGCACCGCGAAGAAATGCACCGCCGACATAGGGAGTTGTCGCGCTAATGCCGTGGAAGTAAGCGTCAGCATTAGTGGCAGGAGCAGGAGCGCCGATGGTGCCATGGCTCAATTGCTGTGAAGTTGGCTAGCAGCTGGCTGGTGTGTATTACATATATCCGTGTTTCGTTGAGATCGTTCTATGGGAGCATGGGCCTATTTTATAGTGTCTCGTCTGATGGGGTGCATACAATCGGTTAGAATAAAGGATTAATTTGGACCTATTTAAATAATTTAATGAGACGATTTCTTTTGATTTTGCGAAGTTAAATGCCGCGATTAGCAGCAGGCTGCAAAAAAGGTTTAGTGCGTCGGTTTCACGTGACATAATGTGCATAATGGACGTTATTTAGCAAGGTAATTAATTTGGTATATATGTGGATGGTCTCAAAATAGAAGAACCAGTCGTATGGAGTTTGGAAAATGGAAACCTAGTCATATTCAGAGTCATTGGTAAGATTTGATGTCATAATTTGGACACTTTATAGAGAGATTAATTGGACAATGAAGTCATTCTCGGTTATTGATACATATATGATATATCCGTTGGTTCATAAAATTAGAGTAACATTTGGCCTAGTATGCAAAGTTTGGAATCCCTAAAAAATACATAATATTTCATTTCATTTTCTCCACCGTTAAGCTGAGTTTAGTTTCCTTTCCCACAATTCCAAAACTATAGAAATTTGTTTCTAACATGTTAAGATCATTTTGGGCCTTTTTAGATTTTCTTTGATTTTTGCCTCACCGTCGCATGCTAATCATGCGGGGCAGCTGGCCGTCACACCTGCGCGCGAGAATTAGCACGTTCGCGCACTAGCAAATCTCAAAAATATTTAGTGCGTCCATTTCACGCGACATAATATGCATAATGGACTTTATTAAGTAAGGTAATTAATTAATTTTGTATATATGTGGATGGTCCCAAAATAAAAGAACCAGTCGTATGGAAAGTTTGGAAAATGGAAACCTAATCACATTCAGAGTCATTGGTAAGATTTGATGTCATAATTTGGACACTTTATTGAGGGATTAATTGGACAATGAAGTCATTTTCGGAGTATATGATATATCCGTTGGTTCATCAAATTGGAGTAACATTTGGCCTAGTATGCAAAGTTTGGAATGCCTGGAAAATAAATAATATTACATTTCGTTTTCTCCACCGTTAAGCTGAGTTTAATTTCATTTCCCACAATTTCAATAGTAGACATTTTAAGATCATAAGTTTTTTTGAATTACGCCTCTCGCACTCCTACCCAGGGACAGAACTCCTCCTTTGACCTACAAACCCTTGAGGTGACACTCGTTCGGTATTGATGTTGACCAGTATTCTAAGTTTATCACCATACAAAGAGTCGGTCTCCTGCACATAACTTTATCTTTGTACCCATCCGTGTTTATTTCCCGCAGAATTAGGTTTCTTCAAAAGACCAACCGTTACTCACAAGTAATTTCTGACAAACAGAATGAGCTTCATGTGCATTGTGGTCAATGACAATTCATTTCCTTTGGGTTTACTTATTCTTCTTTTACCTACGTACAGACCTTCAGTTAGAGATAGAATTATATTTTTATTCGTTTTGCACACGGACACAATCAAAACCTTCCATGTGTAACCTGCAACCTTGCACACCTGTGCTCAATATAAATACAAGATCATGGGGCTCAGAACTCTATCAGAGTAGAGCCTTCTCTACGTGATCACACATTTTACGTGATATGAGGCCGACTCTTCCGCTTATGAAACTGATCACCCCAACCCTAGATCTAAAAAAGGTTTAGTGTGTCCGTTTCACGCGACATAATGTGCATAATGGACGTTATTTAGTATAAGGTAATTAAATTGGTATATATGTGAGCAATTTCTTCATCACTAAAGTCACGACATAGATCCAAGTTCATCTGGTTCCGGACGGGAGCCTACCCCAGGGACGGAGACAAGGGGGGACGAGCAGGGCGACGCCCCCCCTATGCTCATGGTTTTCTTAAGAATAGTAGCCATGGCAGGTCGTTCTTTCTGGTAGTTTAGCAAGCTCAGCCCCCCTCAAACAAATAACATGCACACTTTTCCCCCTTTAAGATCACACCCTGGCTCCGCCCCTGCCTACCCCTGACCCCGCGTCGCTCCCGTACGGGGCGACTCGGGGCAACCCTAGCCGCCGCCGGTGGTGGGCTCCCCCCGCGCGACTCCTTCCGCTGCCGCTGCCGCAGGTCCCTCTCACGGTGGCGGCGGGCGCCCTCGCCGCTGAAGGTTGGATAGGGAGGGCTGCCGTGGAGGCGTGATGGCGGGTCAGGGCGACGGCGCGGCCTGCTCTGGAGGTCGCGGGCGGCGCATGGTGGCTCGGCGGAGGCGGTACAGGTGGTGTAGGGAGGGGCCTCGCTACGACGACGACTGTCCGCGGGTGCGCCGCGTGGGCTAGATCTGGGGCCATCTAGGCCAGGTCGGCCCTCGGCGGGGGCGCCGTGGTAGGCAGCGGTCAAGGCATGGCACTGGGATCTTGCTGGGCGGCGGCTCCGGCGCTGCTGCGGTGGTTCCCGGTTTGGCTCTCTTCCTTTTGCCTGCTTGATCCGTCCTCCGGGAACCGTCCGGAGGTGTGGGGATCGCTGTGGCGGATCTAATAAAGGTGGTGGTCCTTTGATTTCTTTCGTGTGAAGACGAAGATCTGCTTGATGTCTGCCCTCCTTGATCTGGTCTGGAGAGGCGGGTTCCGGAAGGCTCCGCCGGCGAACTCCCATGGGCGTATCATGCCTGGATATTGCTTGATCGGAAGGTATTCGATCGCGCGCACCTTGTTTTTCTGGCCGATTTGTTTCAGCGGGAGCGGTGCAAAGCTCTGTTGTTTGTTTCCACCAAGTGCCATGCTTTGAGCCATGGTGATGTCAGATGCGGAGAATGTCAGGAAAGCGGAAATTTGAGGGTAGCGATGGTGATTTTTGTTCTTGTGGTGATGGAGATCTGGCTGCGTGATCTGAGACTCGTTGCATTTGTTGGTGCGGAAGACAACAGGGAGTTTCGGTCTTATCTTGCAGGGTGAAAATCCAAAGTCTGGCCTTAGCTGGTTGTGCCTGGCAATGATCTTGTTGAAGACATTGTTTTGTGAGTAAGGACTTTTTCCAGGGTGAAAACCTATGGCCTTTGGTCGGGCAACGACGGCGTTTGGGCACTGTTTCCTTCTTGAAGGCGTTGTTATTGGAGTGGAGGACTACTGGTGTTGTTCTGATGGTGTCACTGTCGTTTCTTTGAGGATTAGTTCTCTGTAGCGGGACTTTTCTTTTTTGTAATTTCTCTTTCTTTTTTCTGAGATGTGTGCATCCGTAGCGCCGCTAGGTCATGCGTTGTTGCAGAGGCTGGGTGTAATTGATGTCCTTGTGATATTAATATATGCTCTTTTCTAAAACAAATTGGTATATATGTTGGTCCCAAAATAGAAGACAGTCGTATGGAGTTTGGAAAATCGAAACCTAATCACATTCAAAGTCATTGGTAAGATTTGATGTCATAATTTGGACACTTTATTGAGGGATTAATTGGACAATGACGTCATTCTGGGTTATTGATACATAGTACCCCTCCGTCTCAAAATAGATGTCAGGTTTTTTAAAATTTGGATGAATCCATATATATAATAGTGTCCAGATTCATCTAAATTTTGACAAATTTGAGACATCTATTTTGAGACAAAGGTAGTATATGATAAATCCGTTGGTTCATAAAATTGGAGTAACATTTGGCCTAGTATGCAAAGTTTGGAATGCCTGAAAAATACATAATATTTCATTTCGTTTTTTCCGCTGTTAATTAAGCTGAGTTTAGTTTCGTTTGCCACAATTTCAATACTAGATAAATTCGTTTCTAACATTTTAAGATCATAAGTTTTTTCGAATTACGCTCTCGCAATCCTCCTACCCAGGGACAGAACTCCTCCTTTGACCTACAAACCCTTGAGATGATACTCGTTCAGTATTGATGTTGCCCAGTATATTATTCTAAGTTTAATCACCAAACAAAGAGTCAGTCTCCTGCACAACACTGTATCTTTGTACCCATCCGTGTGTATTTCCCGCAGAATTAGGTTTCTTCAAAAGACCAACCGTTACTCACAAGTAATTTCTGACAAATAGAATCAGCTTCATGTGCATTGTGGTCAATGACAATTCATTTCCTTTGGATTTACTTATTCTTCTTTTACCTACAGACCTTGTGTTAGAGATAGAATTATATATTTTTTGGAAGGGAGAATGACTCTCTCTCGCGATGGTGACTATGGCGGCGTCCGCGTCGGCACCCGCTCCCTCGCCCGCACTCCGCCGCTCCCTCAGCTAGTCCAGCCCTCTCCCTACCGTGAGTCGGCCCCCACCCCTTCTGCTCCTTGCCCTACGCGGAGGAGTTATGCGGAGGTGGTGGCAGATGGTGCCATGAAGGAGATGAGGGCGGAGGGTCGGTGCGATCCTATCCGCGTGCGGGTGCCGTCGCTGGTGAGGTGCTCAGGATCACCGCTGAGGAAGAAGGGGATCGGCAATTGCACGTGGAGGAGAACTTCGAATACAATTCATACCCCACTTTGCAGCGACGCACATCCCCCACAAGCGTCAACCACAGTTGCGCGACACCTGGCGAGATCCATGGTAGGGATTTGGTAAGGGAGACGGATATGTGGAGTACGCCACCGCCGCATATAGTGCCGAGATCTGGTGTCCCACTGCGGAGTAAGCCAGCTCTGCCCCACTCTCGCCAATCTAGGGTTTCGCCTGAGGGAAATTTGGTATGGATTAGGAGGGATCTATTCCTGACGAAGACGTTCAAGGCTGAAGACTGTCACCCTGCTGGTGGTAATCGGTTACCAATTCCAAAGAAGTTCAGTTTCTCGCGGGATTGGTGGGGGCGAGGACTGGGAAGGCGTCTTTTGTTGAGGTCATCAAGATGGCGGGTGGTGGCCGTGGCGGGGGTAGGTACGGTGGTGGACGTGGCCGCTACGGTAAAGGTGGCCGTGCTCCTTTGGTGGCTGTCCCTGCTTCTTATGGGGTGCAAGTTGGTGCTGGGGATACTGGTCAGCGACTGCTCGCGCTGGGAATTTCGCCCAACGTATGATCCCTCAAGCCAAAAATTAGCAGATGTCCCCTATGATGCCGCGTGGGATGTTCAACTTTCCAATGGGGCAGTGGCCACAGTTCTTCCTGCATGAAGCTATGTTACAAAGTCAGATGATGAACTTGGCTGGTCCTAGTCAGTTTGAGGTTTCACAGTAGGGCACCTCTACTAGCCAGACAAGCAGTGTTGGTGCACATGGGGCTATCCAACAACATCCAGTGCAGTCTAAGAGTAAGAACAAGCTGCAAAATAGTGGTGGTGCTGGAAATGGTCATGATGGGGGTAGTGTCCTGCATCATTCCAACTCTAGTGGTGGTGCCGGTGGTGCTGTAGCAGGGATAGGGCTTGTGTTTGATCCAAAGTACAGAAACCTGATATGCTTTAACTGTAGATAACCATGACATTATGTGGGTCTATGTCTAAGGCAGAAGTTGTGCTTCATATGTGGCAGGCCAAGCCACCACATGGAATCCTACTCAGAGTGGTACAAGGTTCTTCCCATGGCTCAATACTGGGGAAGTGCCAATCCTGGCCTTGGTTTTTTCCATGTTGATGTTGAAGGCCCAACTGTTGTGAAATGGCTTAACATGGACAATGTTGGCATTGTGGTTGTTAATGAGGGGGAGTTAGATGAGAAAGAGCTTGAATAGAACTTCAATGAAATGTGGAAATCAATTGGTTTTGGCAGATTAGGCAGCTGTCAGCTAAGAAGTTCCTGGTGATATTTCCTTCTTCCAAGAGAATCAAAGACTTGGTAGAATACCCCTGTATCAATTTGAAGAAGAAAGGTGTCAATATTTCCTTTGAGTACTGGAATGGAGAAGAGGAACCTTTTGAGGTTTTTCAGGAAGTCTGGGTCAAACTTGAGGGCATACCCCCGCAATGGCTGTCTTGGAAGGTTATCGGTCAAGTTGCATCTGCTCTAGGAGTGCTTGTTAATGTGGACTGGCATGAGATCTTCAAGAATTTCTATAAGAACATCAGAGTGAATGTTGCTGTAAGAGATATTGCAAATATTCCTGCTAATAAGATATTTGAGATGTGGAATGGAGAAGAGGAACCTTTTGAGGTTTTTTAGGAAGTCTGTGTCAAAGTTGAGGGCATACCCTCGCAGTGGCTGTCTTGGAAGGTTATCGGTTAAGTTGTATCTGCTCTAGGAGTGCTTGTTAATGTGGACTGGCATGAGATCTTCAAGACTTTCTACAAGAACATCAGAGTGAAGGTTGTTGTAAGAGATATTGCAAAGATTCCTGCTAATAAGCTGTTTGAGATGGAGCAAGGTTTTTATCTGATCTACTTCGAGGCTGAGGATGGAGGCCTTGATGCTAGTGCTGGTGGTGATGATGATGGGCATGACAAACAATGGAACTAGTGAGAATAAAGAATAGGAGGATGATGAATTAGGAGATGATCTCCAGGACCACTTAAAGCAGAGCAAAGCTGGTGGGAGTGGAATGGATGCTGAGCTAGGACAGAAGACACCTCATGATGTTAGAGCAGGGAGTAAAATTGTGATAGTTGCAACTAGTGGAAGCAAAACGTTAGAGGGACATGTGATAGAGAAGATTAGGGGAGTTTCTGGTGAGAGCACTTTTACAATTCCAACTGTCGCCTTTAGGAAGCCAGAGGAGAACATAGGTGTATATCTGCTAGAGAGGCTGAATGAGGCCGCTATTGAGAAGGAGGCTGGGAATGTTGCTACTGGAAGTTTGAGTCCTCAACATGGGGATGCAGTAAAAATGGTGCCTATGGGTGGAAAAGATAAGAAGAAGAAATGGGGTCCTATGGTGGCCACTAGGATGAGTAGCAGAATTATAAGAGATGGGCAAACTGTTATTGAGAAGGCTCAAGATCTCAAGAAGACCAAACACCTGGAACTGCCTAAAGGTAAGTCTAAGGTGTCTAGCTTTGAGAATTCTTTTGCTTCTTTGGATAATTCTTTACTTTTAAGTAGAGATAGAGCTGCTGTAATTAATTTAGGGTCCTCTGATGATGAATTTGAGAATAATATCAACATCATTAAGGAGGTTGAAACTAGCAGACTAGTGAATTTCCATGGTGATCATCCTGATATGTTCCTGCCTAGTAATATTGATATTACTATTGTGGACATGACAGGTTCTTGCTCTGCCAATTATGGTGAGAAAGATGGTGAGGCCGAGGATCACATTAGTGAGGCTTAGTCTGAAAAGGAACCTTGGATTGAGGTTTCTTCTAAGAGGGAAAGAAACTAAATTTTGACCATGGTAGTTTCTCTAATTTGGAACCCTAGAGGTCTTAACAGACCTGATAAACTCACTAGAGTGCATGATATCATTAGAGAGACATGCCCTAATATTATCAGTTTTTCTGAATCTAAGAAAATGGACTTTACTCCTTTTTAGTTGAGTCGGCTGGATCCATCTGGAAAATATTCCTGGAACTGGCTACCTGCAAAGGATATTGCTTAGGGTATCCTTGTAGGTGTAAGTAATGGCATGTTTGATATTGTGTCTTGTAGCATTCACATTTATACTGTTTCTACTTTGCTTAAAACTAAGTAAGATGGTGTGGTGTGGAGGTTTATCTTTGTATATGGTTCATCTTATTTGGAATTCAAACTTGATTTTATTAATGAGCTACATAATGTCTTTCCTACTTGGGATGGTCCCACTCTAGTGGGTGGAGATTTTAATCTTATTAGAGAAAGCTGTGACAAAAATACTGGTGATATTAACCAGCATTGGGCATATTTGTTCAATGACTGGATTAATAAACTCAGTCTCATGGAAATTAAAAATGTGGGCAGGAAATTTACTTGGGCTAATAATCAGGAGAATATGACCATGGCTTTACTTGATAGGGTTTTTGTAACTACTTGCCGAGATGCTTTATTCCCATGTAGTAATGTTTTAGCAAAACCCATGGTAGGAAGTGATCACACTCCTCTGATTGTTGACACTGGGGCTATTGTGCCCCCAAAACTAAGCAATTCAGATTTGAAAAGTGGTGGTTAGAGGTGGATGGCTTTGACCAGTTGGTTGCTAAGAGTTGGTCTACCCCATGTAAGCTAAATAGGGATATTGACAGGTGGCAATTTAATACTAGTAATCTTAGGAAGGGTCTTAGAGGTTGGAATGCCAATTCGGAGACCGATCAGCGTAAAACTAAACAGGCTCTTGTAGCAGAATATGATTTATTAGATATCACAGCTGAAACCCAACCTCTTTCTCCTGTCTCTAGAACAAGGATGAAAACTATTTCATCTGAGCTGACTAAGATTTGGAAAAAAGAGGATATTAAAGCTAGACGAAGGTCTAGTGAGAGAGATATTTTAGAAGGTGATCGTAACACTGCTTATTTTCATTATGTAGCTAACCAGCGAAGGAGGAAGAAGTAGATTGTTGCTTTGGAAGGCCTTGGTGATGTTGTGGAGGACACAAAAGGTATGATGGATATTGCCGTTTCCATTTATAAAAAGGTGTTTGGATTTGAATCTAAGCAAACATTGAGTTGGCTGATGATTTTTAGGACATAGATGATAAAGTTACTTTGCAACAAAACTCCTTCCTTGAAGGTGATTTTACTGAAGAGGAGGTAAAGGTGGCTGTCTTTGGATCTTATGTTGAAGGCCCCCCTGGATCCGATGGATTTTCTTTTATTTTTATCAGCATTTCTGGGATTTGATCAAGTATGATTTAATTGCTATGGTCAATGACTACAATAATGGACAATTAGATCTCTATAGGCTGAACTTCTCTCTTTTAACTCTTAATCCCAAAGAGCCCGATGTTGTAACTATAGAGAAGTTCATACCAATTGCACTTACTAATTGCAGTTTTAAAGTTTTCTCTAAATTTGATACCAACAGGCTTGGGGTGGTGAGTGAGGAATTGATTTCGCCACACCAAACTGCTTTTATTAAGGGTAGATATATTTTAGAAAGTGTGGTCTCTGCTCATGAGATTATTCATGATGTGGTCCAGAAAAATCAATTTGGTTTTGTTTTTAAGTTGGACTATGAGAAAGCATATGCCATGGTTAATAGGGAGTTCCTTTCAAAAATGCTAAGTGAAAGGGGTTTTAGCCCAAAGTGTATTAGGATGTTCAAGTCCCTGCTTGATTATGGGTATGTGTGAGTTCATTTTAATGTTGTTAACACTGAATTTTTGTGTCTGGGCTTTGGGTGAGACAGGGTGACCCCATCTCTCCCCTTTTCTTCAATTACGTGGCTGATATTTTTACAAAAAATGCTTATTAAAGCAGCTAGACAGGGCCATATTGCTGGTCTCATGCAAATCCTAAATCAAACTATGGTGACCAGTATGCAATATGCTGATGACACTTTAATTTTTCTAGATGATAATCCTGCAACTGCAATTAAATTAAAGTGGTTGCTCTCATGTTTTGAGCAGATGTCTGGGATGCGCATCAATTTCCATAAATATGATCTTATTCCCATTAATGTAGATGATTATGTGGCCCAGTCTTTTGCTCAAAATCTGATCTATAGGTTGGGGAAATTTCCCCTAAAATATTTAGGGATTTCTTTACATTATACCAAGCTTAAAAAAGAGGATCTCCATCCCCTAGTGGATAAAACTCTTAAAAAAGCTATAGGTTGGAGGGGTAGATTGCTAAACGATGCTGCTAGGTTAGAGCTGGTTAGAAGTGTTCTAGGAAGCATCCTTCTGTACCTGCTTAGTGTGATTAAGTTCCCTAAGTGGGCAATTACCCTTATTAATTATCATATGTCACACTGCTTGTGGGATGACTATGATGGTCATCACAAGTACCATCTAGCCAATTGGGGTTTAGTCTCTCAGAAGAAGGAGTTTGGTGGCCTAGGTATCCCAGATTTGTTTGTGATGAATAGGTGCCTGCTGGCCTCTTGGACTAAGAGATATAATCTAGATGAGGATAAACCGTGGAAATAAATTATTGACCACAAATACGGGGTGAATAATCCTAATATCTTTGCCTGCTCTCATGTGGGGGCCTCTCCTTTTTGGAAGGGAGTCTTGTGGGCTAATAAAGCAGCACACATGGGATACCAATGGAATGTTGGGAATGGTAAGAAGATTAGATTTTGGGAGGACCATTGGTTTGGTTCTTGCAGTATTGCTATTCAATGTTGGGACATTTATGTCTTGCTGAATGAGCAGAATGCTTGTATAGCTGATGTGTGGGATGGATCTTCCATAAGATTTACTTTTAGGAGGTGTTTTGACCACAGATGAATGGTTGAGTGGTATGAACTTATGGAGATTACTCGAACTCTGCAAATTAGTGCAGAGGATGACTCCCTTGTTTGGAAACTTGAATATGATGGTGTCTTTAGTGTAAAATATTTGTATGCAGTCCTTAAATTTAGAGGGATTGTTCCTGTATACGTTCAAGATGTATGGGAGCTGAAAATCCCTCCTAAAATCCATTTATTTTTGTGGCTTCTGGCCCATAATAGAACTCTCACTAGAGATAATCAGGCTAAAAGACAAAATTTGGATGATTTGACTTGTCTTTTCTGTAATGAAGTAGAATCCTGTGATCATTTGTTTTTCAAATGTGTAGTTGCGACCGCTGTTTGGAAAGAGGTTGCCACCTTTATTGGGCTTACAATTGATTCAATGTCTTTTGCTGATGTTTCTTCTAAATGGAAAAATAACAAACTCTATAGAGTGGAAAATATGATATGTGCTGCTGCACTTTGGGTGATATGGATCATGCGGAATGACTTATGTTTCAATCGATCTGTGTGGGAAATCTAGAGGAGATGTGCCTTCAATCTTGCTCAGTGGGCAATACTGCTGGGAGGGGTAGAAAAAGAAAAGATGAACACTCTGGTGTCCAGGTTGGAGGTGTTGGCGCATGCTCCTCCTCTACTGTTGTGGTTGGAGCCTGGCTGACGGTGGAGAAGAGAAGGATGTGACAGTCCTTGGTGGAACTCAAGAACCTCACAAGCGTCACATGCAAGGCGTGGATCACAGTGGAAGACCTGTCGAGGACCCTGGATGCTAATGATCTTGCGCTGGTTCTCAATGGCGAGTGCTTTAGGGTGATCCATCAGTAGTGTGTTCTTCCCCCTGGTGTGTTGTTGTTCCTCTACTAATGCTGTAGTTAAGTTGTTTAAAGACTTCTTCGCCATGGTGCTGTATGTCTTGGTGTGAGTTCTTCAGGCTGTAGCCTGACCTTTTGGGTGTGTGTTTTTCTGGTCGTTGCGTGTGGCAAATGACTCGAGTGCCTGAACCGTTTGTAAGACTCGTTTGGTTTCAGTAATGTGAACCGAGGCGAGACCCTTTATGTCTAAAAATAGAGATATATTTTTATATGTATTGCACATGGACAGAATCAGAACCTTCCCTATGTAACTTGCAATCTTGCTCAATATAAATAGAAGATCATGGGGCTCAAAACTCTATCAGAGTAGAGCCTTCTCTACGGGATCACACATTTTACGTGATATGAGGTGATATGAGGCCCGACTTTTCGCCCGATAAAACTGATCGCCCCAACCCTTGAAAAAACCATCCCCGCCACCTCCACCAATGCTAACCAAGTGCCATGTCTACCTCCTCGAATAGCCAGGTGATCAATCTCGGGTCGCCACCGTCGTACAAATTGACGTGTGATAATTACCCCTATCTAAGGAGCATAGAAGCCGCCCCGACAAGGACAATAGTCATTGCACCAACAGGCAAGGATGCAGAAAAAGCACCGAGGACAGTGCCGAACCCTCCTGAGAACAGAGCCTTGTCTGGGATCAACACATTCTCAGCTACCTTCTTCAATCGTTGTCTAGAGATATTCTTCCACATGCCAATCAGATCGAGACCATCAGAGGATTTTGGCAAGCGAAGATCACGAATCTATTGATTGTTCTCACGAACACCAAGAAAAACAGTATGTTCACTTTTGCTTTTCTCGTGATCGAAGATGCTAGAGATTGCCGACAATGAACTTGCTGTTGCTGGGCATCCCGTGGCTCATCATGATCTTGTCTCCTTCATCTTGGCTAGTCATACTACGCCATGGGTCAACGTCACCTGCCAAAATTGCAAGAAGGAAGGCCATTCCGCCAAATATTATTGATGATGATTTCTAGACGACGATGATGATGACTCGTATGATGACAAGGAAGCACATGTTGCTTCCTGTGGTGTTGATGTCAGCTGGTACTTCGACACCGGTGTAACACACCATATCACAAGAGAGCTAAACAACCTGACCGTCCGTGATAAATACAAGAGCTACAACAAGGTCAACACCGCCGGCAGGCAAGTATGGGGATTTCCCATATTGCTCATTTACTTGTTCATAATAATGTTCAAAATTTCCAACCGCATAATGTTTTACATGTCCTAGATGCCTCTAAAATTTTTCCTCCATTCATCGCTTCACATTGATAACCGTGTTTTTGTCGAATTTCATCCCTTCTTCTTTTTGATCAAGGATCGGGTCATAATTTATAGATGTCGATGTGTTGGTGGTATTTGTCCCCTTATTTTCTCATTGGTGTCATCATCCCAATAACATAATTATTCATACCTTGTCGCCAAGCCCTCACAATCAAAGTGGCATAGTTGTATCTTTCATCCGTCCTTATCTATTGTTAGTCAAATCATTAGAAAAAAATAAACTTTCTTTTGTTAGAGATTCCAGCATAGAGTCAGTTGTGATTTATGTAAGTAGGTTAATAGTCATCAATTTCCCTATCCTATATCCACTAGTGTAACCGAATCTCCACTATAACTATTCTTTTATGATGTATGGGGTCCTATCCCTACACCCATTGGATCTCATAATTACTATGTAAGCTCCATTGATGATTATAACAAGTTTGCATGGATATATTTTCTTAAGAAAAAAAATATGATGCTCTTTCTGCCTTTGTGAATTTTCAAAAGCTCGTTGAGCACCAGCTTTATAGAAAAAATCGCACTATTCAATCCGATTGAGGAGGAGCGTATGTCAAATTGAATGCCTTATTTCAAACATGGCATCTCTCATCATGATTCATTTCCTCATGCATACCAACACAATGGCTCCATTGAAAGAAAACAATGTCAGATAGTCGAAGTAGGGGACTAGCACTTCTTGCTAATTCACACATGCATCTTAAGTATTGGGATGAAATCTTTCTTACCGCCACATATCTCACTAACATGCTTCCTAGGAAATCATAAAAGTGACACACCCACTCTACTAGATTACACATCTCTTCATATTTTTGGGTGTGCATATTGACTTAATCCGTGTCCCTAAAATAAAAGAATAGCCGCTTTTCGCTCTAGACAGTGTGTGTTTCTTCGCTATAGTCTTTGCCATAAGGGAGTTAAATGTCTAGAAGTATCCTACTACTCACCCTACTACTAGACCTATTGATGAACTTGTACAGGTTCCTAGACGAATAGAGGTGCAAGTGATGAAAATTTGAGCCAAAATAGTGCTCACACAATGAGATGAAGAAGACATAGGTGCTGGACACGAGGGAGATTCTCTGGGAGAATCCTCCCTAGGATCATGCGATCTACCTCCAATCCACAGACTAAATCATCTGTCCCACCAAGTCCACATGCGGGTCCTATCGACTTTGACAATAATGGCATCCCGTCGCTGTGTGCCACGTGACCGTGATCACCTGCCTTATCATCCCCCTAGATATTTTGCGCCCGCACGTCCTAAAGCAAGTAGAAGTGCCACACAATTGGCCACACCATCATCTATAAGATCCTCTGCGCGTGTTGCGGATTCTTCTTCAGCAGTATCTAGAAGTAGGTCTTCTATAGATGATAGCGATAGGGGGTGGGATCCAATGTGCAACGCGATACTGGAGCTTCGGTTGTGGCCTCCAATTCTAGGCCAGTCACTCGTGCTTAGCAAGGTATATTTCAACAGAAATCGACACTATTCATTGGTGTTTGGCTTGCTCAGCTAATGTACCGGCTGCAAGTTGTATTAGAGGACACAAATTCATATGGAGATGGATGAGTAGTATAGTGCTTTTGAAGAATCAAACATGGAATTTGGGTCTCCCACAACATGGTACACATATTATTGACCGCCGATGGATCTGTACAATCAAGAAGAAAGAAAATGGCTCGATTGATAGATATAAAGCTAAATCGGTAGCTAAAGGTTTTAAGCAACATTATGGTATAGATTATGAGGATACTTCTAGTCCTTTGTCAAGATTGGAACTGTTCACCTTGTCTTGCCTGTTTATGTGTCAAGGTGATGGAGTTGCAATAGTTAGATATGAAGAACACTTTCTTGCATGGTATTCTGGAAGAGTAAGTCTATATGGGACAACCACCAGAATAAATATTTTTATGTGGTTCTTAAATAGAAAAGGTTATGCTATGAGGATAACCTTTATATAATAAGATGGACTAGATGTAAAAAATGTTGTTTGTGTGAATAAAAGGGGACCATTCAACATTTATTTATTTCTGGTCCTTCTGCTCAACTTGTATGGCACATTTTTTATTTTGAATATTCTTCACCAACCAATGTTACAAATATGTTTGATATAGGTTAAATGGTATTAATAAGATCATTAAGGCTAGAATATGTAAGTGTTTCTGCTTTATGTTGTTTTATTCGGAATTGTAGGAATAACATCATTTTTGATAAAGCTAGAGGTATCATTTTTAGGTTAACCATGGATATTCATTGGATCCAACAGTGGTCGATGCTCTCCTTTTGGATCAGAGAGGTCATATGGCTACTGGTGGCAACTTAGTGCTGATGGTTGCTTAGATTATGTAGAGCCAGACTGGTTCTCAACATCATAGGAGAATTGTATGATGTTCATTATTTATGAGATTGTAATTTTCCTTTGGTTGATTCACGTATCGACATTGTGTGATCTGTGATTTGTAATACATGTATTCTTAAACTTAGTAGTAAATTAGGTTGTGTGCATCGATTGATGAAGAGGACAAGGCTTTTACTCCCCATTTCGAATAAACCCAGGCTGTGAAGACAAGAAACATCCGAAGTCTCGGCTTCCCTCGTCGCTCTCTCCAGGGGTGTGGCTCGTGCAGAAACCCTAGCCGCCACTACTGCCACAACATCTCCTCTGCTGCCGCTGGATGATGCTAGTGGTCAAAGGCCTTCGGTCTATGTCACTTGCAAAATTTGCAACAAGGAATGCCATCCCGCCGAAGATTGTTGGTGGTGATTTCTATACGACAATGATGATGACTCATATGATGAAAAGGAGGCATATGTTGCTTCCTATGGTGTTGATACTAACCGGTACTCCAACACCGGCGTAACACACCATCTCACATTATATTAGAGTTGGACAACTTGACCATCCACGAGAAATACAAGGTATGCAACAAGTTTAGAATGACCGACGGGCAAGTAAGGAGATTTACCATATTTGTCATTCACTTGTTCATAATCATGTTCAGAATTTCCAACTTCATAATGTTTTACATGTCCCAGATTCCTCTAAAAATTTGCCTCCATTCATCACTTCACATACGATAACCATGTTGTTGTAAAATTTCATCCCTTCTTCTTTTCCACCAAGGACCAGGTCATAATTCATAGAGGTCGATGTGTTGGCGGTCTTTTATCCCCTTGTTTCCTCATCCCAATCACATAAGCATGCATACCTTGTCGCCAAGCCCTCAAAAGAAAAATGGCATAGTCGTCTATGTCATCCATCATTTTCTACTGTTAGTCAAATCATTAGAAAAAATAAAGTTCCTTTTATTAGATATTCCAGCATAGAGTCAAGTGTGATTGCAGGCTAAGAGCCATTAGTTCCTCTATCTTCTATCCACTAGTCTAACCACATCTCCTCTACAATTATGTCTTCCATGATGTATGGGTTCCCGTGGCTACATCAAGTGTATGTCATATTTACTACATCAAGTGGAGGAGCGTATGTCAAACTGAATGTCAGAAGGCATCTCTCATCATGGTTCATATCCTCATGTATGCCAGCACAATGGCTCCGGTGAAACAAAACAATGTCATATTTTTGAAATAGGACTAGCACTTTTGGATAATACATACATGCCTCTTAAATTTTGGGATGAAGCCTTTCTGACTCCCACATATCTCATTAACCATGCTTCCTAGCAAAGCCTTCCTAGCCATTCTAGTAACTCTACTAGATTACTCATCTCTTCGTGGTCTTGGGTGTGCATGTTGGCCTAATATCTGTCCCTAAAAGAGAAAAATACTCTCTTTCCGCTCTACGTAGTGTGTGTTTCTGTAGTGTGTGTGTTTCTTGGCTATAGTACTCTCCAAGAGGGAGTTACAGTTATCTAGAAGTCTCCATCGTACGTGTCTACATTTTTTGTGATGTTGTGTTTGATGAGGTTGTCTTCCCATTTAAGTCTCTTCACCCAACTGTTGGTGCCTTGTTTCGAAAAAAAATATTTTACTCAATCCATCTTGTAATTCTAAACAAGAGGATGAACTTGCAGATGATTTATATGTCGAAATTATTCCTACTACTCACCCTACTATCAGACCTATTGCTGAACTTGTGCGTCTTCCTACACGAATAGAGGTGCAAGTGACGAAAATTTGAGCCAAAACAGTGCTCACACAATCAGAGGAAGAATACATAGGCGCTGGAACATGAGGGAGATTCTCTGGGTAAATCCTCACTAGGATCACATGATCAATCACCAATCCGCGGACTGGACCATATGTCCCACTCAGTCCATGCACAGGTCATGTGGGATGTGACAAGGATGGCATACGTGCGATGCTAGCGTGATCACCTGACTTGTCATCCTCCTGTCGATCTTTTGGGCCCATTCGTGCTGAAGCAAGTCCACATGCTGCGCAATTGGCCACACCATCCACAAGTCTGCCCGCAGATGACATCGAATGGGGGCGGGATCTAGTGTGCAACGCGAAACTGGAGCTTCTGTTGTGGACTCCAATTATGGGCCAGTCGCTCATGTTTTGATAGGTATATTTCAGCAGAAATAATATAATGATGGCACTGTTCGTTGGTGTTTGTCTTGCTCAGTTGATGAACCGGCTAATATGCAACTTGTATTAGAGTATAGAGCTCTTATGAAGAATCATACTTGGAAATTGGTTCCCCCACAACACGGTACAAATATTATTGACTGCCGATGGATCTATAAAATCAAGAAGAAAGCAGATGGCTCGATTGATAGATATAAAACTAGATTGATAGCTAAAGGTTTTAAGCAACATTATGGTGTAGATTATGAGAATACTTATAGTCATTTGTCAACATTGCAAATGTTTCAATTGTCTTGCCTTGTCGTTTGGAGAGAAGGATGGCATCCACTTCTAGTTTCCTTTCACAAGGTCCCTGATTACAGCTTATCAATTCCGCCCTAGCGACCATGCCACTTCATTTTCTATGTTCACTTCAGTTGCCTCCTGGTTTTACTTCCAAATTGGATAGAATTCTAAGCTAATGTTTGTGGAGAGACAATGTGGACACACCAATACAATTTCTAGCAGCGTGGGAAATTGTTTGTAAACCAAAGAATAGTGGAGGTCTTGGTATAGTTGATTTTTTGAAGCAAAACGCAGCTTTGCTAATTAAGCACTTGGACAAATTTTACAATAATCATAGGGATATTCCATGGGTACAGTTGTTTGGCATGCAAAGCGACAAACACATACAACTATGAAAATCTGGGCATGTTAGTCAGTTGATTATGGACAGAACAATCGAACAAAATGCAAGAGCTATTAATCGATCTGCATGTGAGAATCATCTTATATAAATAGTTGGTAACAACATATAACAGTACAGGCGTAGATGCATGGATCTATGATCTATCAATTGCCACGACGCAAGTACTACTACACCAAAACGAATATTGCAACTTAAAGGCTTATTCTCATTAGCTACTCCAAGGTACGTGCATCCATGGCATGCGGTGGTGGTGGTGGTGGCGGCGAGTCTGACTTCATCGGGTTGGGTCCGGTGGGCACCTTTCGGAGCATCGAGAAGTCCATACGTGGTGGCGACGGCGGTGGTGAGTCGGATGTCATCGGGTTGGGTCCGGTGGGCACCTTCCTGAGGAGCTCCCACGAGCTAGCGGCGGTGGCGGTGGATCGGATGTGATAGGATCAGGTCCGATGGCACCTTCCGAGGCTCCCATGAGCCCATGGCGGAGGTGGCGGTGGATCGGATGTGATAGGATCAGGTCCAGAGGCACCTTCACGAGGCTCCACGAGCCGGTGGCGGAGGTGGTGGTGGATCGAGATGTGATAGGATCAGTCCAGTGGGCACCTTCCTGAGGAGCTCCCACGAGCCCAGCGGCGGTGGTGGCGGTGGATCAGATGTGATAGGATCAGGTCCAGTAGGCACCTTCCTGAGGAGCTCCCATGAGCCCACCGGCGGCGGTGGCGGTGGATCAGATGTGATAGGATCGGGTCCAGTAGGCACTTTTCTGAGGAGCTCCCACGATCCCGGCGGCGGCGGTGGCGGTGGATCAGATGTGATAGGATCGGGTCCAGTAGGCACCTTCCTAAGCACCGGGAAGTGTTGGATCGTCGCCGGCGGTGGCGCCGGCGAGTCAGAAGTGATGCTATCCGGACCACGAGAGACCTTTGTCAGCACCACGAAACGCACCGCCGACATAGGAAGATGTCGCGCTGATGCCGTGGAAGTAAGTGTCAGCATCAGGAGGAGGAGGAGCACCGATGGTGCCATGGCTCAGTTGCTGCGAAGTTGGCTAGCTGCCGGCTGGTGTGTACTACGTATATCCGTGTTTCGTTGAGATCATTCTGTGAGAGCATGGGCCTATTTTATAGTCTCTCGTCTGATGCGGTGCATGCAATTGGTTAGTATTAAGGATTAATTTGGACCTAATTAAATAATTTAATGAGACGATTCGTTTTGTTTTTGCGAAGTTAAATGCCGCAATTACAAAAAGGTTTAGTGCGTCAGTTTTACGCGACATAATGTGCATAATGGACGTTCTTTAGTAAGGTAATTAATTTGGTATATATGTGGATGGTCCCAAAATATAAGAACCAGTCGTATGGAGATTGGAAAATGGAAACCTAGTTATATTCAGAGTCATTGGTAAGATTTGATGTCATAATTTGGACACTTTATATAGGGATTAATTGGACAATGAATTTTCATTCTTAATAACAGATAAAATTGGAGTAACATTTGCTCTCGTATCCAAAGTTTTGAATGCCTAAAAATACGAAAATGCATTTATTTCATTGTTTTCTCCACCGTTTAAGCTAGGTTTTGTTTCGGCTCCCACAATTTCAATACTAGACAAATTTGTTTCTAACATAATTGTAATATCATAAGTTTTTCTGAATTATGCTCTCGCCCTCCTACCCATGAGGCAATCCGTGTTTATTCTTCAATAAGTAGGTTTCTACAAATCCTTCTCCTCTGACCTACAAACCCTTGAGATGATATTATTATTTAGTGGGAATGAGTTTTTCTCCGGTGTCCTTACCCTCCTCTTAAACTTAGAAAACTGAAAATAGAAGGACATACATGATTGGCCGATACCCCCTTCATGCCTTCCGAACCGAAAGGGTATTGGTCAAGCCTCACCCTCCTTATCTTTTCAATTTCCTAAGTTTGGAAAGAGGGGGAGGACACCTAAGCACACCTCAATGGGAATAGAATTGGTGGCCGTAGTAGTTCAAGGTGTTGATTAGCCTAGTATTCCAAAATTTTACTGAACTATGAGTCTGTCTCTGGCAGTGTGCAAAGCAATTAATCTTCTCATATAAGTAGGATTAGGTTTCTTCAAAAGACCATCCATCCTCAAAAGTAATTTTCTAACAAACAAATTGAGATTGATGTGCATGTGGTCAATTTGTTTTGAGTATGCCATTTTGTTTTTGGTTTTCTCCTTCGCCTTTGACCTACAAACCATTGACATGATATTATTTTTTGGGGATAGACCCAACTATATAAGTTGGTTTTTGTCCACTTAGAGCAACTCTAGCAGAGCCCCCAAATCGAATATGTTGTTATGCGGTTTCCCCTTTGCGGGGTCTGCTCTGCACGACGCGTTTTTGACCCGCAACACAAGCTTTTGCATTTTTTGCAATCAGCATAGTATTAGAGAAATTAGAGCTCGCACTGGCCCATCTACGAATCGACCAACAAATCCTCCAAATCCGAGTAATCGTAGGAGGACGAGTATTCCATCATAAAAAGCTCGCGCAGGTCCATCAACGAACGACTACATCGAGCAATTAGAGCAACTCCATAAGAGGAAAATCGATTCGCGAGGGCGGCGGTCGATTCGCGAGAGTCTACGGTCGATTCACGAGGGTCTAAGGTCGATTCGCAGTGCAGGCAGTCAATTCGCGAGGGGCGGCGGCTTATTCGTAGTGGAGGTGGCCTACTTGAACGACGCGATGGAGCTTGGTGCGAGATCCATGGAGGCAACTGACGCGGGCCAGATCAACTCGATGTGGCTCCTACGGGGTCAGCCGGTTGGGGCATGAGGGCGGCGGGGCTGCGGCGATGAGCCTAGCAGCCGGAATCGAGGCAAGGAGGTGGTGATGGAGATATGGCCTAGAAGAAATAATAAATGTGTTATTATTCATATTTTTGTTTCAGAATTAAGTTGATCGTTCTGTGCTATAATTATATTAGTTCCGAATAATGTGTATTCGGAGGAAAATTCTAATACATGTGTGGGATGATAAACACCATATAGAGATATTCCTACTCATGCCTCTATGACCAGTATGTATGTTAATGATAGTTTCAGTTTTCTAACTATCACTACAAAAATCTTGACGGTAAATGATGATCTGATATCGTCGTGGATTAGGGGCAGAACATCATAGATCACCATCCGCGATGAATTTTGCGACAAAAAAAAGGTCGTCAAGCTCACGTCATAATCTGATCAGTGATGTTTTTTCCGTCTAAAAACGTCGATACGCCCAGTGACATTCCTTAAATTTTGTCGGGGCCAACGGGACCGGCTCGTCCCAGGCCCAGGCCCAATCAGTCGTGACGTTTTTCTTTCTTCACGGTCCACGCCACGTGATAGATGGCACTGCGGGTGGCCGTTAACGACGTTAGCTGATGTCATGTTGACCGTTAGTGATGTCATCATTGTCCCGACGTCTTCTCGTCGTGGATTGATTTCGTTAATATCGGTTGCTTACGTCATCATGACGTCTATGACATCTTTCCCAGCCGCGACGAATTTTCTTCGTCACAGCCTATCTTCGACAGACAGACACGTGATCCATTAAAATGATAAAACGTGGGTTACTGATAGGGTAACACGTGAACTAATCAGAGTGAGACACATGGAATAACTTTTTGTGACGTTACTATTTTGTTATGGAAGTTGGCTAGCCTCCGCGTGCCAGGTTGACGACTACGCATGACATAAATATTCCGTAAAGAACCAATCACTACGTTTACGCTTACATAAATTTCAGTGCAAATGTTTCACTTCACATAAATGAATACCGGCTTAAAAAAAACTCATATAAAAGGTTCAACACCATAATACTGCTGAACATCATAAATGTTTCTGGCCAAATGTCTAACAAATTTCCACAGATTTACCACAAGATTTACACCACCGGTTCACTTGCCAAATTGCCTCTTTTGGTTCCGACAGCTGAGCCAACACTTGTTGAATTAATGCATTTGCCTCTTCTTATTTCTTCCTCGGGTTTTCTTGTTTCTTCCGCATTGCTCGTAGGTCTTCCAAATACTTCAGCCTATCTGCCTCGCCATATTCGTTCACCTTCTGCAACTCCTCAATGGTAGAGCGTAGTTCCATATTACCCACTATCTGAGCCTCGAGTTCCACTTCTTGTTGAGACTTGGTTGGTCTTGAAGTACTTGCATGGATGACCATGTTCTTCATGAAAGTTGGCTTTATCTTGTCCCGCGACAGCACAAAGTGCACAACGTTGTTGGAAGGAATTGGTTCATCGTCTGTGTCATCTTCTGAAGCAGATGCCACCATGTTGCTTTCCATGACTGCCTACCATTTTTAGGAATAAAAGAGAATATTAGAAACATAGCGACCAAATTACAAACACATTGTATACGTTTGAGGGAAGAAAAGGGCTTTGAATTTTACGAAGATGGATAGTATTATGGAGCACTTACCGTCACTTCTTTCACATTGCCATTTGGAAGAAGACGTTCATCGGAATGTTTCTCCATGTCGCACAAAACCTTGTAGCTGCGAGCACTAGTGGCATGAGGGTACTTGACTAACCGCCTGCTAGTCTTATTTTTTTATAGACAGAGCCTACACAAACAGGGAGCATACAGTTAGTCCTGCTTAAACAATTCAAACATGAGGGAAGTTGAGTAAATAATACATTACCTGGTTCTTGGGGTCAAACCAAAAATTGATAAGCCTGCACCATTCCTTATCGCTCATGTGTTCCACAGGAGATACCCATGTAACTTCATTCTTTGGGATGGGGTCAAAAAACACTTTATTCAGATGATGTCATTAATTTTTTGCATGCCTCATAAACTGCTTGTTGCAAGCAAACTGCACATCTGGTAGAGAGGGGTCCATGATAAAATTTTGCTGAAATAAAACAAGGATCATCAGCCTTTGCATAAACAACAATGGAAGAAAGGGACAACTGAGTGCTACAGAACATACATAAACTTTATTGTAAAAGTATGCTCTAACATCCGGTCTCTCCCTATAATCTTTCCAATTGGGAAAGATAGACATCTTAGTCCTGACTGTTACTGCACACTCAGTGGCAAACTTGGTAGCAATCAATGGTGACACTGGTCTAGTTCTTCCTGCAAGAACAACAAGTGGAAGTTTTTGTTCTGTGGGCATCTTGTCAACCATAAACTGATGATCATCATGCAAAACAGTGTCTTCAGAATGATTATGGCCAAATTCATCTACAAGAATATAATGGGTATGAGTTGGTGTTCTACAACATAAAAAATGCAATAAGTGTGAGAAAGCAATCGGTTTAACATGTTAACTTCTTGCTTCTAGTCAAAACGGTTAAAGAACCATCCATCACGACAAGAATCTAACCCCTTGCCTAGGGTAGCTGAACCCTCATGTGCAAGGTCGCCTTGGAGAGGCTCTAGTGCATGGCTGGGCGGGGCTGCTGGCCTTGTGTAGGTGCCAACAGAAGACAGGGAGCAGGCTGCTGGCCTTGGGGGTGGTGTCGGCGAACGGCAGGGACCTGGCTCCTGGCCTTGTGTAGGTGCCCGCGAAATGCATTGACCTGGCTGCTGTACTTGGGGAGGTGCCGACGGACGGCAGAGACCTGTCCGCTGGCCTTGGAGAGGTGCATGTGGAAGGAAGGGACCTGGCAACTAGACTTGGGGAGGTGTCGGCGGGAAGCATTGACCTGGCTGATGGCCTTGGGGAGGTGCCCATGGAATGCATGGACCTGGCTGCTGGACTTGGGGAGGTGTCGGTGGATGGCAGAGACCTGGCCGCTGGCCTTGGCGATGTGTCCGTGGAAGGCAGGGACCTGGCTGCTAGACTTGGGGAGGTGCCCACGGATGGCAGGGACCTGTCTGCTAGCCTCGGGGAGGTGCTGATACATGCATTTTGCATCATCATTTTTAGGACTTATATTGTGACACCCCCGGGATCAGGGCTAAACAAATCCTAGACCTCCGTCTGACATAAGCTTAACCTTGAGCTCGAGAATATCTAGTGAAGAATCGATAACACAACAGTGACCCTACGACACAAAATTTATTACATCAAGCTCATAACTGAGCGAAGAGCCAAATTATTACAAGCATAGGTCACTGACCACAAACATCAAACAACGGAAGGCAAATTATGCTATTAAGTATAGCAAACTTAACAAATGGCCTAAGAGGCCTGAAGCATAATGATGTCGTCCCAGCCCATATATTCCAGGCATCCGACCAGGAACCCCAAGCTACTCGTTGATGTCGATGTAGTACCGAACTCATCTTTAGGGGAACACTTACTCTGTCAAAATCATCAACAAAGCAAGGGTGAGTACATGGTGTACTCCGCAAGACTTATGGCTGGTGGAGTTGTTTTTGGATAAAGCCATCTTTGTTTATAAAACAAGAGAGAGAAGAACCTCGTCTAATCAGAGTATTTTAAAAGAGGATAAGAGAGCGACATCTCAAAAATATTGATCATCATCTTTTGATATCCACCAAGTCATCATCATCTACCAACTAGGATCACCCCCTTGTACCCATGAGAAAGCATCCTTAAGCACACGTTGAACTGCGAAGATTTACCATTAGGTTAAAGTTCTCTATAATCTTAGAATCTAGTCACCAAGCGTTCATAACCGTGAACACGACTTTTCTAAAAGGTTTAACCCTGCAGGGGTGTACAACTTTACCCAAACGTACCAACCGACTCTTAATGCCAAGCTATTAGCCCTCTTCCTTGGAAGGCCGACAGAGGGTGGTTGGCCACGACCTTTACCTTGCTTTCGCCGAGACCATGAGTCACGCAATAAGGATGGTTCCGCCGTAACGGTTCAAGTCCCGAAGACGGTCCTTAAAGATGTGAGGCGAGGTTGGTTTACCAGGGGCGCTATCTACCTCAAGCAACCCGGTCCACGCTTCCCTACTTGTTATGAATGCACCTCCTTCACCACCTTCGAGAAGATTCATAATGCATGTCGAATGGAAGGCCCGAACTATGTGACTCATGGAATCTACTAGGCAAGTTAATCAGGCGAGGGGTTCCCAAGCCCCGTGTGGCTGTATGCTCGTCTCGGTTCCAAAGGCAAGAACTCGGTTCCTAGTGGTGGCGAGCATGGGATTAGAAAAACCACATCCCAATGTGGCCTCCCATACAAGCCTTAGAATGTTTAATCTCATATCACCTCTGATATTATCTCATCACGTTCTCCTGTCATACTAGATTCTCTGCATCTGATACATCATCTGGATGGACCAGACTTAACAGCTATGCATGGCCAAGCAGGACACAGATACAAGCTCTAGCAGTGCACACAAGCCAAACCTAGTTATGCTAGGAGCAGTGGATCAGGTAATATAAGATCAAAGGGAGTAATGCAACAGATAGGATACTCTATCTATCGATAAAAGACCACAGTAGAATCGTATGCATCATGGCAGGAATTGAAATGCTTTCGAAATCATAGGATTATATCATGGTGGGGCTATGCTTGCCTTTGCCAGTTGATAACAGATAAGCAGATCTTCGGGATCCTTTTACTTGACTTGATTACAGTTGGTCAAGTATTATTTGTCGATCTTCGATCTTCGATGGTATTGACCTTGATCTTCGATCTTGATATCGATCTCGATCTCAATATCGTATTCTACCGAGGAAAACCCAAACACCGGAAAGAAAGGAAACAATCAACACATGGAATCGATGCAGTGATCAAACAAGGATGATGATATGACAAGTTAAATTGCATTGAAATGTAACCCTAAGGCATGCTCGATAGTTTAAACAGGGTTCCGAGGGGTGAAAACCCTAACTTGGGGAAACTCCGGATGTATATGAGAGGGGTTGGTTTGTTCTTATAATTAAACTTGTCATTTAAGTTGATTAACAATGCATGCTTATAGCTTAAATCAATAGATCTCATTTTTTGAACATTTTGATATATTATTTGTATTTTTTGACTTATAAATAATTAGATATTGAATTTACAAGTTTTATTCAATTTATGGATTTATTAAACCAATTTAAATTAGTTACTGCATCACTATGACGCAAAGCTGACGTCAGCATAGGGTCTGGGTCATTTTCCACAGGGGCAGAGCCTAGCCAGAGAGGCTGACCTATGGGCTAGAGGCCACATAGGCACCACGTGGACTCCACGCAGGAGCCACGTCGGCTCGCCGGAGGAAGCACCAGACGGCAACGCGGGACGATGGAGGAGGGCGCAAGGGGCTGCGAGAACTATCCTATTCGAATTAGAGCATCGAGGAGGACCTAATAGGGGCGGCGCCGCTACGGATTGGTCACCGGAGCGAGCTACACGGCGGCGCCCGACCGCGGCGGACGGCGAGCTACGATGGCAACAAGCTACCGAGGGATAGGGAGGAAGGGGAAGGGTCCTTGAGGACCAGCAGCTCACCATGCAGCTAACATGGGTGACAGCGAGGCCGGAGGTGGACTGGAACGACGCCAGGGTCGACGGCGGTGGTCGTCGGTGACGAAGAAGACGACATCGATGGCGACGATTCTGAGCGCCAGGGCTCGATTCTGTTGGAGGGAAGGGTCAACACGATGAGGCGGAGCTCGAGGTGACCTCGGTTGAGCGAGGGGAGGCCAGAAACGGTGGGGCGACGCAGCAGCCGGAGCTAGGGTTTCGGAAGCTCACTGGAGGAGAGGGCTAGAGCGAGAGAGTTGGGGATAAGGCCAGGGAAGGAGGATACGGACACGGCGCGACGTTCTTATCCTCAACCGGGGGCGGCGGGGAGCATCGTGGCGGCTGGAGGCGATCGACAGCGAGCGGCGCGACACCGAGTTGCTTCCCGTCGTCAACGAAGACGATGAGGGAGAAACGGTACGCGGCACGGGCCGCGTTGGGCTGCTGGTGGGCCGCGGGGTGCTGCGCGGGCGATAGAGAGAGGAGAGGGAAGAGATGGGCTCGGCGCAGATTAGTTGCTGCTACTATTTTTCTTTCTAAAACATTTTCCAACTCTATTTCTAATTTCTCTTTTGTATTTTGAGTTTCAAATCTGTTTTTGGATGTTTTAAAATTACCAGAAGCTTTTGTAAAATATACCAACTATTGTGGGGCCCTTTTACTCAGATTGGGCTCCACACATTTTGATAGTTTTCAAAATATTTGAACCATTTGAATTGTTTCAAAGAGGGGAAAAAGTTTAGGGTTTAGGTTTTTATTATTTTCTTCAATGCACATTTTAAGGCATGATGCTTATGAATACGCAATCAAAACCCTAATGTAAGATTAACTAAAAGGGTGTTACAACTCTGTGCCCTTTACAAGAATCTCGACCCGAGATTCCAAAGGTAGGAAGAGAGATAGAGGGAGAAGAAACATGGTCACTCTAAAGATAAGAGGGAGTTCACTAAACAAAACACGGAGTATCTCATGGTCAACTCATGGATGGAGTGTTTAGAAACAACTCTGAGACGACAAACATGAAACACGTCAAGGTAACAGAGGAAACAAGAAGAGACGGTTTCAAGTTGTTAGTGTTGCCTGTCAAAACCCACCGGCGAGCAGCGACGAGCAACACGAAGAGCCGGGAGGCTCCCAGAACTGCTGGTGGGCCCTGGTCCCTCGGGCAACGGCCCGCAAAACTCCGGCACACGTCCTGGCTTGGTTCGAGGGCGTGCCACCTGACCTATACCTGGTCAGGAAGGTGAAGGATTGCTTCGATTGATTTCCTGCATGGTAAACAGGTATACGTAAAATTCGAGCCGTGACCGGCTCCCAGGTTTCCCTGTGAATCGGCTCCTAGAGCCGATTATCCCATGGTTCTGCATTAGATCTACGATAACATGGGGTTTTGCTTCATCATTACAAGTTAAATCGATCTACGACAGTTTAATGTTTTCACCACGTAACTGGAACGTCCTACACGTAATTGAGCCTGGTAGATACAAAAGATGATAGAAAACTAACCCTAGAGGAGGCCTAACAAACGACGTAAAGTCAATTACCGGAACAACTCCTCTCGAGCTAGAAAACCATATCCTTACGTACTACTGGATCGTTCAACCCGTTTGCAAGGCCTAACTGCGTGTATATCAAACTAACCTTGGAGAACAAGGCATAACCATAACAGATCGAGACAACTAAATAAAGATCAAGCAAGATGTTACCCTCGCACCCGGGAAAAGTTGCAAAGGTAGCGAGGCAACTAGAGGTAGCATAACTTCAACAATCATAGCGAAAAGTACCGATGCTAACCTAAACAAATCTATGATAATAGTATTACTCGCCATCAACAAGGCTTCAGTACGAGTAACACCAAATAACGCATAAGCAAAATACTGCCTAGATCGCAAGATGCGATCTAGGCGACATATTACTACGAAGAAACCCTAGAAACAAGGGGTGGCGATGCGCCGAGATTGTGTTTGTTGTGAACGTGATTGTCCTCCTTTTCTCGATAACCTTAGGTACATATTTATAGTCCGGAGACTTTCTATCTTTGGAATAACTCTACAACTCTATCTCTTACCTAAACCGAAACGGAACCTACTACAATATACATATACACGGGCAATTTAGCCCAAATCCACGCGCAAGGCCGATTCAACAATACGTCGCATATACGTATCTTCTAAGCCCATCTTGATTACGGCCCATCTCCTCCTTTGGCCAAAATATGGCGATAACACATGCCCCCCTGGTTTTGGCAATAATAATTCCAAAACCACTCTGCTGATGTTTTTTTTCTTTCACATCGGGTTACGCGTTGCAGAGCAGAATCGTCACGCCACCCTCTCATCATGATGACCTGTCTTCTCAACTCCTTCGCAGTGCATGATTTGACGATTTTGGCAGCACATTCTGGGAAACCGCTATGGCATTGAACCGCCTCCCACTATTCCCCTTATTTAAATTCATCTGAGCAGTTCGCAGTCCACATCTTCCTCCAGTAGCCAAAAAACCCTCTTCCTCCGCCGAAAAAACCCTCTTCCTCCGCCATGGCCTCCTCTTCTTCCGCCCGTTCCTCCCAGTCTTCCAACACCATTAGCGAGGGCCGACGGAGCACCGCCCACGGCGTCAAGACTCTCGCCCACAATGGTGGGACGAGAGGATTGGGATTTCGCCGTTTGGTCGGAGGACAGCGTCCTGACCGACGGCGAGGAGGGCCTGCGATTCCTAGTCGATGGGGAATGGAGGCAAGAGCGGCGACGCCTTTGGTCTGGGGCGTCGAATCATCCGACGAGGAGGAGTCGGAGGACACCTCCTCCGATGAGTATCCACTGATGAAGCGCTTCCGCCGGGTCCAGCGAGACACCGAAGACGCATTTAGGACGAGGAGGCCCTCGGCATCTTCGAAGGCGAAGACGCAGCCGGCGTGGCGATAATGACCGGCAAGACGAACAGCGGCGACCTCGGCCTCTAGATTAGGAACCAGTAGTAGTAGTAGGCTTCCTTTTGTAAGCAATCAGCCCCATTGTAAATAATCGTCTTTTGAATGAACGAAGATTACTTTCCCAACTCGAAGATTGCTTTTTTCGACCCAATTTCGCCGATAGTCAAAATAGGTCGATGCTCCAGAAGCCGATAGCACTGTATCGGCTTTCACCACACTGCGCTCATACAGTCAAACAAGTCAAATCCCAAAGAGCCGATGGTAAAGCATCGGCTTTCAAAAAACGTTGACAAGGTCAATTTTGGCTGCGTATTTAAACAAATCTGAGCGGCCACTTTCCAGTTTCAAACGGTAACCTGCGACCTTCTTCAAAAAGGGGCGACCCAGATCTCCAATTGCCCACCGACCAGATCGAGCTCACAGCGACAAGAACCCTCGATCCCCTGCATAGATCCATCTCCGCCAAACTAGATGGCGGAATCGTCCAACACCAACCCAGGTCTCCGATGCGAAGGTACGCCTACTCTCATGATCGAACGCGATGCTAGAATTTAATGGCGAACACCGATTAATGCCTTACTCTACCAACAAATTTTCTAGGTTTCGGACATTCTGCTGCGCATCCTTCTCTCCCAAATTCTCTGTCTTGGCCTCGCATGATTCTAGTCCTTCCTATCGATCTCTTGCGAAGCAAGCAGAATCCTTTGTAAGCCAAGACCTAGATTTAAACTCTTGGGCCGACCGCTTGCAGCCTGGCCTAATCCCCTGAACATTGGGTCTCTTGGTTCGTGAGAGTAGCTAGAGCTTACCAATCCCAATGGGAAACCACAGGGAATAGCCGATGCCTTGCATTTATCATTGTCTCCTCTTGAGAAACATGAGAACCTTCAAAACCATCGGCTACTTACAGTGCACGCTCTGAACTTCATGTTCGGTCATGGCCCTATGTCACCAACCCTGTAGGCGTGGTGATGATTCGTGCGGATGTTACATCACCCAGCCCTACCTTTTAAATGACCAAAGTCCTAAGCTGTCTTCAAAACAGATTGCCTGTTGGGGTGCCTACCTCCAACGCCATATGAAAACAAAGGGACTTGTTACAGAGAAAGAACACACAGCCTTTCTCAACTTCTGGCTGGAACATTTCATATTTTGTGGCCCCTCCCTTGCTCCAACCAAGAATTATCTCTCCTTAGCAAACGAACTGGCCAAGGGCACTCAACTTGGCCTCGGCAAACTTTTCCTTGGAGAGGTCTATCGATATCTCCAGTTGATGTCTCTCAAGCTGTTCTCTGGCATAGCAGTCAAAACAGGTGGTCCTTGGTGGTTCATTCAGCTATGGGCTCAGCTGTATTTTCAAAACCACATCCCAAACTTCCCCCTTTTGGCGAGTTGCACCTTTCGGATGTAAAGGAAGCAGATCCGATGCACGGCTATGGCCAAGCTTTGTATAGACTGCCAGGTAGTAAACTGACCCATCAGGAGGCATCCAAGTGGTTCAGCACTTTCTTTCAAGGCCTGGACAATCCTATCTTCTTTCCTTACATGGAAGAATCGGAACATTTTGAAAACCCACTCTCCTTCAGGCTAGACAATTTTGCCGATGACACCAGCACTCGGCAGCTCTTTTCCACTGTGATTCGTCCCTGTTTCCTTCCAATTGGCATGAGTATATCCAACAGAATAATCAAGCCTGGGTATGAATTCTACCAGCCAGTCATAGTGGCTCGTCAATTTGGCCTTGGACAAGTACCTCCCCATTTCTTTCTCCACCATCTTACAGAGAGCGAGCCGACCGCTTTGATCCTCTCACCAGCCAAAGGTGTTATTCCTTCTTTGACGCTCTGACCATCCCAATTCCCAACGACCTCACCTTCGCCTCATCAACCGATGGCTTTGAAGACTGGTGGTCGATGTGGAAGACTCACGCCTTCAGGAGAGCTCGGGACCGTTCTTTAAAGCTTTCGATCTTGACTATGACATCCCTGTGGAACAGGTACCACTACTTGTGAGAATCTCTTGATGCAGCTCACGAATGATTCTTCTACTAACCCACTCTTTCTCTTTGCAGCAAAAAGATGGCCCTGAACCTACGCACAGTGATGGCTCCCCTTGAGTTCTTTCCGCCAGCCTGTGGTTCTTTTACGCAAAACTCGCCACCTTTGAAAAAGGTCATAATGCAGTCGATGACAACACCACAATCGGCTTCCAAGAACCAAGCAACTCCTAAGTCCTGCCCTCGAGTTCCAACTAAAACAAGAACGATGGTGAGGAAGGTAGCTGCCAGGAAGACCTTGAGGCGCCGGAGCCCTTCTCCAGAAAGCTCGCACGTAGGCTGATTCCTGCTTTGGTCGATCCTTCTTCTTCCATTCTTGCAGACATGCTCGTGCTTACTGGTTATCCTTTTTTTTACAGGCTTCCGTCGAAGACACCTCTAGTGAGGACACTCAGACCAATCGAGGAGAACTAGGCCCAACAGATTTTGAGAGGACCATCACACCGAGCCAGCCAGATCCATCACCATCGGCTTCCAGAAAAAGGTCGGTTCCTGAACCTACTGCCCCCCGAGCACCAGTCGAGGCGGGGCCAGCTGTGGGTCCCAAGAGAGCTCGCAAAGGACTGCAAGCTTCTTCTTCGAGCCAGGAGGTTTCGAAAATCATCACCCTTCATGCTCTTACCACTTACTTCTTTTATCTACCGATTCATCATCATTTACATCGGCTAAACACCTTCCATGCAGACGACTGACGTTTCTAGTGGGAAAAAAGGCGGCCGATGCCTTTAGCCGGATCTAGCAATCCCGAAGGTGCGGAGAAAGCTACCCTTTGGCCAAGCCCCAGCAACCACACACAAGCGATCGTCTCATCCGCTATCCCTCGACCTTAGGAGAGTCGTTAACTTCTTCGGCTCATTCTTACACGTTTGGATGCATCGGCGCTTTTAGGGCTGCGAGTTGTGATATTTCAGGCTTCGACGTTCGATCTCGAATCCATCGAACCAACCCCCTCTGTTCTTTGATGAACCACGAGCCAGGGTTGTTCCACCTCAATTCCGGCGTCTTAAAGCCTGCTTCCTCCCGATCGAAGAGTTGATCGAGGGTTACGAGGAGGTGAAGAGCGTTACGGCTGAAATAAAAGACCAACTCGGTAGCATTGCGGTGAAGCTTTGGCGGTTGTAACTCTGTCTTTCACGGGCCAAGGGTGAAGTCAGCGTGAGAGGATCGATCTGCGCCGCTTCCAGCGAAGGACAATATCGCGAGGATGTCAAGACTCAACGAGAAAAAGGCGTCTGGATGCCAAACCGACACCTCTGTCGAGCTCGCATCCTTGAAAAGGAGTTGGAAGATCTTGAAGAGAAGGTCGGCGACTAAACAGCTCATTCGCGACAAGGAAGAATCCATCGCCCGCTCCCAAGACGGCGAAGCCTCAAAGTTCAAATGAAGACCGATCTGGCGAAATCGTGCCACGAACAAGCAGCTAGTGACGGGCAAGGATGAAGATGACGGCGAGATCGCCGAGGTGGATCGTGTCCGTTTTGGCGCCCTCCATGCCTTGAGGCATTTCTTGATGGTCGTTCATGTAAGCGGCATCCTTGTAACAGTTTGAACCTCTAGAGTCGATGACGCATCGGCTATATATTTTCTTTATTGGCCGATTTCATGTATCGCCCCCATATTTCACTGTCCATCATCCCACATGCTTGGGAAATATTTCTTGAGATGTTGGCCGTTGTACCATTGGGAATTTTACGTCCAGCTCCTCAAGCATGTACGCGTTCCTCTTAAAACTGATCGACCACTGTATGGCCCGTGCCAATTTGGAGACCATTTACCATATGTTGCATCCTTAGTCCCTAATGGCAACATAGCTTCCCATAGATCGCCAACGTGGAACTCCTTTGGTCTCACTTTCTTGTTATATGCACGAGCTACCTTGGCCTTGTTCTCTTTGATTTTCTCAGCGACCCTGACTGAGCTCGATTAAATCCTCAACATCACTCATCGGGGTTGCATATTCTTCAGTTGTTAGATTGTTCTGAAAAGTGACACGTCTTGATCCAGCCGTAATTTCCAAAGGCAATACGGCTTCTTGTCCATAGACCAGATGGTATGGCGAGGTTTTCATCGCTCCGTGGCATGACATGCGATAAGCCCATAAAGCCTCGACAGGAACCTCGTACAACGCCTAGGGTGCTCGTCGATTTTCCTCTTGATCAGCTTGATAAGGCTCGTTGACGCTTGCTTGCCCATTTGCTTGAGCATAGTATGGAGATGATCGAATCATTAATCCCGTGTCCTCACAGAATTTTCTAAACTCGTGAGAAATGAAGACCGAACCTCCATCGGTCGTGATGATTTGGCGAATCCCGAATCTATGAATGACATGTTCTTTCACAAAATTGATAACATCCTTTGAGTTCACTGACTTCATCGGGACAGCCTCCACCCATTTAGTGAAATAATCAGTAATGGCCAAAATCCACATGTGGCCTTTGCTTGATGGAGGATTGATCTTGCCAATCATATCCATGCCCCAACCTCGGAACGGCCAAGGTTTGATGATGGGGTTCATTGCTGACGCGGGTACCATCTGAATTTTCCCAAATTTCTGACATGCTTGACACCCTTTGTAGTACTTGAAGCAGTCCTCAAGCATGGTGGGCCAATAAAACCCTGATCGCCTGATCAACCATTTCATCTTGTGAGCCGATTGGTGAGTTCCACAGGCGCCTTCGTGTACCTCGTGTAGGAGCCGATTGGCCTCGGCTGTCCCTAGACATTTGAGCAATAACCCTCCGAGTCTGTAAAACATGTCGTCCCCGATAAGCACATACTTCATGGCCTTGTACCTTATCCGTTTAGGTGCCGGCCGAATCCTTCAAGTAATTGAAGATATCGGCTCCGCCGCCCGCCTGTGAACTGCACGAACATCGGCTCCCTCTACATCCTTGTAGCACAAGCCATTTGTGCAAGATCATTTGCCTCGGATTCGTGATCGCGGGATCCAGTGAAGTTTATGTACCGAACTGTGCCATCACCGCGGCATTGCAGCCATAATGGGAAGAGCGACTCGCTCTCACACTTGTATTCCTCCGTGAGTTGAGAAATCACCAACTTGAGTCTCAAAAATTTCCACGCCGCTCCGCCCGATGAGCAACTCCATTCCCATGCGTATCGCCTCATACTCAGCGACGTTGTTGGTGCGAGGCGAGATAACCGATGGAGAAGGAAAATGTTGCCCGGGGACACGAGTAGCATGCCGATGCCGCACCATCGTCGCAAACCGATCCATCGAAAAACATAGCCCACGCGTATGGACAGTCGCTATATTAGTGTTGATCCTTTCAGCGATAAGGTCGGCCAATGCACGACTTTAACCGCTGGCTGGTACCGGATGTCAAACTCCGATAATGCAAACATCCATTTGCCCAGTCGGCCTTTCAACATAGGAGCCGATAGCATGTGCTTTATGACATCTATTTGCATATGATGACAATCTCCGCTGATAGCATAATGTGGCGCAGCTTGGTGCAGGTGAAAAACAGGCAGAGGCACAACTTATCGATATCAGGATACCTTGTCTCTGCGTCCAGCATCCTTCTGCTTATGTAAAACATGACTCGCTCCAGACCATCATAAACTTGCACCACCACCGAGGCGATGGACGTGTCACCATCGACAAGTAAATGTAGAACGATCCGTTCGGCTGGGCGGAACCAACACCGCGGCTTCACGATATTCTTTGATCTCGTCGAAGGCTCGTTGTTGTTACGCCCCAATGAATTCCTCGTCGATTTAATTTTCACCAGTCCATGAACGGCTCTATTCTTCACAGATTGAGATGAATCTTCCGAAGTTGATCTTACCGATGAGAGATCGCAGTTCTTTCTTCGTGGTAGGTGGCTTCATTGTTCAGACCTTGCCTCCGACTTTTCAGCCGATCTCAATTCCGCGTTCATGGACCAAAAACCCAAGAACTGACCGCCGTCACACCTCAAGGCACACTTCTTTGATTCATCCGTGAGTCAATTTTCTTGTTCGGTCTAGGACGTTGCGCATCGTCCAAGTGTCCTTGCACCGAAGCGCAACTTGACCACCACGTCATCGATGTAAATTTCCACCAGCTTGCCGATCGATCATGGAAAATGTAATTCATGGCTCTTTGGTATGTGGCGCCGCATTTTCAGTCAAATGTCATGACTACATATTCAAACAACCCCACCAACCTGGGACTCGAATGCAGTCTTGTGTATATCTTCCGAGCCATAAAATTTGATTGTAACCGCATTGCCATCCATGAAGCTCAGGATCTTATGACCAGCCGCCACGTTGATTAACGCTTTACGCTACCGCATCGGATACTCATCCTTTGAGTAGCTCTATTGAGGTCCCGAAAATCTATGGCAACACGCCCGGGCCATCCTTTTTCTGGTGTACGATACTAGAAATCCACTCAAAGATACCGCATGGCTGATTAACTTGGCTGTCAACATTTTCTCGACCTCCTTCTTGACTTCTTCCAAAATTTCGGCCTTCATCTGTCGTGCGCGCTGCTGGAATGGCCGAAATCCTTTTTTAAGCGGGAGTCGATGCTCAATGATGCTCCTGTCTAATCCAGGCATCTCTGTATAGTCCCATGCGAAGCAGTCTGGATATTCTTTTAACAGAGCTATCATCGGACCCCGCAGACTCGGATCTAACTTCTTGCTGATAAATGTTGGTCGTGGCTTATCCCCACGACCGATGTCGATTTCCTCTAGTTCATCAACGGACGTAAACCCATACCCTAGCTTTCCGTCACCTGTCAAATCGATGCTAAACACGGCAAACGAAGAGGGTGAGATAACAAAATAATTTGGGCGATTCAATGAATCGCCCCTTTGATTGCATTAGTCACGGTTTACACCTTATTTGTGTTTTACAATGGCAGGGAATCTCCGCTACGACTACATGATCCGCTTGTCGTAAGATTGCTGCTTTTTTTTTGTGGCGATCGCAGGATCGGCCCGCATTACCACTCTGATCGTGGACTTTGCTACTCTGTCAGGCCAGTGGATAAGACCAGCCTCACTGTGGCATCCCGCAAAACCACTACTAGAAAATCGCGTTGAATTTGTGCATTGCATCGTCATCATCATGCATTGTTTGCATAAAACTATTTTTGCAAAGCCGTTTTGTTTTCTAAACGCCCGTGTATTTATTCCAACGCCAAAACCGGCCCGGAGTTATTTTTGTTTGTTGCTATCGGGTTGCAAACGGTTTAGAATAAATAAAAATTTAAATTATTTTAATAGGTCACCGAGCCGGTTTAGCCCTAACGACCGCCCCAGATTTAAATCGGTCCAACTGCACCCGCCTCCTAAATCCTAAGTCTACCCAGCTTCCTACCCACCCCAGCCTCCACATCACTCCTACCTATCAGGACACGCCACCTCAGCTCCCCCTCTCCCTCACCCAATCAATCTCTGCCACTTGTCCCTCCCTCTCTCTCCCTGGACCCTCTCAACCCACCAAACGCACCCAGCACACTACACCCACACAACCCCCAGCCTCTCTTTTCCCCCCTGACGCGCGGGCCCAGCCCCACGTCCCCGTCCACCCACCAGCCCTGCCCCAGCCGACAGCCCCCTGTGCAACCCTGGTCCCACCTCATGGCACCCCACCTCTCCCTTCCTCTCCTTTCCTCCCTCCCTCTCCTCTGCGACGCATGACCGCCTCACCTGCCCCCTCGCCTCACCCCGCCTCCGCCTCCAGCCTCTACCCCGCCTCCCGTCGCCAAGGCTTCAACCTCCCGCCTGGCACCCGCTGCCCGCTCTCTGAAAGCACTGCCCTGGCCTGGCTCACATGACGAGTCCTCCACCGCCACGCCTCGACCTCCTCCGAGCTGCCTCTCGGCCGTGACTTCCGGCCACCGCTTCCGCCGCCGGCGCTGAGCCCCGCATCCGCCTCCTCGAGCCTGCCCCAGGCGGCCCGCGCCTCTCGCCGCCGGTCGGCCCCAGCGACGCGTCCCACCCTGCCGCTGTCTCGCGGACGCAGCGCCCCGTTCCAGACGCTCTCCGCCTGACGCCTCCACGCTTCCACCGCCTCGCCACGTGGGTCCCCCAAGCCTGGCGCGCGCCACCATCTCCGGCGACGGTCCTGTCGCCTCCACTCGACGCACTTCGAGCCGCCAGCCGCACTCCAACCTCGCTGCGTCTCCCGGTGAGTCCGCAAGCTGCCTCACCGTCAGCGCCTCTCGCTTGCTACGTCGCCCCTAGCGGCGGGTCCCGCAAGTTCGCCGCTACATGCTTTGCGGTCCGATGAGGAACGCCCATGACCATCGGCGCCAAGCCCAAGTTCGACACCGCAAACCCGAAACCGCTAGAGGAATCATCGACCAGATCTTCTACAAGGACGCCAAGCTCGTCAAGATCCCGAACGCCGAGGTCGCCACACGGAACGCCTAGAACTTCTGACATCGAGTTCGCCATCACGAGGACAAGAACGCCTTCATGGAACCGCATGAACTGAAACCGCAAGACCTTGGCGGATACTAAGTAACCCTCGAGAACACCAAGAACCGTGCGACAAGTACCGAACCTCATGATCGCCACACGAACCCTAGCGCTTAATCCCGAACTCAAGACCGAACACGTTCTCTTCCTCGTGGATCCGAGGTCCGATCTTCAAACCCTCAAGACGCCAAGATCTACAACCGAACCTAGACGCCGAGACCCGAACCCGAGGATCGCAAGTCGACCGAGAACCGCGAGTCCGACAAGATCTGCGCAACGACAAGAACGGCACCGACCCGGAAGGACCCGATGCGCCCCGACGCTAGACCAAGTGCTTCGTCCCGAACGCCATGACCGTCAACGTGATCCGAGACCCCGTGGTGACAAGTACCTCTGCCCGGACGCAACAGGGTCTACCTCACGGAACACCGAGCACTTCGCCGCCGAAACGCCGAGTACTTCTTTTCGACGCCAGACCGTCAACATGACCAAGACGGCGGTATGCAACAAGGACGGCACCGACCAGAACGAACCCGACGAGCCCCCGACGCCACTCCAAGTCCGGCTTCCCGGAACGCCAAGGTTCATCGAGAGTTCGGAACGCCAAGTACTACCCCGAACAACAAGTTCTCCATCGCGGAACGGCAGGATCGACCGCATAGAACACCAAGATCTTCTGATGCGAGACTGCACCACAATCGAAACCCGAATCGCAAGATCGCCTACCCGAACACCGAGCGCCAAGATCTACCCCCCCCGCTATCCGAGAACGTAACCGCCGACCCTGGACCCTGTCGAACCCCGAACCCCGGAACCCTAACAAGATCGCCGAACCCTCAATGTGTGAACCCCTTCCTGAAACCCTATTTTTTTATCACATAATAACAACTTGTTGCATATTGAATTGTCATACTTGCATGCATATTGTCTTGTGGTTTGGGGGCCTTATGCCGATTCACCTAATAATTAAATATGGGGCCCATATGCGGGCAAAGCTAGTCTCATATCGGCCTCATTTAAATTGGTGTAGCAAACCGGTACTATCTCTTTGCCATGTTAAAACAACATTTAAACTGCGGGGTAGCTAAATAACATGAACCATTCAACTAATTGTCGGGCCCCCGGTTCCGCTTAATCTTGACCTAATTGCATCGCATCTTGCCATGCCACACATCATGCATGCATCATGCCGATCTTTTGCCTTAGTATTAAATAGCGCATCCGGTGTTCTTCTAGTGTTTTGCTTCTTCGCGGATTGGACCGTTGAGTTGATGTGAGCTTACCGATCTTGGATGAAACCTTCGACAATGTTTTCAGCGAGCATCTCCCTTTCTACCTATCTTACTTTTATAGTCTTTATTCCCCTGTTGATCTATTGCTATACGTGTTGCGATGCTCTAGATTCGCATTTGATATCCCTTGCAGCCATATATTGCCTTGGACACACCCTATTGCCTGTTGTTTGGTAGCTAGTTGGTCTTGCGCGTCGCCGTCGCTTGCTATATTGCTGTTGTGTGTCGTCATATGCCACAGTTGCTGATGTATTGCCGCATGTTGATGTTGGAGATGATGCTAGTTTTACTTATCGTCACTTTAATTTCTGTTTAACAACTAAAATTGAAATAAGCAGAGGCATCGGTGGGTGATAGATAATATTTGGTTTCCGAACGCCCACTTGTGTCCCGTAAGACCCCGAGTACTTGATACCTGTTCCTTGATTTATCGCGCTATCCACATCCGGGAGGTATATGGGACCCCCCTGAGCCAGAGCTTGATTCATTCTTATTTCTTGGGGCCACAAACTAGTTTGAGGTTTTATTACGATCCTGTACTTATGCCATGCTTTACCGCTTTATTTACGATTGTGCGAGGTAACTTTTGCATCGCTTTAGGATCGGGACACGATTCCGGTGTCGACAAGCCCGTTTGGGGTTCCCGATCACTGCCGATACCCAGCACCTTGAGGCCGTCTCGAGCTTGCTTACTCGCTATCGGGATCTACTTAAGGGTGGCCCCAAATATTTCGAATCCTGTGATTGTTCGGTCGTGAAAGCCTCGTTGGGTTTTGATTTGGTTTTTCCGAGGTTGATCGAGCGTGTGTTGCTATTGGTGCACCCCGGCCGGGTAAAACTTTCTGAAAGCCGTGTCCGCGGATATGGACGACTTGGAGCACAGTATCTCGATCATAGACAAGCATAACTAAAGTTTATTGCTATTAATTTGACTTATAATGACTAGTAATCAGCTTCACTATAACGGAATGGCTAATTAATACTGCCCACCATTGCTTGTTTGGTTGTCGCGACATAAATGTATCGACTAGTAAGTATTGCAACTACAACGAATCTGAATAAAAGTACCAACAACCTTTGGGTTTGGGTTTATCTCATGCTATCTCAGACGATTAGTAATTGTTGCAACTATCACGGAATGATTAACTAAAGTTCCCATCGCTTACTTTATCGTGACGATTACCTAAACTCGACTAGTAAAGTGCCGCAACTATAACTGAATAAATAAAGCGCCAACCGTGAGTTCCTCGGTTGACTTCTCGTTTGGTCTCGAGGGGAAACACCGGATGGGTTTGATTGGTGTTAGCTTCAGGTTGGATCCGGATAGGTCATTCTTACCCCTCTCTCGATTGCCGGTTGTATCGAGTCTCTATAGGTTGTTTAGTGCATCTTTGCCACGCCGCCACCACCATACCTATGTAGGCGAGGACCGCGAATTCTAGCCTCGCCATGTCTTGGCCTCGATCGACGCTCCTTCTTTTTCCTTTGCCCTTTCGGGCACCCTTTTGTTTAAGCAGGTTTGAGATCGACGCGTTAAGGGTTACCCTTCCGGCTTGGCACAGGGTTATGGACGCCATTGGTTATTCTTCAGGGCTCTTAGCCCCATTTGCATTTTGTCCGTAGTCGGACGCTCTACCGTTTTCAAGGTGATTTGGATCTTTGTATAATATATCTGTATTCTTGACTCTTTGAGTCGCTGCTATATATATCTGTCCTGTGGGTCCCATCGAGGACTGTTGTGTAATGTTATTACTTCGTTTTCCACCGCATTTAAAGTGCTGGTAATTTTTGAATCGCTTTCTATGCGGGTTTGGTGAATTTTGCCCAAACTTGCATAGGTCCGATTCTCGAGGGTGTTACAGAGTGGTATCGAGCTCAGCTGCGATACCCCACAAGTCCAAATTGTAGGATAACCTAGCTAACGGCCGAAGTAGAGTGTCAAAACTATTTTGCAAAAACGGTTGGATAGTTCTGATTAGGTCTGATTTTACTCCTTACCCTCTGCTGTTCTCCTCTTACCTCGACGTGTTTTAAATCTGCTCTCTTTTCTTTTCTTCGAGTCCAGGAATTCTCGTGGTTGGGTTCCGTCGTACCTTTAGGGTTTCGCTTCCTCCTCTGATAACGGTGACCTATCATCCGGTGTTCAAGCTGCTTGAGGAGTCCGTCTACGGTGTTACCATTCTTTGTTCCTTGCTTGTGCTCTCCGGTGTTTCTGACGCGACGACATCCTCTATGCCAGATCCGATGCAGAGTCTGCATCACTCCGTTGTTCCGAACCTCGCTTGTCGAGATCTTCAGTCTGATTCCGAGAATGGTTGCACGCTTTTTCACTGATTGTGCAGAGTAATAGTTTGGGTGCGTGATGGATTGGCCCCCATGCCGACTACCCTTTCTATTCGCTTTTGTACATTGAAGTGGACGAGAATGCATCGGTTCCCTCCTTCCATCGAAGCTAAAGGTGGCTTTATTTGTTGATACCTCTACCTTCGACCTTTTGTTCCCGGAGTGTTCCCTCGACAATGACGGACAACAACTCTTGTTAGTGGTGTCGCGGGGATTTACACAAAGCGAGAAGACGGAGTACGCCGACCTTCCTTCCGGTACCATGAGGCGGATCTCGAGGGCGAGATCCATTGTTAGTGGTGTCGAATTGTGGCATCCCGCAAAACCACTACTAGAAAATCGCGTTGAATTTGTGCATTGCATCGTCATCATCATGCATTGTTTGCATAAAACTATTTTTGCAAAGCCGTTTTGTTTTCTAAACGCCCCGTATTTTATTCCAACGCCAAAACCCGGGGCTCCGGAGTTATTTTTGTTTGTTGCTATCGGGTTGCAAAGCCGCTTTAATAAATAAAATTTAAATTATTTTAATAGGCAATGAACGGGCGGTTTAGCCCGAACGATCGCCCCGATTTATCGGTCCAACCGCACCCGCCTCCTAAATCCTAAGTCTACCCAGCTTCCTACCCACCCCACCTCCACATCACTCCTACCTATCAGACACGCCACCTCGGCTCCCCTCTCCTCACCCAATCAATCTCCGCCACTTGTCCCTCCTCTCTCTCCTGACCTCTCAACCCACCAAACGACCCAAAGACACTACACCCACACAACCCCAAATCTCTTTTTCCTCGACGCTGGCCCAGCCCCACGCCCCGTCCACCCACCAGCCCCCGCCCCACCGACCCCAGGCAACTCGGCCCACGGGTCCCACCTCATGGCACCCCACCTCTCCTTCCTCTCCTTTCCTCTCCCTCCCTCTCCTCTCGCTGACGCGACAACCGCCTCACTCCCTCGCCACCGGCGGCTGCAACCCGCCCGCCACCACTCTACCCCGACCTCCCGTCGCTGCGCCTCTGCTAACCTCCCCGCCGGCACCCGCGTCCGCAGCTCTGCGAAGCGCCTGCGCTCGCCTCCGCGCAAGTCCTCCACCGCTTCGGCCTCGACCTCATCCCCTCCGAGCCTGTCTCCCGGCCAGGCGCATCGCCCGCTGGCCAGCTCCGGCTTCCGCCTTCGCCGCGAGCCCCGCATCCGCCTCCTCGAGCCTGCCGCCGGCGGCCGTCTCTGCCGCCGGTCGGCCTCGCAGCCGCCGCCCACCCGGCCGCTGCTCGCACGCAGCGCCGGCGCCCCAGCGACCTCCGTTCAGCGACGCCTCCGCCACTGCTGCTTCCACCGCCTTCGCCGGCTCATGGCGGTCCCCAAGCTGGCGCGCATGGACACCATCTCACGCCGGGCGACGGTCCCGTGTCGCCTCCGCACGCACCCCGAGCCCGCCAGCCGCACCCCAACCTCGAACTGTCTCCTCTGAGCCCGCAAGCCGCCCCTGCCACCGCCGCTGCTCTGCTTCGCTTGTCGCCTAGCGGCGGGTCCCGCCACAAGTTCTGCCCGCTACATGCTGCGGTCCGAGGAACGTCCATGACCATCGGCGCCAAGCCCAAGTTCGACACCGCAAACCCGGAACCGCTAGAGGAATCATCGACCAGATCTTCTACAAGGACGCCAAGCTCGAAGATCCAACGCCGAGGTCGCCTACGAACGCCTAGAACTTCTCGGGACATCGAGTTCGCCATCACAGAGGATAAGCACTTCATGGAACCGCAGAACGAAACCGCAAGACCTTCGCCGATACGCAAGTAACCCCTCGAGAACACCGAGAACCGGTCGACAAGTACCCGGAACCTCATGATCGCCCACACGAACCCTAGCGCTTAATCCGAAACTCGAAGACCGAACACGGCGTTTTCCTCGTGGATCCGAGGTCCGATCTTCAAACCCTCCAAGACGCCAAGATCTACAACGAACCTAGACGCCGAGACCCCGAACCCGAGGATCGCCAAGTCCGACCCGAGAACCGCGAGTCCGACAAGATCTGCGCAACGACAAGAACGGCACCGACCCGGAAGGACCCGATGCGCCCCGACGCTAGACCAAGTGCTTCGTCCCGAACGCCATGACCGTCAACGTGATCCGAGACCCCGTGGCGACAAGTACCTCTGCCCGGACGCAACAGGGTCTACCTCACGGAACACCGAGCACTTCGCCGCCGAAACGCCGAGTACTTCTTTCAGAACGCCAGGACCGTCAACATGACCCGAAGACAGCGTATGCGACAAGAACGGCACCGACCAGAACGAACCCGACGAGCCCCCGACGCCAATCCAAGTCCGGCTTCCCGGAACGCCAAGGTTCATCGAGAGTTCGGAACGCCAAGTACTACCCCGGACAACAAGTTCTCCATCGCGGAACGGCAGGATCGACCGCATAGAACACCAAGATCTTCTGATCGAGACACCGACAATCAAAACCTTGAACCGACAAGATCGCCTACCCAACACCGAGCCAAGATCTACCCCCCCGCTATCCGAGAACGTAACCGCCGACCCTGGACCCTGTCGAACCCCGAACCCCGGAACCCTAACAAGATCGCCGAACCCTCAATGTGTGAACCCCTTCCCGAAACCCTATTTTTTATCACATAATAACAACTTGTTGCATATTGAATTGTCATACTTGCATGCATATTGTCTTGTGGTTTGGGGGCCTTATGCCGATTCACCTAATAATTAAATATGGGGCCCATATGCGGGCAAAGCTAGTCTCATATCGGCCTCATTTAAATTGGTGTAGCAAACCGGTACTATCTCTTGCCTTGTTATAACAACATTTAAAGCTGCGGGTAGCTAAATAACATGAACCATTCAACTAATTGTCGGGCCCCTGCCCGCTTAATCTTGACCTAATTGCATCGTGATCTTGCCATGCCACACATCATGCATGCATCATGCCGATCTTTTGCCTTAGTATTAAATAGCGCATCCGTGTTCTTCTAGTGTTTTGCTTCTTCATGATTGGACCGTTGAGTTGATGTGAGTCACCGATCTTGGATGAAACCTTCGACAATGTTTTCAAAGCAGCATCTCCCTTTCTACCTATCTTACTTTTATAGTCTTTATTCCCCTGTTGATCTATTGCTATACGTGTTGCGATGCTCTAGATTCCGTACTTTGATATCCCTTGCAGCCCATATATTGCCTTGGACACACCCTATTGCCTTGTTTGGTAGCTAGTTGGTCTTGCGCTGGCCGCTGCATATATTGCTTTGTTGTGTGTCATATGCCACGATTCTTGATGTATTGCCGCATGTTGATGTTGGAGATGATGCTAGTTTTACTTATCGTCACTTTAATTTCTGTTTAACAACTAAAATTGAAATAAGCGAGGCATCGGTGGGTGATAGATAATATTTGGTTTCGAACGCCCACTTGTGTCCCGTAAGACCCCGAGTACTTGATACTGTTCCTTGATTTATCGCTATCCACATCCGGGAGGTATATGGGACCCCCGGCGAGCTTGATTCATTCTTATTTCTTGGGGCCACAAACTAGTTTGAGGTTTTATTACGATCCTGTACTTATGCCATGCTTTACCGCTTTATTTACGATTGTGCGAGGTACTGCACACTGTAATGTTTAGGATCGGGACACGATTCCGCGGTGTCGACAAGCCCCGTTTGGGGTTCCCGTTCATCACAAACAGATACCCAACACCTTGAGGCCGTCTCGAGCTTGCTTACTCCGCTATGGATCTACTTAAGGGTGGCCCCTGAAATATTTCGAATCCGTGATTGTTCGGTCGTGAAAGCCTCGTTGGGTTTTGATTTGGTTTTTCCGAGGTTGATCGGCGTGTTGCTATTGGTGCACCCCGGGTAAAACTTTCGAAAGCCGTGTCATGGATATGGACGACTTGGAGCACAGATCTCGATCATAGACAAGCATAACTAAAGTTTATCGCTATTAATTTGACTTATAATGACTAGTAATCAGCTTCACTATAACGGAATGGCTAATTAATACCGCCCACCATTGCTTGTTTGGTTGTCGCCATGCAAATGTATCTGACTAGTAAGTATTGCAACTACAAAGAATTGGCTGAATAAAAGTACCAACAACTGCTGGGTTTGGGTTTATCTCATGCTATCTGTACCTGATTAGTAATTGTTGCAACTATCACGGAATGATTAACTAAAAGTTCCCACTGCTTACTTTATCAGGACGATTACCTAAACCTGACTAGTAAAGTGCCGCAACTATAACTGAATAAATAAAACTGCCAACTGTGTGCGTTCCTCGGTTGACTTCCTCGTTTGGTCTCGAGGGGGAAACACCAGGATGGGTTTGATTGGTGTTAGCTTCAGGTTGGATCCGGATAGGTCATCCTTAACCCTCTCTGATTGCCGCCAGTTGTATCGAGTCTCTATAGGTTGTTTAGTGCATGTCTTTGCCGCTCGATCCACCATACCTATGTAGGCGAGGACCGAATTCTAGCCTCGCTGCACCGGCCTCGATCGACGCTCCTTCTTTTTCCTTTGCCCTTGTCGCACCCCTTTGTTTAAGCAGGTTTGAGATCGACGCCGTTAGCGTGGGTTACCCTTCCGCTTGGCCTAGGCAGGTTATGGATGCCATTGGTTATTCTTCAGGCTCTTAGCCCCATTTGCATTTTGTCCGTAGTCGGACGCCTACCGCTTTTCAAGGTGATTTGGATCTTTGTATAATATATTCGTATTCTTGACTCTTTGAGTCGCCGCTATATATATCTGTCTGTGGGTCCCATCGAGGACTGTTGTGTAATGTTATTACTGCTTTCCACCCGCATTTAAAAGTGCTGGGGCACCTTTGAATCGCTTCTATCGGGTTTGGTGAATTTTGCCCAAACTTGCATAGGTCCGATTCTCGGGTGTTACACTCACCCCGCTTTTTGTAGCTTCAATGCGCCACACCGCCTAAACCGATTCCAGAGATCGGCTCTTGGTCTTCGCTTCCCGACGTTCATGCCAGCTATGGAGATCTCGATAGAATCATCTGCATGAATGACCTCCACTTCATCTCCATCCCATCAGACAGGCACTGGTGCATCGTGGATGGAATGCAGCAATTAGCGTGAATCTAATCTCTCCCTAGCAAGACAGCAGAGGTGCTTTTTTGTCCACGAAGAATGACGCAGGATGGTTTTTGCCACGCCGATCCACGCTCAAGACGCCTTGCGCTTCAAGTCTGGCCGTTCAAGTCGCTTAACGTGACGTTGGTTTTGATCGATATGTCATGGAGCGCCCCAAACGCCGTAGCATGGAGTATGGCATTATATTGACCGCTCGGTGTCCACCAACATCTTCCGACAGCTGCGCATTGATGTAACCTCTTAGGTACAGTGGCTTTCGGATGTTTGTAGCCCTTCTCACGTGGCTTCTCAAAGATAACCGGCCGTGGGCGCGATCAAACCGTGCATCGTAGCTCGTTGGTCCTTGGCGCGCAGAACTCGGCGGAAGTATGAACACCATGTTTGTGCGGCCGATGTCTTTGCATCGGCTTTTACTGTTTGGGGCGCCACTCTTTCCTTTTGGGCGATCTTCTGCTTCCAAGGTCCGAATTTTAACGGCCGATCGGGCCGTGCTTTCCTTAAAGCATGGAGGTCTTTCGCTTCCTCCAAGTTACGCAGCTGAACTCTACGCTTTTGGGTGTGTCTGAGCCCATCGGGACACCACCTTGGATGGTGATATCTGTCTTCTTCCCTGTCATCCATTGGCTCCTCGAGATCTTTTGCTCGAGCGAACTCCCTGTATCGGCTCTGAGGTGGAAGAGGCCCTAGACGCTTGAACACTGAAACTGGCCCCGTGTCCTCCTTCTGCTGTCCACATTCCGGGCAGTTATCGATCGTAGGCAATCGGCTCATTCCCGCATCCCAGCAATACTTGAAGAAAGGACAATCCCAATGTTTGTGCAGGCTTCCTTTTCTTTTGACGGTCCCCTAGCGAGGTGCTCATATCCTTCATCGTCTCCATCGCGGCGACGCCGGTCATCTTCGACGCTCATACTTGTTAAGGAGATGCGGAATGTGGCTTCGATATCGCACGCCTCACCTGTTCCTCGATTAAATATCGCTGTCATCGTGGCTGGGCGACCACGTGGACCAGCCTCCTCTCTTTCTTTGCCCGATAGCGACCGCCTTCCTCCTTATGCGTGCCATGGTGGTACCCAGATCCCGCCATATTAACATCGAACGAGAAATCCGGTGACGCCTCGTGGAGGATCGTGTTCTACCATGTTGACGCGGAAATGGGTTTGTGTCCACTTTCATGGCGAATCGCCCAAGGATCGACGTTTTGTTCTATCGCCGTTTGATCTGGCGACGTAGTTTTGCAATCATTGGTGGTGTGGGTGAACGAGTGATGCCACTTGCGATGGTCTTCCGTTCATCTCTTGAGCCAGAGGGATTTTGTGGCCTTCGGTAACTTCACCGCTTCTCCTTCAAGAAGAAATCGAATATCTTCTCGGCTTTGCTCACGTCAAGTCGAACCCTTTGCAGCCCTTGCTGCTTCACCCATTTGCAGGATACAGGATCTGCCCCCCGAGCCCATTCAGCCACGGCCACCTCCTGGTCTTGTGTAGGATCTTCTTCTTCTGTATCGACCAGGCCTATCGGACGTTTGAACTTGTCTTGGTACAACTTAGGGTGGCGCTGTTCATACATCGTCAGCTTCTGGGCCATGTGCGCCAATGAGTTGTACTCTACTTGGAAAGCCAGATCCTTGATAGGTGCTGAGAGACCCAACACTGCCAGCTCGACTGCTTCTTTTTCAGTTAAACGAGCTGAGTAACATCGGTTCTTGACAGTCCTGAAGCGCTGGATGTACTGCCACGATTTCTCGCTTGCCGCACTGCGCCAGTCCGCAATGCCAGCCTCGAGCCTCCGAATGATCTTGAATGTGGAACCGCTCTTCCAGTTGCTTCCGTGTCTGGATCGAATCGTGTGGCGCGAGGTGTACCACCCAAAAGCTGGTCCTGTCAGAGATTGCGCAAAGAACCTTACGCGCAACTGATCCGATGCTGAAATCATGCCTAACTGTGCCAGGTATCGGCTCACGTGCTCGATCGAGCTCGACCCTTCTGATCCGCTAAACCTTGAGAACTCAGGGATCCGATACTTGGTTGGCAGCGGAATCAGGTCAAACTCTTTGGGGTACGGCTTTGAATAGCCGATTGTCTTTCTTTTCGGCACGAAACCGAACTGGTCTCTCAAGATGGTACGGATTTGCTCCACTGTTTGAGCTGTAGGGGCTAGATTCTCATGATTCGTTCCAGTGGCATACTTGGCTAGCCACGCCTGTTTGTCGGCGTCCATCCCAGATATCGCTCGAAACGCCGCTCGAACTCCCCAGAAATCCTGCCGCAATCTAATCTGGTTGGTGCGTGTCGTTATTGCATCCCAAGCGTAGGTGCACACATATCCATGTGGGATTTCTTTAGGTGGCTCAAACAGGCGACAATCGCCTGTCGCCTCCCGACCTTGTAGACGACGACGCCGCTGCCCTAGTGGTTCCGGGCTGCAAGTGTGAATGGCAGCGGCCTGGCACGAGCGGTCTTTCTCCTGGTGAGTCCCAGAGTAGGCGACGGAGAGTAATGCGATGTTTCATGATCTCACGAACTACGCGAATCGCGATCCGCTCGGCGTTCACGGCTCTCGGAATGGCGGTGAAGAGAATGATCCACCATATAGTTGACTTCTGTCGCGAGCTCAGTGCGCTCCTAAGGAAAGGCAGACGGTCCACCTCATCAAGAGCACCTTGGTGAGAAACCTTTCCACGATGCCATGCTTACGGTCCTCTCAAAAGAGCCGATGAGATCGCCGAAGAGCTTTGATGTCATCATACTTTGCCTTGTGCTCCTCGGGCTGTCGTATGTGGTCGGTCCCCCATCTCAGCGTCGGATGTCGATCGGATCTTTATTGAAGGTCCCGGGCGTGCGAGAATGTGTTGCTGTCAAAACCCACGGCGAGTAGCGACGAGCAACACGAGTCGGGAGGCTCCAGGCTGCTGGTGGGCCCTGGTCCCTCGAACGGCCGCAAAACTCCGACACGCCGTGGCTTGGTTCGGCGTGCCACGACCTATACCTGGTCGAAGGTGAAGGATTGCCGATTGATTTCTGCATGGTAAACAGGTATACGTAAAATTCGAGCCGTGACCGGCTCCTAGGTTTCCCTGTGAATCGGCTCCTAGAGCCGATTATCCCATGGTTCTGCATTAGATCTACGATAACATGGGGTTTTGCTTCATCATTACAAGTTAAATCGATCTGACGGTTTAATGTTTTCACCACGAATCGGGCGTCCTACACGTAATTGAGCCTGGTAGATACAAAAGATGATAGAAAACTAACCCTAGAGGAGGCCTAACAACCGACATAAAGTCAATTACCGGAACAACTCCTCTCGAGCTAGAAAACCATATCCTTACGTACTACTGGATCGTTCAACCCGTTTGCAAGGCCTAACTGCGTGTATATCAAACTAACCTTGGAGAACAAGGCATAACCATAAGAGATCGAGACAACTAAATAAAGATCAAGCAAGATGCTACCCTCGCACCCGGGAAAAGGTGCAAAGGTAGCGAGGCAACTAGAGGTAGCATAACTTCAACAATCATAGCGAAAAGTACCGATGCTAACCTAAACAAATCTATGATAATAGTATTACTCGCCATCAATAAGGCTTCAGTACGAGTAACACCAAATAACGCATAAGCAAAATACTTCCTAGATCGCAAGATGCGATCTAGGCAGCATGACACTTACCCGAAAGAAACCCTAGAAACAAGGGGTGGCGATGCGCCGAGATTGTGTTTGTTGTGAACGTGATTGTCCTCCTTTTCTCGATAACCTTAGGTACATATTTATAGTCCGGAGACTTTCTATCTTTGGAATAACTCTACAAATCTATCTCTTACCTAAACCGAAACGGAACCTACTACAATATACATATACACGGGCAATTTAGCCCAAATCCACGCGCAAGGCCGATTCAACAACACGTCGCATATACGTATCTTCCAAGCCCATCTTGATTACGGCCCATCTCCTCCTTTGGCCAAAATATGGCGATAACAGTTAGATAGATGGTCTTCATAAGGATTGATACCATGGAGCTTACAGAAGAGTTTAAGCTTCCGGAAAGGAAGGTTTCCAACGGAAAGATCATGACCACAGACTTTGATGGAGTACCTCTACTAAATGGATTGAGTAGAGATTTCAGGTTGCAGAGATATGAATCAACAAAACCAAGCCGTTGAACTACTTTGGACACGGAAGGGTCACTCTTTCATCCAACAGAAGGCTTAAGATAGAGAGGTGTTTTGGTGGGGAGGACTCTTTAAGAGTCATAAGAAGCATGTCGCAAGAGGAACTGCTGACTACCAAAATCATATTCACTCTTGAAACATGGTTGAGAAAATGAAGGAAACACTTTATTCATCCAGGTCTATCAAGATCTTTGCCAAAGATCATGATATCACTTTACACCACTAAGATGAATAGTTAAGAAGATTCCCGATGACACGAGAAGAAAGAAACATCATTCTCAGACTTCAATTACTTGGCACAACAAGGTTCTTGGCAACATAAAGAGTCTGGAGGATCGACCGAGAGACATTCAACAACACTACTTCAAATGTTCTCCTTGATGTTCGAGGAATCAATCATCAAGTAAAGGTCGGACTTCGGAGACAAAGGAGACCATAAGCACAACTCCTATAACAAATCATAGAAGAAGCCTTATGAAGAGTGGTTGTTATTGCTGATTCAAGTGAATATGACAAAAGGTCTTTCCGGCTAAGTGTGTGTCAACCATTACAACAATCTTGCCAGACTACAGAGAGACCTATATCAAAACCTTGAGGAACACCAACCATCGTATCTACTTGAGATTCAGATTTGGTTAGGCGAGATGATTCTTCAGAATCAGCAGGTCTAAATAGAAAGTTTGTAACATTTACCACAAAGATAAAGTTACTAGATTCTCAAGATATGGACTATAATGTCAATATCTAAAAGAATGAGCTAGATTGCTAGACCCATATATTTAGCAACTTGTCGATAGACAACTTCCTACATATGAAGTACTAACAATAAAATACACATGTATCCTTTAGGAACAGAGTTAACTCTACTCAAATCCACAGCAACATCTTTCAACATTTGCACGTGAATTGGAGAAGGTTACTTCTAACATCTAGAACACATACTTCGAGATGACTCGAGGATGGTTCTTGAAAGTTTCCAACATTAATGTCAATTGTTCCATATGAATCTTGTCTAGCATGGAAAAGATAAGAATGTCATTGATGGGCTCAACAACAAACTTATCAGGGTACTCCAAGAAGATGGACTCACATGTTGCTTGAACAAGGCAAAAGTATTGTTCAGACCAAAAACATGAGGATGTACTCAAGAGAAACATCACAAGTAGAAACATCATCAAGATAGTCCTTGGAACTGAGTTTGATTTGACGATATCCCAAATCAAATCAAAGGTAGGGAACGATAACATATCCATAAAGGAAATACTATCTTGGACAGTGCTACCGTCCAACGCCGCACATACATGCTTCAGAGCGGCGGCTGTATTCACAGGGATTCTGCTGCTCTGTTGGATTCACGGGGATACCTGCTCGGTTGGATACATGCTCCCGGGGGAGCGGCGGCTGTATTCCCGAGCTCCCGAACTACAGCGCTAGTAATTGCCAGATTAACTAGGACATGGATGATTAATAACTGCCAGATTAATTTTACCTAGTTACCATATTTAATTGTTACTAACTACTAGACTAATTAGGTTTAGCGGAAAATGTGAGACAAATGAAGCCCAGGTGCAATTGTTACTAGTAACTGCTAGATTAATTAGGTCCAAATTTCCAGATTAAATATAGCTTAGTTGTCCGGTTCAACAGTTAGTAATTTTTATACTTACTGTATTGGTACTAATTGCGAGATTACTAACTGTCAGCTACGTATAGTTTCCAGATTGATTAAACCTAATTGCCATATTAAATTGGTGCTAGCTACCCGATTAATCAGGTACACCTCAAAATTTGCAGCCGTACTGAGAGGAATTCATCATTGTCAAGGAAATTTGGCCATATTAAGTTCACATGAAAAATCGAGAGTATTACCGTGAAAAATACATACATACGTGGATCGGTCGCCCAGCCGGCTGGCTGCCGCGGTCAAGGTGTGCGTATTGGTATGATGCCGCTGCACAACACGCCACGCGTTAGATTTTCCCTACTATCTTTCTTCACCGCAACAAAATTAGACAACCTTTTAAGAAGGAACAAAGTCGGATAAAGCTCAACTCTCCATGTTGTTGTTTATTCTCAACCAACTATTTCAGGGGTATCCAGTATGGATCATTGGAGAAAGGAGCAGTTTAGAGAACTTGCTTGCTCAAGAACCTGACAACACGGTCATGTGGCAACAAGGGATACTTCTAGAATGACATGCAGACTATCACGAACCACCGATATTTCACTTAGTTCGAGAGGAGACTTGCTTGTAAGGCAAGAGGACGTAGTCTCAGAGCTACGGCATGATCCTAACTCTTTGACTGATGAGAGTGCACCAGAATAGCGGACATGGTAGCACGATCATTCTTTGCTTAGTGATAGGGTTAACCAATCACGCTAAGAATAACTCAAATGTCCTTTGAGTTCTGAGCAATAAAAATTGCTACGAATCTCGGATAGACACATTATTACGGACATGCATCACTCACGAGCACGAGAGCTCAAGGAAGGGTGGATAAAGATGTGTATAAGCATCACTTCATTAAGGGGTTATGAAACTCAGCACGACCTCTTAATACAAAGGAGTGTGATATGTTAAGGTGGAACAGACAAAATCTTATCAACGCCTCTTGATCTACAGATTACAACACTTTGACCTGGTCCTAGATACGACGAGGTACTGGAGTTTGTTTCTCCTGACATCCCAAAATGGTTTGTCATGACAGACCACAAGAGTATCTTGCATCGGAAGACACCAATGTAGATAACTACTTGGCTACCAACTAGTAGACAAAGGTCGGAAAACAACAAGGGGAAAAGAACATGCTCATGATAGAATCTCAAGATGTGGATGCATAAGTCAACAATCTTCCAAAAACCAATGCAGAGAAGGGAAATGGTGTGGCAGAGTCACGAATATAGATGCGAGACTCTCGAGGAATACTCTTGTCGTGATCTATTTGGTTCCATTAAAGAACATCTGCCATAACTAGTGGTAGGGAAGTCCTTAGTTATCACAGTTCAATCGTGACAAAAACCACAAGCTTGAAGGCCAAAATTGTATTACCAACCATCCCGAGGTAATGTATGAACATTAACGATAGGGGTCAAAGAAAGGATCTTGAGTTAAAGGTCAGCTTCATGTACAAGATTCACAACACCAGAATCCAGCATAATCAGGGATCTTAGGTTCAAGTCCAAGGGTTAAAACCCAAAGAGAGGAATAGCTACTGCTTGAGTGACGTAGCGTACACTGAAGTTAGTAACCACGAAGTATCTTCCAAGAGAAGAAATGATTTCTGAAGTACCCAACAAACGAAAAGGAGGCACACGAGGCGAAAGGAAACCTCGAAGCCTAGAACAGGACATTGAGGAACCATCAACATGATGTTGTGGACCCATAAAATAGAGAGATTATGATAGAAAGAAATCTCTCAGAAGAAAACAAACAAAGGGAAACATGGAACACACACAACTGACTCTAGAGAACTCAACACTAGGTCAAATGGTTGAGAACCGGCAGGCCTGAAGAGGCACCTAAGCTTTGAAAGTTTAGAAGAGATATCAAAGCTTTTCCAAAATCAACACCAGATAAGATAACCCAGAATTAGAGCGAAACTGGATAAGGAATAAAAGAAGCAAACTAGATTTTTTGCAAATACTTTTCATCTTTAAAATAGTTTTCACAAGCACTAGACTCAACATCGACCAGTAGCAAGGTTTTCCTACGGTCGGTACTGCTCTGATACCAAAAACCTGTGACACCCTCGGGATCAGGGCTAAACAAATACTAGACCTCCGTCTGACATAAGCTTAACCTTGAGCTCAAGAATATCTAGTGAAGAATCGGTAACACAACAGTGACCCTATGACACAAAATTTATTACAGCAAGCTCATAACTGAGCGAAGAGCAAAATTATTACAAGCAGAGGTCACTGACCACAAACATCAAACAACGGAAGGCAAATTATGCTATTAAGTATAGCAAACTTAACAAATGGCCTAAGAGGCCCGGAGCATAACGATGAAGTCCGAGCCCATAGATTCCAGGCTGCCGGCCGGGAACCCCAAGCTACTCGTCGATGTCGATGTAGTACCAAACTCATCTTTAAGGGAACACTTACTCTGTCAAAATCATCAACAAATCAAGGGTGAGTACAGGGTGTACTCCGCAAGACTTATGGCTGGTGGAGTTGTTTTGCATAAAGCCATCTTTGTTTATAAAACAAGAGAGAGAAGAAGCTCGTCTAATCAGAGTATTTTAAAAGGGGATTAGAGAGCGACATCTCCGAAATATTGATCATCATCTTTTGATATCCACCAAGTCATCATCATCTACCAACTAGGATCACCCCCTTGTACCCATGAGGAAGCATCCTTAAGCACACGTTGAACTGCCAAGTTCTATGATTAGGTTAGAGTTCTCTATGATCTTAGAATCTAGTCACCAAGCGTTCATAACCGTGAACACGACTTTTCGAAAAGGTTTAACCCTGCAGGGGTGTACAACTTTACCCACACGTACCAACCGACTCTTAATGCCAAGCTATTAGCCCTCTTCCTTGAAGGCCGACAGAGGGTGGTTGGCCACGACCTTTACCTTGCTTTCGCCGAGACCATGAGTCACGCAATAAGGATGGTTCCGCCGTAACGGGTCAAGTCCTGAAGCCGGTCCTTAAAGATGTGAGGCGAGGTTGGTTTACCATGGGCTCTATCTACCCTAAGCAACCCGGTCCACGCTTCCCTACCTGTTATGAATGCACCTCCTTCACCACCTTCGAGAAGATCCAGAATGCATGTCGAATGGAAGGCCCGAACTATGTGACTCATGGAATCTACTAGGCAAGTTAATCAGACGAGGGGTTCCCAAGCCACGTGTGGTTGTACGCTCGTCTCGGTTCCAAAGGCAAGAACTCGGTTCCTAGTGGTGGCGAGCATGGGACTAGAAAAACCACATCCCACCGTGGCCTCTCATACAAGCCTTAGCATGTTTAATCTCATATCACCTCTAATATTATCTCATCACGTTCTCCTGTCATACTAGATTCTCTGCATCTGATACATCATCTGGATGGACCAGACTCAACAGCTATGCATGGCTAAGCAGGACACAAATACAAGCTCTAGCAGTGCACATAAGCCAAACCTAGTTATGCTAGGAGTAGTGGATCAGGTAATATAAGATCAAAGAGAGTAATGCAATAGATAGGATACTCTATCTATCGATAAAAGACCACAGTAGAATAGTATGCATCATGGCAGGAATTGAAATGCTTTCAGAATCATAGGATTATATCATGGCGGGGCTATGCTTGCCTTTTCCAGTTAATAATAGATAAGCAGATATTCGGGAGCCTTTTACTTGACTTGATTACAGTTGGTCAAGGATTATTCGTCGATCTTTGATGGTATTGACCTCGGTCTTCGATCTCGATCTCGATATTGTATTGTACCGAGGAAAAACCAAACACCGGAAAGAAAGGAAACAATCAACACATTGCGTAGATGCAATGCTCAAACAAGGATGATTATATGAAAAGTTAAATTGCATTGAAATGTAACCCTAAGGCATGCTCGATAGTTTAAACGGGGTTCCGAGGGGTGAAAACCCTAACTTGGGGAAACTCCGGATGTATATGAGAGGGGTTGGTTTGTTCTTCTAATTAAACTTGTCATTTAAGTTGCTTAACAATGCATGATTATAGCTTAATTGGATAGATCTCATTTTTCTGAACATTTTGATACATTATTTGTATTTTTCTGACTTATAAATAATTAGATATTGAATTTACAAGTTTTATTCAATTTCTGGATTTATGAAACCATTTTAAATTAGTTACTGCATCACTATGACGCAAAGCTGATGCCAGCATAGGGTTTGGGTCATTTTTCATAGGGGCAGAGCCTAGCTAGAGAGGCTGACCTGTGGGCCAGAGGCCACATAGGCACCACGTGGACTCCACGCACGAAGCACTAGACGGCGGCGCGGGACGACGGAGGAGGGCACAAGGGACTGCGGGACCTTTCCTATTCAAATCAGCGCATCGAGGCGGACCTAATAGGGGAGGCACCGCTACGGATTGGTCACCGGAGAGAGCTACACGGTGGCGCCCGACGACGTCGGACGGCGAGCTACGACGGCAGCAAGCTACAGAGGGATAGGAAGGAAGGGGAAGGGTCCTTGAGGACCAGCAGCTCACCATGCAGCTAACAGGGGTGACAGCGAGGCCGGAGGTGGACTGGAACGACGACAGGGTCGACGGCGGTGGTCGTCGGTGACGAAGAAGACGGCGTCGATGGCGACGATTTCGAGCGCCAGGGCTCGATTCCATTGGAGGGGAGGGTCAGCACGATGAGGTGGAGCTCGAGGTGGCCTCGGTTGAGCGAGGGGAGGCCAGAGATGGCAGGGCGACGGGGCGGCCGGAGCTACGATTTCGGAAGCTCACAGGAGGAGAGGGCCAGAGCGAGAGAGGAAGGGATAAGGCCAGGGAAGGAGGAGACGGACATGGCGCGGCGTTCTTATCCTCAACCAGGGGCGGCGGGGAGCATCGCGGCGGCTGGAGGCGATCGACAGCGAGTGGCGCGGCACCGAGGTGCTTCCCGTCGTCAACAAAGACGACGAGGGCGAAACAGTACGTGGCACGGGCAGCGTTGGGCTGCTAGTGGGCCGCGGGGTGTTGTGAGGGCGACAGAGAGAGGAGAGGGAAGAGATGGGCTTGCCCAGATTAGCTGCTGGTACTATTTTTATTTCTAAAACATTTTCCAACTCTGTTTCTAATTTCTCTTTTGTATTTTGAGTTTCAAATCTATTTTTGGATGTTTTAAAATTACTAGAAGCTTTTGTAAAATATACCAACTATTGTGGGGCCCTTTTACTCAGATTGGGCTCCACACATTTTGATAGTTTTCAAAATATTTGAACCATTTGAATTGTTTCAAACAGGGGAAAAAGGTTAGGGTTTTATTATTTTCTTCAATGCACATTTTAAGGCATGATGCTTATGAATGTGCAATCAAAACCGTAATGTAAGATTAACTAAAACTGGGGTGTTACATATATGTTCTTTTGAGGATCATATTTATCATTATTTATGGGACTTTCCTACAAAGTCCCTTTCATTGGTATGCAATTTCCAGGAGGCAGAAAACCTCCTTTTTCATGTTTTTGCTGTTTCAGGTCCTTCAAGACGTCAAAAAATTGAAGGAAAATACCTGATGAGTTTTTCACCTGGAGAAGGACTGTGGGCTAAAGAATGAAGCGAGGGGAGCCACGAGGCCCAAAAGAGGGCAGGTGGCGCGCCCACCCCCTAGGCGCGCCACCCATGCTCTTTTGGCCCACAAGCATCGCCTCGACTCCTCCTTTTGACAGACGCCTCCGTATTGCCAGAAAACCTACGCCATATTTTTCTCATGATTTATAGAGGCGGCGGAGGAGGCGAAAGTTCTCTCCTACTCCGGGAGAGGGCAGATTCTGCTGCACCGGAGCCTCCAGTGAGGGGGAAATCGATGCCATCGTCATCACTACTCCTCCTAGGTGCAGGGGAGGCCTCTCCATCAACATCTCCACCAGCACCATCATCATCGCCATCACCATCACCATCACCATATCCAATATCCATCTCGTTCCCCTCATAGTTTGTGACTGATTAAACCCCGGATATTTTTAAGGGCTATTTACATGTTTGTGATTAGCATCTTGTCATTATTTGGTGGAGATATTATATTTTCAGATTGTGGTGTATGCTATATGCTATTGTTCCATATCATGTTTGCCACTTGTGAGTCGATCCCCATGTTCCCGAGGGCATAGGATGAATTGGCTATGATTTCCATATAATATGCAATGAGTATGTGGTCCAGTTTTTATCTTTTATATTGTTCTATGATGGTTTTATGCGAACATCGACTGCATATTACTTCACCTATATGGGCTCGATGCAATGATAGGGAATGTTAGGGACGTAATTGAAAGAAATCGTTTCCCAATACTTTGAGTTGCATTGGAGGGATTATATGTCGGGGACCAATGAACTTATTGCTATGTTGGGACATCTATGTCTTAATGATTCTTAGATGTTCATGTGAATGGCTCTAGGTCGAACCATCATAAGTGGTGTGTTTTGATCATATTTAAGGCTGCACCTAATTTAGGCTCCGCCCTAAGGGAATGGAAGTTGAGAACATATTCACCATATTGTGTAGAAATCTTTATGTGCTAAGTAAACCCATGCCGCCTTCCGGAACGCTTGTCACATATAAGTTCACACACACTTGATCTTGTCCTCTTGCCGCATAGAGGATTGGGCTTTATCTCATTGAGATCATTTACTTATTGCTATTTACTTTCAGCACTTTATATTCTTGCAAACTACAAACCCAAAAACACCAACTATTGCATTTACTATTATTTTCTTTGTCAAATTTGCTAACCAATACCCTCAGATCCTCATGGGTTCGACAACCTTTATTTATTGAAAAGTACTACAACTGATTAGCTGCACTTGGGAGTTGTCAAGAAACTTTTCTGGCGCCATTGCCGGGGAGCGTTGTGCTATTGGTAAGCTGTTTGGTAAGGAAACTTGAAATCTATTTTTTATCTTTTTACTATTGTTTTATCATGGATTTATCAAACTATAAAGGATTGGAACTCACCTTATTTGAGTACCTTCATGATAAATATAAAGAGAAGATTGAGAAGCCTACTAAACCAAAATTATAATATCAAATCCGTATTGGTATTGTTGAAAGATCTAGGAGGTAACTTTTGCAGGTGATGGAAGCCAAACTGCTATGGGGCATTTATATGAAATTGAAGAAATATGTTCCCTATTTATACTTGCAGGTATTCATGAGACTGAAGTAAGAGGGAAGCCATTATTTTTATCTTTATCTGGTAAAGCTCGCGAATGGTATAGATCTCTAGATGATAAATACCATCTTGATTGGGACAATTTGAGAGGAAGGATTTCTATCTTAAATATTATACTCCTAAAGAAGCTTATTATGACCGTTGCCATATTTATAACTTTTGGCCTCATAATGGAGAAAGTATTTCTCAAGCTTGGGGGAGATTAAAGGGTCTTCTTTGTTAAAATCCTTGTCATGGTATTCCTGAAAGCATTGTCTTAATAATTTTTTTTGTCAGATTGCCTCAGCATCATAGGGACTGCCTACATAATTCTTCTGGAGGAAGTTTCACTAATAAAACTCAAGAGGAGGTAGTAGATTTATTGGAAACTATTTCTCAAAATACTGATGCTTGGGATCTTGACAAAGATAATAAACCAGGTTTGGAATATGAATATTCATGTGTAGAGATTTTATCTACTTCTATATTATTTAAGGAACTTAAGAACAGGTTTGGCGTTGACCCTCATGTTTTAGTAGAAACTGCTAAATCTTTTGCTAACCATCTTAATATCCCAAATAAAGGATTTAATGTATTTGTTGAACCTCTTAAAAATTCTACATATGTTTCTAAAGTTGTGAAATAGGTTCATCAAGTCTCATCTGCTAAAATAGAAGAAATCTTTGAAGCTCCTCCTTATCCAAGCAAAGTGAAGGAAAATTTATTCACTACTGTTACTAATAAGAGTGCTAGAATATGTTATGAACAAATTCAAGTCCAACTTCAAATTTCGGCCATTAAAGAATTGAATGAAGAAATACCTTGTGATGTTTATTTATGTGAAGATTCTACCAAGGAAGGTAACCACTAGAGTTCGTAAACCTATCATATCATGTGATATTGGGACTTCATGTTATCATGGACTTTGTAATATTGTAGAAAGTATAAGTGTGATTACATATTCTCTATATCTTGAAATCAAGGTTGATATTGATCCCATCAACATGGAAGAGACAGGTATAACTATTCAACTTGCTAATAAATAATATATTTGTCCTCTTGGTATTGTTAGAGGTGTTGAAGTGTTAGTTGGAAATATTAGATATCCTGCTAATTTCATTGTGCTTGGTTGCTCCCAAGATGCATTTTGCCCTATTATATTTGGTAGAACTTTCCTACATACTGTTGGTGCTGAAATTAATTTGTTAAAAGAGAGTATTCATTAAATTTGCTAGTGAAAGACTTGAGTTTAACTTCTGAAAGTTTACAGATAAACATTTAGAAAATGAAAAAATATATAAAGATATAGTGGAGACTCTTTCTTCAGTGGCAATTGCTTCATCGGACGCGATGGAACAGTATGTCCTGAATCAAGAGGAGCCATTTGATGATGAAGAGAAAGAAGCTTTAGAACAAATACTATCTCAACAACCACCTTAGCTGCAATTACATATTCCACCTGATAATCTAGGAGAACTACCACCACCTAAATAAGAACCTAGTTTTGAACTTAAACCATTGCCTGATGATATGAAATATGCATTCGTTGATGATAAGAAAATATATCCTGTTATTATTAGTACTAACCTTTTAGATGAAGAATAATCAAAATTACTGGAAGTATTAAGAGCTCATAGGCCATCCATTGGCTATTCACTTGATGATTTGAAAGGTATAATCCCCGCTTTATGCATGCATAATATTAACTTGGAAGAAGATGCAAAGCCTGTTGTTGACTATCAATGCTGTCTTCATCCAAGAATGAAAGAAGTGGTAAGAAAAGAGGTAATCGAACTCATTAAGGCAGGTATTATCTATCCCATAGCTCATAGTAAATGGGTAAGTCATGTCCACTATGTGCCTAAAAAGGGTGGAATCACTATGGTTCCAAATGATGAAAATGAACTTGTTGCTCAACGTACTATTACTGTTTATAGAATGTGTATTGATTATAGGAAACTTAATAAGGCAACTCGTAAAGATCATTATCCTCTACCATTAATTGATCAAATGGTTGAAAGATTGTCCAAACACTCTCACTTTTGTTATTTAGATGGTTATTCAGGATTTTCAGAGATTCCGGTGCACAAGGATGATCAAGAGAAGACTACTTTCACATGTCCCTTTGCTACTTCTGATTATAGGAGAATGACATTCGGTTAGTGCAATGCTCCTGCTACTTTTCAAAGATGCATGAATGCTATATTTGCTGATTATATTGAGAAAATTATGGAAGTATTCATGGATGACTTTTCTATGTATGGTACCTCTTTTGAAAACTGCTTGTTTAATCTTAACAAAGTTTTGCAGCGTTGTGAGGACCAACACTTAGTCCTAAACTAGGAGAAGTGCCATTTCATGGTGACAGAAGGTGTTGTTCTTGGACACCGAATTTCAGGTAGAGGCATTGAAGTGGACCGCGCCAAGCTAGAAGCCATAAAGAAGCTACCATATCCTAGGGATATAAGAGGTATAAGAAGCTTTCTTGGTCATGCTGGTTTCTATCAAAGGTTTATCAAAGACTTTTCAAAAATATCTAAGCCTCTAACAAATATTTTGCAAAAATAAGTTATATTCTCTTTTAATGATGATTGTGTAGAGTATTTTGATGTTTTAAAGGATGCTTTGATAAGTGTTCCTATAATTCAATCTGTCGTGGGAATAGTCATGGCAGATGCTGCAATCGGCAGCGAGTAGTAGAACGAGGGGCAAGGGCGGCCAGCCATCTGCGGTGCGAGATGAGGGCAAAGACACAGGGGTTTACCCAGGTTCAGCCCCCCGGAGGGTAAAGACCTACTCCTGCTAGATTGTATTATCAAGGTGTTACAATGGGCGAGCTCGGCGGCTAGGCGCGAGTCGCTTGGGTGTATCAGGGAACGTATCTCTACTCGCCCTATAGGGAGGTTTATATAGGCTCACCTCCCCTAGGGTTTACATATCTCAACCGATTTAGTTAAAGCTTCGGTAGTCGTTTAACCTAATCCGACTAGGCCTATCTACTCGCATGGGCCTTCAGCCTTCCGCCGGTGCCTTCTTTGGGCTTTAATCCACTCGCCGTTATGCAGGCCCACTCACTCCACGGGCCGGAACGCCCCGGGTATACCCCAGTAGGCATATCCCCATCAGTAGTCCCCGAGGCCATCGTCGATTAGGCGTAGGTGGTTGCTGGCAGTCGGAGTACATGGCTTCAGAGTAGGCATCCAGTCGAATCATTGGCGGGCTCCTGTACAAAGGAGAAAACCAGTGATCCAAGTCGCGGCTTTGGCGAGTCGAGCCAGCGAAACACTGTCATAGTGATTGGGTCGGCGAGCCAAGTGGCCGGAGTTGGACCGTCAGGCGTGGTCAAACTAGCCATTGGGGTAATCCAACGGTAACTTTTGGCGTAATCATCGCGCGGTAAAGGCTTCCTGATTTGGCGGGTAACATCCATTATATAAGGGGAATGGCAGGCGATCAGAGAGCCAACATCTCACTACCTCTTCCGACTGCGCGCATTTTCCTTCCCTCGCATCGCGATCCAGCCGACCCAAAATCCCCCGAGCCCCAACAACCTCTCGGCCATGGCCCTTTCCACCAAACCGTGGGGTAGGTCTAAGTGCACAAGGGCGCAACTGGCCTCCTTCGAGGAGGCCGGGATCCTACGAGCCGGCTGTTGGCGTACTCCCGCAGCCGGAGAGACGACCCCGAACCCGCGAGAGAGGTAATTCATCTGTTTCACCAGTCATCTCGAGCGGGGGCTAGGGTTTCCTACATCCTTGTTCTTCCGGGCGCCGCACCTATTACGGATCCAGCCTTGGACCGGGTCCCCACAACATCGAGCAGCTCGCCATCTTCGTGGCGTTCTGCGAATGCTACTTGGGCTGCCGGCCCTACTTCCCCTTGTGGCAAGATCTGTTCCACGGACGGATCAGCCGCGAGGAAGCAGGCGGCCCAATGCTAGCCGCGGGCGGCCTGACATTCCAACTCAAGTCCAAAGCCTCATTCTTTGATCTGATGCTGCCCACCAAGGCAGCAAGCGACTGGAAGAAGTCGTGGTTCTACGTGGCCGAGGCGACCCTGGAGGACATAGCGGCGATCCCGTGGTACTCCGCCAATCGGTCCGAGCCGCGCCATCTCCAAGTCGGCAAGCTCCCCAACGACCAGCGGATGGTCGTCAATGAGATTCTCCAGACCATCCGTGGTCTGAAAAAGAAGGGCTTCGCATTTACAACTGATAATCGCTGGGCGGCGGCTCGTCTCCGCCGCCTGCATGACTACTACATGTACCAGTACACGGGCCGAGGAGACTCGACGAAGGCCTGCCTCGACGAGTGGAAACTGGAGGACTACCTCCCAGCACTGAAGAAGATTACCCAGGCGGTGTACCTAGATGCGCAGGCTGGGGTCGCCCCTATAGCGCGAAGCGTCCAGCTCCAACGGTAATCACCTTACTTTGCTCACATACCGCAATCTATGCGATCCGATTCATTCAGACCATTCGTCGTGTTCCAAGTGGTGGAAGGGTGGCTCCCTCCTTTGGACGACGAGAGCTCGGGCTCATCCGCCCAGGACGTGGGCGAGTCACCGCCCGCCAGAGGCGACGAGGACGACGATGACGAGTCCGAAGAGGAGGTCGCCCCGCTGGTCCGAAAGACCCGCGGACAACGACAGCGCGAGATCGAGGCAAGCAGAAGCCTCGAGCGTCATGATGACGACGACGAGCTCCCGAGACCACCTCGCCGTCAAGCCACTCCGTCGAAGAAGAAGAAGAAGGAAAAGGAGGCAAGGCCCCAAGAAGAAGACGGCCATCAAAGCCGCCTCGCCGCCGACTCGGGCGAAAGCTCGATGCTCCCAGCCCACCGGTGATGACGCCACGGTGGACAGCCGCTACTGACGCGGCGATCGTGGGAAGTGCGCTGGCTTCAATGCCTCCGCCATTCGCCCGGCCTGGGGAGGCTCCACTGCAGCGGCCGCAAGGAGGCTCCGGCTATAGCGACTTCGCCTCGCAAGGAGGCTCTTGCCGAGGATTTCCCAGAGGCTCCAGCTGCGGCCTCAATGACGAAGAAGCCGTCCGTGTCTTGGGCACGCGATGTCCTGGAGATGGGGCTCAGTCGCCGACTGGGCCCTGAATCGAAAACCGTCCGCCTCCGTGACGGGCTACGTTCATCCCGTCGCCAAGTGAGTGCACTCACCTTCCTTGCTTTTCATAACTCTTCGCTTGTTTTTGCTTATTCGATTGATGCAGGACCGAGTGAAGAGGATGGGCCATCCGACCGCGGGCTAAGGTGCCACCGCCGTTAGCGAGGAGGACCCTTCCGCAAGAGGAAGGCGGACGAGGTCATCGACCGGCAGATGGCAGCAAGAAGGCCAAGGGTGGCGACACCGTCACTATCTCGACACGGCGGCGGTTGCACCCGGGCCCGTGATGGAGGCAGCCGCCCACGGGAGGGCGCTTGTTCGAACCAGAGGCGACCTCCCTTGGAGCGGGTGCCTCTATTGCTACCTTCCCACGCTTCGTGACCAAGGCGGCCACGGCGAGTGGAGCTGCGCCCTCGAGCCATGCTCCTGGGACCTCCGATGCTGAAGTCGACCAACGTCGTGGGCACACGCCGGCGTTACTCGCGTCCGTGGACGCGATAAAACTCCATGGCATGCTTGGCGCAGCCATCCAGGTACATCCAGTCCCCGAGGATCAGGTCGGTGCTCTGCAGCGGCTTGATTCTTATAACTTCTCATCTTTTTATTTTCGCATCCAGTCCCCGAGTGCGCACGTGCTAAATTTTAGTGGGTGAGCACTTAGGAATTTCTTGATCGCCAGTCCCCGAGTGCGCACTCGCTGAATTTCAGCGGGTGGGCACTTAGGAATTTCTTGATCGCCAGTCCCCGAGTGCGCACTCGCTGAATTTCAGCGGGTGGGCACTTTGAAATTTCTTGATCGCCAGTCCCCGAGTGCACACTTCGCTAAATTTTAGTGGGTGGGCACTTAGGAATTTTGCTGTGACTAACTTTTTCGGTGATGTGCAGGGTTTGCAGCTTGGGTCGGCGGACCGATTGGCCGCGAAGCAGCGCGCGGAGAAGGAGCCACCGCCCGTGAAGCGAACAAAGAGCTTCATGCTTTTGCTGCGAAGGCAGAGGAAGCTCGCCAGGGGCTTGTCCCCGCTGGTGAATTGGCGGCGGCGCAATCGGCCTTGAGTGCCGCTGAACAGCGGATCGCCAACCTCAAGCGCGAGCTGCGGGAAGCGAAGGAAGAAGCGGCTTCGGCTGACGGGCGAGCTAAGGCTGCCATTGCAGCCGCTGAGGAGGATCGCAAGGTGTCGGAAGTCCTTATTGCTGGACTTCAGGACGACCATACATCGCTTCAATGCTTCATCACGGAACTCGCCTCACGCTGCTTGGTGAGTACATCTTCCTTCCGTGGTTGTGTCTTTTGTGGTGTCCGTCGCACTCATTATTGTCTTCTAATCGCAGGTCGCATCATTGATAGCGAAGGAGAGGCGAGCTCACTCGACGCGAGGCAGTGCGTAAGTATGCTCGTTGATTCGGCGACATTGTTGGCAACGCATCCGCGTCATCTCCAAGAGATATCCCACGGAGGTGATTCCCGACCTCGAGGTGTGGAAATATTTGGAGAAGGCCCGCGGTCGTTGAATACATGACGCGTCGGGCGTTTCGGCTGAGCGCCGACGGCCTCGAGCCTTGACTCCCACTTCCCGAGGATTTCGACATCGATGTGACGAGTGGATATCCATCGCCGACCGGCGCGGTGGAGCTGTCCGAGGTCCTCGTTGTGACCGCCGCCACGTACTCGTAACGCGGTTCCGGGCAATGGGCGACCTCCTTCCGTACCAGAGACGGTCGTCGCGTCAACGACCCGAGCCGCGATCGTGACTTCAAGGTCGAGCAACCTTTTCGCGGGCGATGGCGGGTGAATCGACGATGTATCCATCAAGTACACGCGCTCATCCGCAATCGCCGGATGTTGGCGAGTCGTCGTCAAGCCTGTAGAGTAGGATAGTTTGCCCGGTGGCGTTAGGCAGTTCGCCACGCGGCATATTTTGTAACATGAAACAATGCATTATGCGAATGAATGAGACGTTGTGTCTATTTTGTTATTTGTTGTGTGTTTGTGATTGATTTTTGAACGAGCCCCCGAGCGCGTCCGCCCTTTTTGTGGGGTTTACCTCATATATGATGTATGTGTTGTGGTCATGTGTTTTGATGGTTTGGTCGACTCGCCCGAGCTCAAGAGCCACCGCTAGGAGACTCCTTGAGTGCTCAGATTTACTGCTTTCCGTGCGCAAACGAGGTCGGGTGGCCGAGTCCCCGAGCGTGGTACTTGGTAGTTCTAGGCGCGACTCGAGGGTGGTTGAGGACTTGGCGCGTTGGTGAGAGCGCGTCACTCCTGCCTGGCCCGTGGGGTCAGTTGCGTGGCGAGTCCAGGGCATGTTCTCTTACTTGGCGTTTTCTCGACCGCCATTTAATCGGGTCTTCAGTCCCCGAGCGTGGTACTTAGCTGTTCGAGTCGCTATGCCGAGGATGCGGAGGACCAAGGTCGCTGTGAGAAGCGAGGGCAGTTGTCTTGGCTCATAGAACCAGTCGAGCTAGGCGAATCCAATGGGGCTCCGGTGGGCGTTTTTCGTGGACGATGCAAGACCTGAGGTGATTCTGGTTTACGCCGCACTACTTAGCCGTTCGATCGCTGTACCAAAGGTTGACTTCGCTAGCTTAACGCTGTTATTACGAAAAGCAGTGGCACAAGTCATGGAGAGTAGGCGCAATTTGCGGTAACCGCTTTCTTTTTATTTCATAGCGATCGAGAGTACATGTGGGGTTCTAGGAGTAGAACTTCCGTAGGAGGTTTACATTCCATGGTCGCTGACGCCGAGTTCGCCGTCCCCGCGACGCCGATGAGGTAGTAGGCGCCGCTGCCGAGCACGCCCGATAGCGAATGGGCCTTCCCACGGAGGGGAGAGCTTGTGCATGCCCTTCTTGTCCTGGATGAGGCGTAACACCAGGTCGCCTTCCTGGAAGGTGCGAGCTTTCACCCGCCGTCTGTGGTAGCGGAGGAGTCCTTGCTGGTAGATGGCAGTGCGTGACCGAGCGAGGTCGCGTGCTTCATCTATTTGGTCGATCCCGTCTTGGCGGGCAAGCTCGTTTGCAGCCTCCGTATAGTGGACGCACCCGGCGAAGTCGTGTTCAAGGTCGGGCATGACTGCCGGCACGTAGACCATGAAGAAGGGAGTGAATCCCCGATCTGTTGATCGAGGTGCGGGTCCCCAGATGACAGAGGGCAACTCTCGACCCAAAGACCCGGTGCGCCGAGTGGTACTTGGAGTCGCGCTTCAGCCGTGGAGGATGCTTTGCTGGTTGGCCCGCCTGGACGTTGGATTCCGGGTGGGCGACTGACGCGAGGTTGAGCCGGATATGATGCTCTTCGCAGAATTCGGCCATGGCTCCCTTGGCGAAGTTGTTTCCGTTGTTCGTGATGATGCTATTTGGGAACCCGTAGCGATATATGAGCTCGCGTAGGAATTTAGTGGCGGTCTTCCCGTCGCATTTCATCGGGTTGGCCTCCACCCACTTCGTGAATTTGTCGACGACCAGGTGGGTGTAGCCGAGGGGCCTTCTTGAAGGGGCCTACCATGTCCATGCCCACACAATCTAATGGCCAAGTGATGGGGATTGTTTTGAGCGCCGAAAGCTCGATTGGCGTCTGATGGCATGCCGGCACCCGCATCGCTGGACGATATCGACAAGGCGTGGCGGTGGGCAAGAGAAGCCATGTCGCATAGCCTTGGCGAACAGGAGCGAGGCGGCGTGGTGGCCGCGATCACCGGAGTGAATGTCGTGGAGGATTTTGCGCTTCACTGGTTGACGCGCTGGAACACGTCGATGACGTTGCGCTTGTGGAGCTCGCCGTCGACGATGGTGTAGGACTTGCATCGACGAGCGATCATTCGAGCGTCTGTCTCGTCTGCCGGAAGGGTGCCGGCCTCTAGGTAGGCGATGTAGGGCTTGGTCCAGTCGTCTGGCTCGTTGACGAGTGCGACCAAGGCTGCCTCTGGTTGGAGTGGGACTCCGATGTCGATCTCCCTCGGGGAGAGACTGATGGCTTGGTGATCGTGTCGAGGAAGACGCCGGCTGGTGGTGCGAGTCGAGCCGACCCGATGCGAGAGAGTGCGTCGGCCTCCTTGTTTTTCCGCCTGTCGATCCACTCGACGGAGTAGCCGGTGAAGTGGCCGCCCAACTTGTCCACCGCTTGGCACGACGCCCCATGGCGGGGCGACGGCGTCGCAGTGCCGGCGACTTGCCCCGCGACAAGGTCGGAATCTCCGTAGCGGAGGCGATTGACATTCATCTCCTTGGCGGCTCGCATGTGGAGTAGGGCCTCGACTCGACCATGTTGTTGGTGCAGGCGTGAAGTCGAGGCGCAGGATGTAGTGGAGCTTGTCGCCTTTGGTGAAGTCAGCACTATCCTCGCTACCGCACCGTCGCGTTCTTGGATCCGTCAAGTGCGCTCCAGAATGGAGGTACGGCAGCTTCTCCGGTTGCTGGCCTCCCGCCGGCGATGAAGTCCGCCATTCTGTGACTTGATCGCCTTCGTGGCTCGATTTGATGTTGTGGACGCCGATCTTGACGGCCCACTTGGCGACCCGCCCGGTCGCCTCGCGATTGCGGATGATGTCTTGCAGTGGTGCTGAGGAGACGACCGTGATTGGGTGCTCCTGGAAGTAGTACGGCAGGCGCCGCTGAGCTCAAGACCGTATACTAGCTTTTAATGGTGGGTACCGCTGGCGCGACTCGGTGAGGACCTCGCTGATGTAGTACACGGGCCGCTGGACCGGGCGCTCCTTTCCTTCCTCTGGTCGCTCGACGACCATCACGGCGCTGACGACGCGCTCGGACGCCGCGATGTAATCCATCATGGGTTCTTTGTCGGCGGGGGCGGCGAGTAGTGGTGCGGCGAGTAGCACCTTTTTGAGGTCGCGGAGCGCGTCGTCCGCCTCCTTGTCACACTGGAAGGTGGGGTTCTTGCGCATCAGGCGGTATAGGGGCATCGCCTTTTCGCCAGGCGGGGAATGAAGCGACTGAGAGCCGCTACTCGCCCGACCAGCTTCTGAACGTCGCGTAGGAACTCGGGTTTGCCGAGCCGGGCAATCGTGTCTATCTTAGTGGGGTTCGCCTCAATCTCTCGTTTGGAGACGACGTACCCCAGTAGTTGTCCGGCGGGTACACCGAAGGTGCATTTGCCTGGGTTGAGCTTTATCTTATACCGTCGCAAGTTGGCAAATGTTTCCGCCAGGTCGGCGAGTAGGTCGCCTTGGCGAGCGGATTTCACGACCACGTCTTCGATTTAAACGTGGATGTTGCGGCCAATTTGGCTCGCGAGGCATTCTTGCATGCACCGCTAGTAGGTCGCCCCGGCGTTCTTGAGGACGAAGGTCATGGCGTTGTAGCAGAAAGCTCCGAATGGCGTGATGAACGCCATCTTCTCCTCGTCTTCGATAACCATTTTGATCTGGTTGTACCCAGAGTAGGCGTCGAGGAAACATAGCGACTCCGAGCCCGCGGTTGAATCGATTATCTGGTCGATCCGCGGGAGGACGAACTGCTCCTTTGGGCAGGCGCTGTTCAGGTTTGTGTAGTCGATACACATTCTCCAGGTCCCTTTTTTTCTCGACCAGGACTGGGTTTGCCAGCCACTTGGAGTACTTGATTGGCCGGATGAAGCCGGCAGCGAGTAGACGCTGCACTTCCTCGGCGATTGCTCGACGGCGTTCTTCATTGAAGGGCCGCAGCGACTGCTTGACAGGTCGCACTTTGGGGTCGGCGTTTAGCTTGTGCTCAGCGAGCTCCCTAGGGACACCGGGCATGTCAGAGGGTTTCCATGCGAAGATGTCCCTGTTCTCACGGAGGAACTCGATGAGCGCGCCTTCCTATGCTGGGCTCATGCCCGTCCCGATCGTCACCGTCTGGCTGGAGTCGCCTGGGACCAGCTCGACGGTGCGGGTGTGCGTCGTGGCCTCAAAGGTTGAGGTGTTTGCGCCCTCTGAGTTGGGCTTCTTGAGTATGGTGGGGTCGTTGTTGACCCGCCGCTGCATTTGGCGAGCTCGTCGGCGTGGTTGGTCTCCGCGCGATGACGGCGTCGAAGCTCGGCTCCTTTGGCCTCGCACTCGGCGGCCATGTCGGGTCGCCGTGGATGGTGATGACGCCGCACGCCCGGGAGCTTCATCGCGTTATATGCGTAGTGGGCGCCGCCATAAATTTGGCGAAGCGCGCCCGTGATGCGGTGGTAGGGTCGTCAAGGGCACCATCTCAAGACGATCCGCCGTGCGGAAGTTTGCCGGTGTGCCAAGGTGATCGGGCAGCGTGACCTTGCCGACCGGGTACGCCTTCCGACCGGGACGATGCCGGAATGTGGTGTGTCGCTCGATCATCGATCGCGGAGCCGCAGCCGCTGAAGGTGTCGAGGATGTTGATGATGGAGCCGCCGTCCATCGGTGTCTTGGGAGCCGAGTCGCCGACCTTGGGCTTGACCACTGGGCGACTCGCCCCGGTACTCGCGTGGCGAGTGATCTTGGCGGCTCGGTGATGGGCTACTCCGACCAGTTTAGGAACCGGGGACGTCTATCTGGGCCACGCGTTGACGGCGACAACGCTGGTGATGGCTTCTTCTCGCGTGTTGAAGCACGTGAAAGTGTGGAGAGCCGCTACTTTGCAATTTTTCCGCGTTTGGCGGTCGTTGTCGGGTCCTCCGCTCGCCGTGCCTTCTCGATTTCCGAGGGTGTGGCGGTCGGTGGTGGTGTGCGTTATGGCTTCCCTTCCCGCTATGGAACGCACATGGTTGGTTAAGGAGGGCCGCGGGTCGAACCTTGGTTTGTTCTTGTAGTTGCCGCCGCGGCGTTGTCCTCCGTCGGCGGAAGCTCTGGGCTCGGCCTGCGTGCGTTAGCGGCGAAGTTGACTCGCCCATCATCGCAGCTTGCCGGAGCGCCAGTGGCGTAGGTCGGATCGGCGTCGCCGCCTTCGTCGCGGCGTTGACCTCGACTCGCCGCCGTCTTCTGGTTTGGATCTTCCTGCACTGCTTTGGCGATCTCGAGGAGGTCGGGATGTTGTCGAGTGCAGGAGTGTCGCTTGAGCTTGGCGACTAGGGGCTCAGAGCGCACGAGGTCTTGAAGCAATGGATCGCGGTGTCCGGGTGGATGCCGACCGCTACCCAAAGCTCTTGCCACCATTGGACCCGATTGGTCGACTCATGGGTCCCCGGACGCACCGCCTGTGTCCTCGATAGTGGTGGCGCGGTGTAGGAGCACTCGAAGTGCTCGACGGCGTCGCGCATTTCCTCCCGTGAGTTGATACTGCCTGGGAGGGTTTTGATCCATCGCCGCACGCCCCTCCATCATCGGGGAGATAACGGGCGGTGTCAGGTGGCCCGCGATCCCCATCGCCATGAGGTATGTGTCGAGCCATACGCGGGTCGCGAGGAGTCGATTTTCTATTTCTTTGGCGCCTTGAAGTTTGGCGGATACTTCGCCTCGGATCATCGGTCCAAGCACTTGGGCCCAGTCGATCGAGCGACCCATGGGCTCGCCGTCGCGGCGATTGGTTAGGGTATGTCACGGTCGTCGGGCTGGCGTGCGCCAGCTTTGGTTGTTGATGATGGGTGCGCCGATGGGTTGCCCGCTGGTGGCGACAAGGTTGGTTGCCGGCCTGGGGTCGCGGTGGAGAGTGCAGCGTTCGTCATGGTCGGTATTGGAGCTGCGGTGGCTCGTGGCGGGCGTTGAGGGTGTTTGCCGCCGGGAGGCCGGAGGCCGCTCGCTTCTGAGGAACGCAGTATACTCGACCTGCCGAGTCGGCGCCTCTTGCTGCTCGACGGCCTCGCGAAAGGGGCCTGACCTATTGGATCTCAGAGGCGCCGCCGGTGGGCTGTGATGCCGGCCGCTGCTCGCCTGCCACGAGGTTGTCCATTGGGGTGGAGAACAATGGGAGGCCGTTGCCTCGCTCCGTGAGGAGACTACTATCCGCGCTGGTCCTCGGAGGTGCGGTTGGGTGGAGGTGGCGCCGCCGTTGATCTGGCGAGGCCGGGCGCTTCTCCCGGTGGCGCTGCTCGCAGATCGCGCGCCGCCACGCGGGCCAGGTCGTTTTAATCCGGTCGAAGTTCGGCGCTACCGAACGGGGTTCAGCGTGACCTGATCCGCTGCTGGTGGTAGCGTGACAGCTCTGCGCGTCACCTGCCGAGGCGAAATTTTTCGCCGCTTGCTTTTGCGTACCGCCCGCCAGCCAGCGGAGTTCCTCGACCTCCTTTGCCGTGGCGTTAGGAGGGATTGGGGTGGAGAACGGGTCCTCCGGCGGATCGGTGACGGTCGCCATGTAGGTCGCGGTGTGGCGACCGGTTCCGTCGCGGGGGTCGCCGGAGTTCTCCGATCCAGAGTCGAACTCGAAGATCCCGAGGATGGAGGGATCCTCGAAGTCTCCCGCGTTGGAGACCTGGGCGATGGAGCCCGCGGACGAAGCCGCGGTGATGGATCCGGCGAGTGACGCCGGGGTCGCCGAGTCGACGTCGTCGATGAGGGCCGCATCCTTTGTGGCCGCTGAATTCCCGGCCACGTTGCTGTGGGCCGAGTTGTACTCGGAGGCGAGGAGATGGATCGCGGATCGCTCGGAGAGCCGATCATGGCGTCGACTCGCGGATGCGAGCCGAATCCTCCGAGATGATGACGTCGGTGAGACCGACGAAGAGGCTGATCGTGCCGATCGGCTGGATCACGCTGTGCGTGACGGGTCGCGCCGCCGGGACGTAGGTGCTCGGCAGGATTTGGAGAATCTCGCCGATCGCTATCATGCGGCCGGTGGCGACCGTCTCGTTGATGGGCAGATCGGATCTCGCCGCAGAACACCGGCCGGACCGGCCAGGCCCCACGGTGGGCGCCACTGTCGTGGGAATAGTCACGGCAGATGCTGCAATCGGCAGCGAGTAGTAGAACAAGGAAAGGCGGCCAGCCATCTGCGTAGATGAGGGCAAAGACACGAGGGTTTACCCAGGTTCGCCCGGAGGGTAAAGACCTACTCCTGCTAGATTGTATTATCAAGGTGTTACAATGGGCGAGCTCGGCGGCTAGGCAGCGAGTCGCTTGGGTGTATCAGGGAACGTATCTCTACTCGCCCTATAGGGAGGTTTATATAGGCTCACCTCCCCTAGGGTTTACATATCTCAACCGATTTAGTTAAAGCTTCGGTAGTCGTTTAACCTAATTCGACTGGGCCTATCTACTCGCCTGGGCCTTCAGCTTCCAGTCGCTCGGTGCCTTGCTGGGCTTTAATCCACTCGCCGTTATGCAGGCCCACTCGCCAGCTCACGGGCCAGTTGGAAACGTCCTGCTGGGTATACCCTAGTAGGCATATCCCCATCACAACCTCCTAATTAGATTTTGCCATTTGAAATCATGTGTGATGCTAGTGACTATGTTGTAGGAGTTGTTTTAGGCCAAAGAGTTGATAAGAAACTTAATGTGATATATTATGCTAGTAAAACTCTTGATGGTGCCCAAAGAAATTAATGTACAACTAAATAAGAGTTCTTGGCTATATTTTTTGCATGTGACAAGTTTAGACCTTATATTGTAGACTCTAAGGTAATAGTACACACTAATCATTATGCTATTAAATACCTCATGAACAAGAAATATGCTAAGCCTAGACTTATAAGATGGGTTTTTTTACTACAAGAATTTGACTTACATATTGTAGATAGGAAAGGTGAGGACAATCCGGTAGCTGATCATTTATCTAGAATGGAAAACATTTTGTTAGATCCTATCCCTATTAAGAAAAGTATAGACGGTATTATTAGATGTTGTGTACCTGAGTTTGAGCAGTAGGCTATCATAAGGGATTGTTATGACAGTCACTATGGAGGACATCATGCAGGAGACCGCACAACTGCAAAGGTATTGCAAACTGTTTTTTACTGGCCTACTTTATTTAAGGATTGTGATAATTATGTTAAAACTTCTGAGAAATGCGAACGTGTTAGAAATATCGGTAAGAGAAATGAAATGCCTATGAACTATTCACTGCCTCTGGAACCATTTTATGTATGGGGGTTTGACTTTATGGGACCATTCCCCCCATTAATAACAAAACACACTCATATTTTGGTTACAATGGATTATGTCACAAAATGGGTTGAAGCAATTCCAACAAAAAGTGCAGACCATGCCATAGCAATGAAGATGCTTAAGGACATCATCTTTCCCAGGTTTGGAGTACCTAGATTTTTAATTACTGATGGTGGTTCTCATTTTATTCATGGAGTCTTTAGAAAAACTCTAGCCAAATATGGTGTTAATCATAGAATTACATCTCCATATCATCCTCAAACTAATGGTCAAGTTGAACTAAGAAATAGGGAAATTAAACTCATATTGGAGAAAACAGTTAATAAAGCTAGGTCTAATTGGCCAACTAAAACTAATGATGCTTTATGGGCCTATAGAACTTCTTTTAAAAATCCAATGGGTTTGTCCCCTTATAAAATGGTTTATGGAAAAGCATGTCATCTTCTAGTCGAATTAGAACATAAAGCTAGATGGGCTATTAAACAACTCAACTTTGATTTTAAAACTGCTGGAGAGAAGAGAATCCTTAATTTAAGCTTGTTAGATGAATGGAGGAATGAAACATATGAAAGTTCTAGAGTATTTAAAGAGAAAGTAAAAATTTGGCATGATAAGAAAATAAAAATAAAGGAATTCAAAGTAGGAGATCAAGTATTATAGTTCAACTCGCGTTTCAAGTTTTCTACATGAAAGTTAGGTTCAAAGTGGCAGGTTCCATTAGTTGTGTAGGAGGTGTACCGCTCTAGGGCCATTCGTATTCATGGAGACTTTAACGGTAAACCTCATGTCGTTAATGGACAATGTCTTAAACATTATATTGCAGGCCAAACATTTGCTGGAAGGGTTGAAGTAATGATTCTCCAAAATCCGGAGGCCGTAATCACAAAAATTTACCCCTACTAGATACTAAAAATCACCTAAAGTCAAGAAAAGGTTCATAACGATCTCGGAATATCTTTATATTTTAGGAAAGTCATTATTTTGGAAAATAAATGCGTGTCATGAAAGAATTGGATGAAATGGAGTCCCGAGGAGGGAAAGAGACCAGGTGGCGCACCCACCCTTGGGCGCTCCCACCCGAGGTCTTTCCCTCTTATGAAGTTCATTTCGCCTCCGTTTCTTCCTCAATGCTTTGTCTTACCCTAAAAAGCGTTAATATATACCTCCCTCTACCGATCTAATCTTGCATCGAGTGTTTTCGAGTGAAAATTGTTTTTCCATCCTGTTCTTTTAGCTTTTAGCCATGGAAAGCTCTGGATCCAGTCTAGGAGGAGATGGCTCCGAGAAGAAAGGTGTGGTGAATCACTACCTACACTCTATGTTGGCTCCCATTAAGACCTTGACCTTCAAGGAGGGGGTGCTGCTCATGGAGGAGGTGAAGGCCCCCAAGACCAAGGGCACCATGGAGGAGAGGCTTCATGTCTTGGAGGACACCATCTTCAGGTATGGCACGGTGATTGAGAGAAGCCTTGATGATCATCGCCTCATGAATCTTGATATGGAGAAGAAGGTTAAAGTCTATGAAGCAAGAATCAAAGAACTGTAAGAGAAGTATGTGCACACCCTTACACAACTGGATAGGTTCCAAGCCCTCATGTGGGATGTGGAAAACCAGAACTATGAGTATGAAGACTGCTTTCGGAAGATCGCCGAGGCTGCCTCCACCAAGTTCAACGATCCACCACTGTCCTTCTATAATGAGAGTCCCTATCCTTGGAAGCTCAATGAGTGGGATGCCTATTATGAGGAGAATGACAAGGAAGAAGACCTGACGGCAAACCTCTAAGCTTGGGGAGTTCCACCATACTTTATGCTTTTTAGTTATCATATTTGCATCTAGTTCGTAATCATTAGGATGTTTTTGCTTTCATCCATTAGGTATCGATTTTCATAAAGTTTGAAGAGCTCTTAGAGCATTATAATGTATCCTTGGTTGAGTGGTTTTGAATGAAATATAAAGTATGGTGTCATCCATGATTCTCTTGTTTGGGATTTATGGGTAATACTCACGTAGATGTGCGCACCATATATAGAAGTTTCACCTACATCTTGTCTTAAACTAAATTAACTTGAGAATGTTGGACAAGCATAGAATTACTCAATAAGCTGAACTTTCAAATAAGGAAAGATCCATGCAAGGGAAGTAACACTTATTAAAAAGGGAACATTATGAATTTGTGGTGAGATAGGAAGTCTTATAAAATAAATAGTTGGAAAGAGGAGGATGATGATACGTCGGAAACATATCTATAATTTTTGATGTTCCATGCTTGTTTAGTATCTACTTTGCTTTGCTTTGTCTACACTTTGAGGTGTTTTTATATCTTTTCTGGAACTAACCTATTAACAAGTTGCCACAGTGCCAGTTGCCTGTTTTCTTCTGTTTTTGGTTCCAGAAAGGCAGAAAATCAATATCCTCGGAATTGGATGGGACAAAAGCCAACGTCAATATTTTACCGTGGGGGACACAAATCCATAAGACGAGATGGAGGGGCGCCACAGGGCGGCCAAACCCCCTAGGCGCGGGTGGGACCAGCCCGCGCCTGGGCAGGGTGTGGCCCCCCTGCCTCGCCTCTTCGCCTATAAGAAGCCCCCGAGGCAGAAACCATAGGGACCCGATCAAAACTCCACGAAACCTTCTGTAGCCGCCACCACCATCGTCCCTAGATCGAGGAGATCTGAAGTTCTTCCTGGCACCCTATGGGAGGGGCGATCATCCCAGAGGCCTTCTTCTTCATCATGCCAGCCTCCGGTATGAAGCGTGAGTAGTTCCACTTTGGACTACGGTTCCATGTAGTATCTAGATGGTTGTATCTTCTCCTTGTGATTTCATGTATAGATCTTGTGAGCTCCGTTCATGATCAAGATCTAATCTATTTGTAATCATGCATGTTGTGTCTGCGGGGATCCGATGGATATTGAGATTACTATGTTAGATTGATTAATGGTCTTTTCTTATTGATTCTATCATGTGTGTGTTGTTTGTGATCTTGCATGATATCCGTTGTTAGTATCTATATTGGCCAAGTAGTTTCTAGTGACTCCAAGAGGGGGTATTTATGCTCGATAGTGGGTTCATGCCTCTAGTTTCCAAGGGAAGTGACAGAAATCTCTTCGGTTGTAGATGTCCTGTTGCCACTAGGGAGAAAACAACGGTCTCTTGTTCATGGAACAAGTGGATTATTTAACTTACACACTTTGCTGAAAGCAGTTGTCTGTTGCTTGCAACTTAATACTGGAGGGGGTTTGGATGATAACCTGAAGGTGTACTTCTAGTCATAGATGCAGTTGGATGGCGGTCTATGTATATTTTTGTATTGCCCAATCGAATCTCATAGGATATTTTTGTCTGGTATTGCATTGTTATGCCTTGCTTAGTTCCTATCAATTGCCTTGTTGTAATTTGTTTACCCTTCATGCCGTGTTGTTTATCTAAGGAGAGCACCTCTAGTGAACTATGGACCCCGGTCTAATCTTTACCATTGATACATCTTCCACTGTTTACTTGCTGCAAACCATTCATCACCTTCCACACCATATAGTTAATCCTTTTTTATAGCAACCGGTGAGATTGACAACCTCACTGTTAGTTGGGGCAAAGTCTTGAGTTTGTGTTGTGTAGGTCTCCACGTTGCTTGCAGCACCTTTGGGACGTTTTGTTCCTCCTACTGGTTCGATAACCTCGGTTTCTTACTGAGAGAAACTTGCCTATTGTACTACATCATACCTTCCGCTTGGGGTCTCCCAAAGAAGTGTTGCTGCACTCATCAAGGCTTTTTTCTGGCGTCGTTGCTGGGGAGGCCAAGGACGTCTTCACAAGGGGAGTCCTCCTCAACCTTTCTCTTTACTTTGTTTTTAGTTTGCTTAGTTTCTTTTGCTTGGTTTTGTTTGCCTCTTTTTATCAAAAACTCCAAAAAATTATTTTCGTTTGGTTTGCTTTCTCTTTTCAAAAAAAAAACAAAAATTAGTTCCTACTCTTGTTGTCACCTTGCTCTAGCTCACCATGTTTTTCCCCAAGTTCGCCCTGAAAGATCTTGCAATAGGTAGTGGCTTTATAATTGGGAAAGATAATATTGAAGATTTCTTGAATCATGTTAGCAAGCATGAGGATATTGAGGATAAATCTATAGCTGAACTTGCCCCTAATTATGAAATTTCTGCAGCTTCTTTAGTTCATATGTTGGAGGCTAGGTTTGTTAGCCTTACCCCCATGATGCAAATTTTGTTCCTAAAACTAAAAGAAGAAAAGAATACTGAAAAGAGAGAATTTATTCTTGAATATTTAGTCAAAGAGTTCCATGATGTTGCTAAGGAATCCAAAAAGGTCTTTGAGCATTTTGATATGCTAGGCTCATGTGTAGATGTTGTGGGTACTTCTGATAAAACTAAGCATAGAGAGGAATTTAAGATACCCATACCCTTTAAGCTTGTTGGGATGCATGAGGCCTTTGAAAAGAATTTTAATTGGATTGTTCCTAAAAATCCTTTTGATGAAAGTAGTGAACCAAAGAGAGATGAGAATGGATCCTCCAAAACTCATTTGGATGAGATACCTTTCATAGTTGAAGACTTTGCAAGTATTGATCTAAATTCTTCATTTGAAAATACTTGATTTCTTGCTTCTTGTGCCTAACTTAAAGGCGTTAAAGAAAAGTACTTGTTGGGAGATAACCCAAGAGTTTCCTTGAGTCTTGGAAGTTATCTCTCCTTATCCTTTTTGTTTGCTTTTTGTGCCAAGAATGACCTCTAATGAGAGGGAACTAAGATTTGGGGAGTTGCTGTCCCGAAACATATTTCTATCCTCCACCATAAAAATTCGTGAGGACTCTCTGTAAGTCGGATTTAGCTTACAATTTACGAATAAATCCCCCTGTATGTTAGCTAACTTTATTTAGTTCAAAACTTTTTGATTTGAGCAACAGAAGATTTTTGAAAAAATCGGTTTCTACCTGCTGGTCTGTTTTGACAAATTTCTGCCATTATTTGCATTTGGTTCTTATTGATTCCTTTTTGAGTGCTCTTTTGGGGAATTGAGCTTTTTGAAGGAGTTGCTAGCTTGGGTTTTTAGTGAAAAGTTTTGCTGTTCTAAAGTTAAGCCCAAGGGTCTATTATCTTTTGAATACATTAATGTTGCTAATGAAGATTGTGTGAAGTTTTGTATGAAGGAAAAATTTCAGGTGTAGAGAGAGAATGATGTAATGAGATGAAGAATGTAAAAAATCTCAAGCTTGGGGATACCACCCCGGTGTCGCACCAAGAAATATCCAAGAGGTACAAGCGTCAAAGCTTGGGGATGCCCAAGGCATCCCCTTCTTCATCAATAAAAAGCTCAGGTCTGTCTAGACACTTCGTTTTTATTGTTTCATGCACTGTTGTGTTGTTCTTGGAGCGTCTTAGATTTGTTTGGTTTGATTAGTTTGTTTAGTTTGATTGCATAAAGTAGTTTGGACCCATGTTCTCACTTTGTTGTTTCAAATAAGTCAATTGGTGTTGGAAAGGAGTAGGAAGTTCCTGCTTGAAAGTGCGAGAGGAGCTTGCATTGACTGTGACTTCGACTTTAGCATGACATTCTAGGTGTTGTTTTGACCTTATGCTTAGTGATTATTGCTATAGCATGTCTTGTTCCAAACAATTGGGATTGCTTAGTGTGCCTTGAAAGAATTATGAGTTGTTTTAGCATGCAAAAGCATAGTATCGAGATATTTTCCTTTGATGCTTTGTTTAGGTTGACTTGGCACATGCTCACACCATGTTATGACTATGAACAAGTCACCATAGCCTCTATGATCATTTAGTCCTTGACTTGTAGTACCACTCTATGCTTTGATTAGTAATGTTTTGTCGCTCTACATGATTATGGCCATTATTGCTCTCTCAGTTGGTTGCTCCCAGTCTTTTGCTAGCCTCCACTTGTATGAGTAAGTTCTACTCATGCTTCTCCCACGAAACAAAGTTATTCCAAAAGTTTCCATTATAGACTCCTATGCATGGTGTGTTACACCATTCCAAGTATATTCTTGGTTTCAGCTATCTTCCAATTAAAAGTATTTTGTTATGTGAAAACTTAGTGATTAAAGCCCTCACAAACTTGATGGCACACTTTATATTCCTTGCCCCTAATAAACTTGAACCATTGTGTCGTCTATGTTGTATATGCTTGCACTTATACATTGGAATTAGCAGAACCATGCTATCATGGGGAACGTTTTCAACATTACACTTGTACTTTGTACACAGTTGATATCATGTTCTTTTGTATGGATGTCACCGGTGTGAAATAAAGAGGGAGCTTGTAAGTCCATGGAGTTATGTATTTTGTGTTAGAGAAACGCCTAGGACGCTAGCCTAAGCCATGCCTAATCATGGTGGAAACTTGCAGCATCACCATAATGAGCTATCTGTGAAGCATCCTCAATAAAAAAAACTATGCACATAGTAAATAAAAAGATCGCTAAGATGCTCATTGTCTGCTTGCCTTGCCATTTTGGTTATGGGATAACTCCTGTACCATGTGCAAGGGGTACCCCATTGGCGGTTCTCTATGATACACATGTACTTACTATGACAAGAACTTACATGTGAGTGAAGTTGAGTAGCATGAGGTGTGGCCCTCGTATTCAAGGGACTTGAGATTTCCAACTTATACTTTGTCAAGCATATACCCCATAGTTTGTTCACTTTAACCTCAATCACTTCAAGATGCTTATCATAGGGGCAATGAGGGCTGAAAGATAACAAGTACCATAATTTTTAGAAGCTCTTTTTGAAACTTGAAATCCCTGCTTCCCTTTATGAAGGGACTTTCTTCCACTATTATATTGAGCCTCCACCTTCTACCTTTAGGCACCATTAAGAGAGCATAGTTGCCATTCTGTGTGCAATGTCCGAAAACTTATTGATTGATGCATAATGTGATATTACTTGTTATTGTGCTATTTGTATCTAGTCACTCTTATGAACTTTGAAGGTGTCCTATGCATCTGTTTGCTACTCTATGAGGGACACGCTGATTGCCACTATGCCATGTTTTCTGTATGTGAAACAAACAAACGTTTTTCAATGCATGTTATTCATGATCTTTGTTTGTAGCATTCATGTTGCATGCATAGATACTTTGTCTTATTGTTAGAACTCCATCTTTCATGCACATGTTTAGAGTTCTTTCATCCCAGCTTTTAATGCTTTTAAATGGTTTGATCTTTGTTTTGATAGTGCATGTCATCTCAAAAATTATTATTTTATCACTTACCTACTCGAGGACGAGCAGGAGTTAATCTTGGGGATGCTTGATACGTCGGAAACGTATCTATAATTTTTGATGTTCCATGCTTGTTTAGTATCTACTTTGCTTTTCTTTGTCTACACTTTGAGGTGTTTTTATATCTTTTCTAGACCTAACCTATTAACAAGTTGCTACAGTGCGAGTTGCCTATTTTCTTCTGTTTTTGGTTCTAGAAAGGCAGAAAATCAATATTCTCGAAATTGGACGGGACAAAAGCCAAAGTCAATATTTTACCGTGCAGGACACGAATCCAGAAGATGAGACGGAGGGGCGCCACAAGGCGGCAAAACCCCCTAGGTGCGGGTGGGACCAGCTCGCACTTGGGCTGGGTGTGGCCCCCCTGGCGGCCCCCTGCCTCGCCTCTTCGCCTATAAGAAGCCCCTGAGGCAGAAACCATAGGCACCCGATCAAAACTCCACGAAACCTTTTGTACCTGCCGCCACCATCATCCCTAGATCGGGGGGATCTGAAGTTCTGCCCGGCACCCTGCCGGAGGAGAGATCAGCCCGGAGGCCTTCTTCTTCATCATGCCAGCCCCCGGTATGAAGCGTGAGTAGTTCCACCTTGGACTACAGGTCCATGTAGTATCTAGATGGTTGTATCTCCTTCTTGTGCTTTCATGTATAGATCTTGTGAGATCCGTTCATGATCAAGATCTAATCTATTTTTAATCATGCATGTTGTGTTTGCGGGGATCCGATGGATATTGATATTACTATGATAAAGATCTTGCATGCTCTACGTTGTTAGTAGCTATCTTGGCCAAGTATTTGCTAGTGACTCCAAGAGGGGGTATTTATGCTCGATAGTGGGTTCATGCCTCTAGTTTTCAAGGGAAGTGACAGAAATCTCTTCGGTTGTAGATGTGATGTTGCCACTAGGGAGAAAACAACGGTCTCTTGTTCATGGAACAAGTGGATTATTTACCTTACCCACTTTTCTTAAAGCAGTTGTGTCACATCCCAAAATTTTCCAAATTTTGTAATGTGAAAAAATAAATAAAAAAAATAAATAATTGTTGAATTTTAGGGTGAAAAGAAACATTTGTTTCAAAGTGGAAACATTAAAAGCTCATCTTGGACAATCTTTGAATAGAATTTGAATCCAACTAAATTCAAAACAAGTGAAATGCTTTCTTCATAATGCATCTTGAAATTTAAACATTTCGAAAATAAACCAAAACTCTAAAGCCCAAATGGAAGGAAAACATTTCCAAATTATATCTAAGCCTATGGATTTGATCCATATAACAATTTGTCAAACAAACATTTATAAATGATCAAAAATGACAAATAGAAATATTATAAAACCATAGAAATTGGTTTCACTTAATTTGGAGCCATAAATAAAATCTTATGAATTTAATAAGATAAGGAAATTGAATTTCCAAAGCTAATGAAGCACCTATCTAGAAATCCATACCAAATGGTGAGCAAATAATCCTAAAGAGATTTAAAAAGATAAACAAATATTAAATAAGGTTTGTCAAATTGGAATCATAAAATTTTGGACCTTTAAATAAAAAGATATGTATTTTATAAGATAAAGAAAGAAATGTTAAGTGAGGAATATTTAAAGACCAAATTAAATCTTGGTCTAATCCATAAAGCATATGGAATAAATATAATCCAAATCCAAATAAAATAATGGATAGAGAATTTTCAAATTAAATAAAATGGCATTAACCAAATTCCATTTCCATTTGAATAAAGACAAAATTCCTATTAGAAATGATTAATTAAATCATGGGAAAATAATATTTGGAATTTACCCAAGTGGAATAAAAGTTGTTTAATTAACTTAAATAAGATCAAAGAAATCTTCCAAATAATATTTATAGAATTAAAACTATATTTAATTTCATTGGAATAAAGACAAATACCCAATTTTAAATGATTAATAAATCATATTAAAAACATTCCAAATAATTCAAGGTGAATTATTTGACACCCAAATAAACAAATAAAACCTACTGAAAGGATTTGTAAAGATTTAGAATTCAAATGGATTTTTTTAAAACATTATTAAATCTTATTTGAATTAATACAAGGGCCTATCTTAATTAATTAATATTCCCTAAAAAGAATAAATATATTATTCTAAATTTGACTTTAGAATGTATTATTAATCAGTATTAAAATCTACACAAAGTTTGGCAAAGGTTTGAATTTAAAAGGAGTTTGAATGATATGAATAAATATCAAAACAGATAAATAGAAAGGGAAAAAGAAAAACAATTCTGAACAAAAAATAATGAGCTAAGCCAGCCCAGCCCAGCAAAGCCCAGCTAAGACAGTCCAACCCACTCCCTCACTCCCCGCAGTGAAACGTTTTTCACTCAGAAAGACACCCACCCAATCACTGACCGCTGGCCCCCATCTCCTCCTCTCTCGCCGACGCCAGACCGGCCCCCAAGATCACCTTCAACCTCACACCCCCGCCTCTCAGCTCGGCCGTGTTTTAATTCGTTAAATTGGCGTTGATGGTGCAGTAACCCAGCCCCGCGACCACTCCTTAACCGCCACTCCCTCCTCTCCAATTCCCCTCAGACCCCATGCCCTTGGAGCCACCAGGCTGCCTCGAATCGACTTTGCACTACCACGGCCCCGACGACCTTCCGGCAAAAATTCCGGCCAAACCCCGTCGCCCCTCGCCTCCTCGACCACACGAGCATGCTCTCCATTCCCTGGCGCTTCTCTCTGCACCCTCGTCTTGCTCGCGCTTGACCCGGAGCGTTGGCAACCACCTCTACTGAGCGCCACCGACGACCGTGTCAACTCCGGCGACGTTTCCCCGTAAGCTCCATCCTCCCCTCTCTCTCCCGATGATGCTCCCATACTCGTGACTCTCTTATGCAACTAACGGTGCCATCGGTTTGTCCTAGCACACCCTACATCGTCGCCTCCGTCATCGACGCGAGCTCGACGCCAGCAGACTCCGTGAGCAATCCACGTCACCATCGTGGCGCCTCGACGAGCTACTACCACGTTGAGCATCGCAAGCTCTTGCAGTCGTAAACCCTCCTTCTTCTTCTCTCGTAGTCGCCGCGACGCCGTAGCTGAGCCTGCCGCCACTCGCCGCCGCCAGCGCCGCCACTTGATGGTCGTTTGATTATCAGCCGTTAGATTTAGATCGCAAGGCTACAAATAGATGACTTGAACGAACCGTTATGTTCAATATGTGCTGCACGATCTACTTTAAATCCAACGATCCACAACACGTGATCCACGCGAACCGGTATGGCCCAATGAAAAACAGACATGGGGCCAGACTTCTATTAGATACTCAAACTTGCAAAATTCATAACTTTCAAACCACACGTCCAAATTTTGAAAATTTTATATCAATGGAATCAGCAAGACAAACCCTATCCAACATGAACTTTTTTTAGTAAATTGCTTCTGTTAAATTGGTTGTTTTTGCAGAAACTTGTGTAGGCATAATTTAAATATAAAAGTCATTCTAAAATTATTTTTGTGCTAAAATATTTGGCAAATGGATAGTTTTGAACCTACTGGACTTAGAAACCAACTCATGGATTTGAAAATGTATTTGGTAAAGCTAAAGAGGAAATCTTTGATTTAAAGCATTTCTATTCAAATAAAAATGTTGTTTATATGTTGGAAATACTTTTTGGAGAAAAAACTTTGGGAAATGTTTTCATTTAAACTCTCTGACCCTAAACACAAAGATTTATGTTTTGAAAACATATTTTGTGAACCCTATAAAATTTATTGCTTTGCTAGAGGCAATTCTAACCACATAAAATATTGATTTGTTTAAAATGGTTTATAAGTAAAATCTTTTGAAAATGGTTTTGCCACTTTTATAAAATGACCAATAAGTGTTTTAGAATGTTTATAACCCATTAGAAACCACTTTTCTAAATAAAACAATCTTTGGCATGCTTGCATGCATTGCTTTGTTTCTATTATTTTATGTGATGTTTGCTTGAATGGTAGATTGAATCTTTGCTTGCTTGATTGAATTGTAGTGGAATTTGAGGAGTGTGAATATTGCAAGATCAAGGAGTGAACTTATATTCTCAACCAAAAAGGCAAGTGATGCTTCATACTTTTGTCCCATTATTTTCACTATGCATTAGTGATATTTCTAAGTAGGACTTGCATGGAATTTTGCTAAGTGTAAACTATGCCATGGGAAAACCTAGTAGATGAAACCTTAGTAGAAATTTCCTAAGTTAAGATTCCTACTACTATCATGCTTATCTTAGCTAGTAGAAAACAAGGGTGGATTATATTCATGCTATGGAATATTTCTAAGTCAAGGACTTGTGTTTTGTTTAATAAAACAACTAAGTGAATGAATCACCTGGGTGGAATGGAAAGAATGGTTTGTGTTGAGTGGTTACTGACATGGTTATACCCTACGGGTACGTGGTCTCAGCATACTTAATCTAGCCCAAGGAAGGCCCACGGTGGATATACGCCGGCCCATGAAGACTTTCGGGTAGCCCAGGCCCATAACGCCTTCGAATCCTTGGAGAGCAAGACTAGAGTAGATAGGAAATTCAAAGGGGTAAAACCCTAGAACTCAGAATCGACTAGGACTATGCCCGGACCTGCCTAAGTGTATATAAAGGCCAGGAGGGCACGGCCTAGATCTCGACTCATACTTTCGATACGCACCACCACGCCAGATCGAATCAAGGCACTCAGAACCTCTTCCCGCCGTAATCAAGAGCGCATAAGTAGGAGTAGGGTTTTCCCTCAGGGGCTCGAACTGGTAAATCTCGTGTCCCCAGGTTGCTTGTATGTTAACCGTTCTCCACGATCTCCAAGATCCCCATCTTCTCCAAAACCCAAGTCCATAACAATGGGCATTGACGAGTCGAAACCTCGCCAATTGGCGCCGTTAGGGAATCGGGCTGATTGTGCGATCGTGACGGTCCCGACCGATCGATCTACAACTCGCGCACGGAGAGTCACCTCCTTCGGCGCTTTCGACTTCACCGCCACCGGCCACCATGAAGGACTTGAGCCCGAGGCGACGGACTCAAATCTTGTTCGGGAGCTTCGCCTGTGTGGGACAAACCGCACCTCCGCCTTCCTGAGCGGGTGCCCGTGCCATCAATCAGGCCCGCCTTATGGGATCCACACCCTGTGCTGCGCACATCACCATCAACAGATGAGTTCTACGACAGCAACAGCTGCAACTCTGATCTGTGCGATCCACCTTCGGATGAAGGGACCTACAGTTCCGGGTCCGAAAGCTGCGGCAGCAGCGGACCAATCTACGAGCACTACCAATGCACCGCAGTCATCCAGGAACAGCAAACGCCTAACCCGCCACCCAACACGAACCCCAACCCGCAGATGTAAACGGCGGAATGAAGAAGCCACCCCCACCAAGGGGGAAAACAACGCCACGTCATCCAACTTAGCAAAGAAGGATGGGTCCAGCACTCCGCCAAAGTGGCGACATAGTACTGCCTGTAGACTCCTCACGTGAACTACTGATGGCATACCATTACCTCCTCATCGAGGAGCATAAGAAGCAAGTCAAGATGCAGGAAACACTTGACAAACGCAAGCAGCCTCTGAGTCCAGCGTGTGACGAGCTGCGCTCTCCGCCATGGCCCTCGGCTCTAGAACGAACGGAAACCAAGGAAACAAGCACCGCTCGCGGATGGAGAACATGGATCCCAAGGAGCGCCGTGATGTGACCCGAACTCTCCACACATCGTTCATGGAGATGGATGCCGACGGCAACATCATCCTGAAGACACCACAAGCTGCGGTCATGACAGCCATCACAGATCTCGCGCCCACCAACCTCCGGAGGGTGACCCGAAGAGAGCCATGCATAAGTCTGCACTCATCGGACTCGGACTTGTCGGAGCTGCGCTCCACGAAGATGCTCCTACGGAGCCGACGAAGAAAGATCCGGCCAGGCGCGACCGGAGCCCCACCCCTTCATCCGAAGAGGAAGAGGAGCACGACCTTCCTCGAAGGAAGAAGAGCTCGCGTCACTGTAAACGCGACTACGATGCTAGAGACGCGCTTACGCAGCGCAAAATCGACAAAGCACGAGCCAAACGTGCATGCTCATCTGAATCCGAGATGGACGAAGACGAAGGATAACTCTATGGGGCCCGATGCTTCAGCAGATCTGTTCGGCGAACACAGATGCCATGCAATTTTAAGCTTCCTTCGGATACTCCGAAGTTCAACGACACGCAAGATCCAAAATCTCGCCTGACCATCATGTCATCCGCTAAGCCGCACGGCAAGAACAAAGAAACCGCCATGCAATGCCTTCACCGCAATGACAGGCGCGACGCTGGTCCGCTCAAGGCCTATCATCGGGTCCATCCGGTTGGGAGGAGCTAGCTACAGCTTCATCCGAAATTTCAAAGGCACCAGCAAGAGGCCCGCCTCAATCGAAGAGCGAGCCCGCACTCGAGAACAGGAATCTATTCGCCGACATACCACGCTAGTCTACCACCAAGAACTCCGCGGCACACATCTCCGAAGAGAGGGCCATCGACGCCTTCAGGGACGGCGTCAAACGCCAAGATTTCAAGGAGGAGCTTGGGCGCGTCAAGCCCAAAACACTTGACCACCTCATGGACATCGCCAACAGGTGGGCAGACGGCGAAGATTGCATTCACCGAGCACAATCGGATGAAGAGGACGACTACGGCCGACGACGGGAACGCCGCAGCAAGAGGAGATCGCGCGTCTACGAGGACCGCGACGGACCCGACATGGTCGCGGCCGGCTACACCGACAGCCGCAACGATAACAGCCGCAACAACGAAGGATACCGCGGAGGAAACTTCCGCGATAGTGGACGCACAGCACAGTCGTGGCAACGCCGCGACCGCAACAACGGACCCTCAGCATACGACAAACTTTCGGGTCCATGCACCATCCACTTCTACATCGACAAGCAAGACGGAAAAAAGAAAGCGAGCCATATGCTCAAGGACTGCTGCGAGTTCCAGAAACTCAGCGAAAGCATGGTGCAGATGAGGCAACAAGCCCCAACACCTGCGTCGAAACCCACCGCCCAGCGAAATAGCCGAGCCCTCCACCGCCGCCTATTGGAGGCCCAAACCAACCAGTCGCACCAGCACAGAACAACGCTGGGAACGGGTACCCCCCACCGAAAGGAGCACTAAATATGATCCAGAAGGGGCGCCCCATGAATAGGGTGCAGAAGAAAATCACCCGACAAATCATCTTGGCCGTGGCAACTCCGCCTGCAATCCCTGAGTACCTCAGTGGATCGGAGTCCTGCATCACATTCATTCGCGCGGATCACCCTTGCCAGATCCCTCGCCCAGGTCATGCTGCCCTGGTGCTGGAGACGCAGATCGGAGGCTTCGAGATGAGTCGCGTCTTCATGGACGGCGGCAGCGGCATCAACCTAATATTCACAAGCACTCTAGCGGCAATGCGGATCCCGCAATGCAGCCTGGAATAGTCAGACACAACGTTCCACGACATCGTTCCAGGGAAGGGCATATTCCCCCTAGGAAAGATAGGGCTCGACGTCATCTTCGGGAAGCCGGACAACTTCCGGCAGGAGCGACTCGAATTCGAAGTGGTGGACTGGCCATCACAATACCACGCCATCCTTGGGCGTGTAGCATTCGCAAGGTTCCTGGCTGTCCCACACTACGCATACCTACTACTCAAGATGCCAGGTACGAAGCCATCACACCACGGAGCTTCACCGATCGGACCAATGCGAGTGGATTTCAACAAAATCTCCCAGTCTTTCGGCATGCAAGACGAACTCGTAAGGCTCCGCGAGGTGACGAACAACGGGGCACCCCCAGTCACAAGGCAAAACGCACCTGACATGTCTTTCGACTCCACCGTCAACACAAAGAAGGTGCAAGTCCATCCAACTGACGCCTCCAAGACGGCGCTGATCGCCACCTCAGCCTCAAGATAAGGCGCGCCATCGAATTCCTCCGTGAGCGCTGGAAATCTACCGGTGTCCTGCGGACATGCCAGGAGTTCCTAGGGAATTCGCCGAGCACGCACTCAACGTCTTTCCAGACACCAAGCCATTTAAGCAGTCCATCCGGAGACTGTCCGAACCACGAGCCGAAGCCATCGGCAAGGAAATCAACAGATTACTCGCTGCAGACTTCATCAGGGAAATCAAGGAAAGCGAGTGGCTGGCAAACACAGTCATGGTCCCAAAGAAGGACACGGACATCCTGCGGATGTGTGTGGATTTCACGTCACTAAACAAGCATTTCCCAAAGGACCACTTCCCTCTTCCTCGGAACGATCAGATCATCGATTCGACTGCAGGTTGTGAGAAACTCTCCTTCCTCGACGCCTACGCAGGCTATAACCAGATTCGACTCAAGGTCGAAGATCAGGAGAAAACGGCGTTTATCACACCGTTCGGAGTATTCTGCTACAACACAATGCCCTTCGGGCTAAAGAACGCAGGTGCTACGTACGGCGCATGCAGCCGCCTCAAGGACCATCGGTCGCAACGTCCAAGTCTATGTTGACGACATAGTGATAAAAACCAAAGAGGGAAGAACATTTATCGACGATCTCCGCGAGACGTTCGACAACCTTGATCGCTATAGGATCAAGCTCAACCCGGAAAAGTGCGCCTTCGGCGTCCCATCGGGTCAGCTGCTTGGGTACTTCATCTCTCAGCGAGGGATCAAGGCGAACCCGAAGAAAATCAGAGCCATCATGGCAATGGAGAAGCCAAAAAACCTCAAAGGCCCAAAGAGTCAGAAGCGAATAGCGGCGCTAAGGATTCATCACCGCATGGGCGAGAAGGCCCCATTCTACCAACTGCGCAAGGCGCATAAGTTCGAGTGGACACCGAAGCCAACAATGCATTCAAAGCCTCAAGCGGCTCCTCCACCTCGCCTGCCTTCGTCACGCCAAAGGAGCGAGCCTCTGCTGTACATAGCAGCCACACACCGTGGTCAAGATTGCACGTGGTCGAACGACCCGAAGAAGGCAAGACCCACGGGGTCCAGCCTAATTTATTACCTCGCGAGGTAATCGACACCAACAAAGGAGGTACCCTCACTTGAAGTTTCGCCTACGGCGTGTTCATGACGGCTCGACAACTGAGCCATTACTTCAAGGAGCACCAAGTGATGGTCGTCAACGAAGCACCCCTGAACAGCGTGGCCCTGTGGGGCATCAAGCTGTCACCCTTGGACATCGTCTACGAGAAGCGACTCGCAATCAAATCTCAAGTCCTTCCGGACTTCCTGGTACATTGGATGGAGCTGCAGCTGCCAGACACCCCAGATATGTTGCAGTCATGGACGATGCACTTCGACGGCTCCAAGCGAGAAGCTGGAGCAGGAGCGGGGGTCATACTGACCTCCCCACAAGGCGACACGATGAAGTACGTCCTTCGAATGAAATTCCGAGCTTCTAATAATGAGGCCGAATACGAAGCCCTCATCCACGGCATGAAGATGACAAAGATATGCGGCGCAACGCGCCTGGTCATCTACGGTGACTCCAACCTCGTCGTCCAGCAGACGATGAATGAGTGCGACGCACACGCCGAAAACATGATCGCGTACCGCGCACTCTACAACGCACTCGAAGCAGAATTCGACGGCTGCGAGCTTCGGCACGTTGGAAGAGAAAGAAACGAGGAAGCTGACAGACTCGCCAACATCGGCTCCACCTACGCGAAGGTGCCACCAGGTGTGTTCCTCGAACAGATCTGCATGCCATCCATCAAGCGGAAATTCCCTAAGGGATCACCAAGAAGGTAACACTCGGGGCTATGCCGAAGGACATGAAGGACCCGAAATCGGACGTAATTCGCCATGGTAAACCTAATGCAGGTCATGGCAGTCGAAGAAACTTGGACACGGCCATACCTCCAGTTCTTGTTAAATGGAGAACTGCCTGACAGCCCGACAGATGCCCGACGCATCTCTCGTCGGTCAAAAGCCTTCATCACCATCAATGGAGAGTTGTACAAGCGCAGTATTACGGGTGTACTACAAAGGTGTGTCACCATCGGTGACGGGAAAGCCATCCTCCAAGACATCCACGAGGGCATCTGCGGCCATCATGCAGGCAGCCGCTCCCTAGTCGCCAAAGCTCTACGTGCCGGATTCTACTGGCCAACGGCCATGAGCGACACAAAGGACATCGTCCGAAGATGCAATGGATGCCAACGGTTCGCCGACAAACCGCACGCACCCGGGTCCGAGCTCAGACCCATACCCATAGCCTGGCCTTTTGCTCAATGGGGCCTCGACATGATCGGCAAACTGCCAAAATCCTCGAAAGGGGACACGTTTACCTCCTGTCACAATGACAAATTCACCAAGTGGATCGAGGCCATGCCCGTCACCAACCAAAAGGGCAAAACCGTCAAGTTCTTGAGTCCATCGTCTACAGGTTCGCATACGCATAGCATCATCACCGACAACGGATCGAATTTTATCTCCAAGAATTCCGTGACTTCTGCGAAGGCCTTGGGATCAACATCACATACGCCTCAGTGGCACACCCCCAAACGAACGGGCAAGTGGAAAAGGCCAACGGCCTAATCGGCGCTGGCATCAAGAAGCGCCTCATGAGTCCACTCGAACGGAAAGCAGGAGCTTGGACGAAAGAGCTACCATCCGTCCTATGGAGCTTACGGACCACGCCAAACAGCTCCATAGGCTACACACCGTTCTTCATGGTGCACGGAGCTGAAGCCGTGATACCAGCCGAAGTACGTCACCAAGCCCCCCGGGTCGTCGCTTACAGCGAAGCCGAATTCACGGCTGCACTCGAAGATTCCGTCGACACACTCGACGAAGCAAGAGACATAGCAGCAGCTCAATCAGCGGTGTACCAACAGAGTCTCCGCAACTACCACAGCCGCCGGCTGCGCCCAAGGTCCTTCGTCGAAGGAGACCTCGTCTTGCGACTCAAGCAAGAACGACCGACGAAATTCGAGTCACCATGGGAAGGACCCTACGTCATCACCGAGGTCATCCCAGGTGGCGCCTACCGCCTCAAGCACGTGGAGTCTGGAGTCGCATACTCCAACCCATGGAACATCTCGCACTTGCGATGATACTAACCCTAGCTACCTACCCCCTTTACTTTCAATAAGGCTTTCAGCCAAGGCTATTCAGCCGAACAATGTACTCCCTCCATTAAGATATAAATAAAGCTAAGTGTCTCGCCCCAAACTCCAGTTCATTATTTGCAACTCTACTTTACGTTGCAAACGCACTCGGGGGCTCCCCCACCTCACGATTTCGTCGACTGAGGATCACACATATACACCTGAGTAGCTGATAACATCAGGCAAACGAAAAGGACACGTACTCAAACAAAGCACTGCATGCTTACAACAAACAAACCTTTACAAAGGGCACAACACGCCCGGTCGAAATATACAAATTTTACATTTATCTCTTTTTACAGGTACTACCTATGTTGAAGAATAACCTGAGCACACTGCTCAAACAAATCTACGACCTGTTCGGCATACTGCCTTACAGCCGTGTAATGTGGCCGCATGTCCCACTCACCACCATCCGGCCGAAGAGGTGGCCCAGCTGCCACAACAGCCAAATCTACATCAGGCCGGTGCAGCCTCACAAGAGACAACGCAGTCTTGACTCCAGCGACGAGCTGTTGCCGCACCAACTCCTTGACATTGCTCACGCTTCGAAACTTCGACAGAAGACCCGCAAGGCTCGTCAGTACGGCATCCAAAGGAAACATGACGTGCAACACCGAGGAAAGCGATGTCTGCACTTGGCGAAGCACCCGCGAAACTTGATGCACACGATCCTGCATCGTCGCCAGAGCCATGGCGCGATCACTATCCATCCAGAAGAAGCCGCCAGCCTCCATGTCCTGCTGAGTCAAGCAATTGACCCGAACAGCGACACGCTCTTTCTCTTCCCTAGGAGCAAGGTTAGCACCTGCGACATTTGCACAAAATAAGAGGCAAATCCAGCAGGCTCACTCGAAGAATTGAGCTGCAGCTCGAAACAAAAACAACTTACATCAAGCTGCTCAGACACCGGCAGTTCGCCATCAAGTACTCCTCTCGCTGCACCACGATCCGCCTTGGACTTCCAAACATCGGCATGACCAAGAACCCGAGTAACTCCTCCGGACTACGACACGGTCCCAAGAAAGCGAGTTGAGAAGGATCATCCAAAGAAGGCGCAGCTGCAAAGTAGGTGTCAACAGGGTCGGCACCCGAAGGAACCTAGAACAGCAGGAAAGCAAAGGACACAAACATTCAGACAGTGGTAGAAGCACACCTCAGGCGAATTCATTAAAACATATAAGGCCACTACATGGCACAAGGATTTGTGTTCTCCAAAATATTTACAGCAAAAGTAGACTACAAACTACCCTACGTCTACAACGTCTAAGACGCGGCACCCTGAGTCGCCTCAGAGCCGGACTGCCTAGCTTTGGCCCCGCCCTGTTGCCGCAGTGCATACTCAGCCAGCAAATCAATGAGCTTGGGCCCATATTGCTTGCAGCGAGCAGAGTAGGCAGCAAAGGCTACCTCGGATCCATCTGCGGTCGTCGGCATCCGGGAAGTGATCTGGGGCAAATCCAGCTCCGCTCCAGCCGCCAAGGCCATCGCTAGCCCGACGGACGCGCCGATGCCCTTCTGCTTGCGCTTGTACGCCGCAGGCGCTTCGGCTGACAGAGCCTCCGCTAGAGCATCCACATCATCGAGGGCCACGCCCTTAGGGACAAGCTCCTTGTAGAAGCGGCCAAGGACCTCTTTCGCCTTGGCAAGGGAGCTAACGACGGTGCTTCAGCGATCTTCGACCGCCACAGTAGCATGCTCTAGAGCACCGCGGTCAAACTCGATGCCTGCGGCATCTGAGACAAAAAAAGGAGAGAAGACATGAAGAAAAGAAGCACAGACGAAGATAGGAAACACGAAGAAACAAACACAAATACAACACTTACCCGAAATAGCCTTGGCAGCAGCCATGAGCTTTGCCGCCACCTCTCTTTCACGAGCAGCCGCAACAGTGGCCAGCTTCTCCTCACGATCCGCGGCCTCCTGCTGCAGACACTTTCGCTTCGGATGCTTTAGTCAGCTCTAGCTCGAGGCGTTCCTTCGCGCCAACGGCGGCTTCGGCCTTCTGCTCCGATTGACCAAGGCTCTTCTTGAGAGCGTCGACCTCACGGAGAGAAGTATTATGCTCCTCTGCATTCAAAACAAACAAACGTCAGAAAGCAGGACCGGAATAAACGAAAAAAGCACCAAAAGGCAAATAGGTACCTTGAAGCTGCCGAAGGTTAGCCTCCAGGACCAGACGCTCCTGCACCAGCCGCTTGTCCTCCTGCACAAAAGGTTGCAGAAAAAGAAATAGCAGTAAGAAAAAGGACTTGGGGGCTACGCCCAACATAAAGGAGTAAAAGCAAAATTCGCACATGAAGACACTCGGGGGCTCCCAAGTGGTAATGCTTACATGCTCCGATGGCTACTCCGAAGGCTCGCTGGCGAAATTCTGAGGCGCAACCACCTACACCTCCTGCAACGGAGGATCCGGAGCCGCGCCACCCGAAGTCGCCACCGTCTAAGGAGGAGGAGACGCAATTTTTGACTCCCCCATCATCTCCCGCGCTCCATCACTGGAGGAATCGTGGGAGGAATGCTCTGACACGAAGCAATCAAAGACAAGTGCAAAAATCATGAAGGAAAAAGGACAATAGTACAACAAGAAACTTACGAGCCCAGTGAGCTCAGGTCGAAGACAGGAAGAGTCCTTCGAGCTCTCTTCTCCTCCTTCTTCTCCTCCTTTTTCTCTTCCTTCTTCTCTTCCTTCTTTCGCTTCGCTGGCGGGTGCGGTGCTACAGCTCGCACATGAATAGCAGGAATGGGAGAGGAAGAGCCTCCATGACCGTCACTATGACGCTCAAGGCCCAGAGGGTTTCTGGGAGTCGGAGGAGTCGAGGCATCCGAAGACTCGCTGGAGATCCGAGATCGTTTGCGCGTATGGTCCTCATCGACTTGTCGGCATCCTCTGCCGGAGATCGTGCCGAAGGCAGTTCGGACACGGACTCCACCACTTCATTATCCGGAGCATTCGGATACTTTTCGGGCACTGGCGGCACCATGCCCGGCACTTTGAAGCTCTACAAAATCCAGAAGGGACTTTGTTAGCAAACAAAGGAAATAAACATGCAGTCAATAGAAAAACGCTACGTGCACGAATCTACACCTGCGGTACGGCCAACGTCGAAGAAAACGGAGGAGTTAGCAACTTCCCTGAGATTTTTTCTCCGGCCTTGAACTTCAGCAGCGCGCGAAGGGTCCTGTCAAGATCCTCCTCGGATATTTTCTCAGCCGTAACCCTCGTCGGATCACGGCGCCCAGAATAAAGAAACATAGGGTGCGCCCTCGCTTGGAGAGGCTGCACCCGACGCTCAAGAAACGTCTGAATGATGTCCACGCCGTTCACCTCCTTCTCCGGAATCAGCTGGAGATCCTCCACCTCCAAGATTTTGTTTTTCCAAGACCTTTTCGGCTCAATCATTTGGGAGGGGTCAAAAGGAACAACACCAAAATCTTGCCCAGGCACTACAGAGTCGCGGATGTAAAACCATCGCCTCCGCCAGTACTGGACAGATTCGGACATGGAAAAGGAAAAGAAAAGAAGATTGGGACTAAGGGAGATGATGCAACCCCCAATGGGATAAACACCATCCGAACCAGACTGCCTCTTCACGGAATAAAGTTTCCGGAAGAGGCCAAAATGCGGCTCAATGCCAAGCCAGCACTCGCAAAAAGTGATGAAGCAAGCAATGTGGAGAAGAGAGTTGGGCGACAGATGGTGAAGCTGAATGCCATAGAAAAAGAGTAATCCACGGAGGAAGTTGTGGACTGGAAAAGAAAACCCACGCATAACGAAGGCGAGAAACATAACCCGATACCCAGATGGGGGACGGGGGATTACCTCATTGCCGGGGAGTTTGACGGCATCCCTATGTTGCGGGATCAGACCCCGCTCGCGAAGCTTGCGGAGATCACTCTCCCGCGTCTCTGATCGCCGCCAGCCACCATCGGTGACACGGGTAGCGGTGGCGCCTTTCTTTCCTCCGGCGGCGCTAGTCCCAACTGCAGATGACGATTTCTTTGGTTTCCCCATTGCGCTACGGCGGCGCCGGTGGTGAAAGCGCAGAAAGGAAGATGGAAATGTGGAAGGAAATCCCAGCGCGCAGCAAGAATCGCTAGAGCACAAGAAGACAGTGAAAACAAGAACTGATGTGGTGAAAACAAACCGCGGCTTTCCCCAATGATTATAACAGCGAAGACGACGCATGGCAGCCATCCATCCAGAAGACCTAATGCCAACGACAGATCTGACCGTACACGTGTCAGCATCACAACGAACCGTCGTTACCACGCCATCCACTACGCGCGGAAATCGAGGAGACGCCGTAATTATCTCCACGCCACGCATGACCGGTCAATTCAAGGTCAGCAAGTGGGAACCACGTTTCGTCAAGTCAAGTCATCTCTGGCGTAGCAGACGCTTGAGGTCATTGACAATGATGTCATCAAAAGCTATACTAGCACCAACTACAATTCTTCGGCTCCACAGCTAAGAGTACTCACTCGAATCTTCGATTCGACTAAATACTCGGGGGCTACTCCTATCAGGAGCGCTAGCCGCGCACCCGACAGACGAATAAAGACAAAATAATTCTTCGAGTCCTACGTCGAGTCTACGACTCCACTACGGACTCGGGGGCTACTCCCATAGGGAGAATGGATTTAAGCATCCGAATTTTTTTGTGTCCTACGGACTTAACACTGAACAAGCGCCTGAATAAAAGTCTCCGCTCGAGTCTACGACTCAAATAGACACTCGGGGGCTACTCCCATAGGGAGCGCTGGTCGCGCACCCTATGAAATCTTCGACTGCGATCTTTCGGATCAGCATGCAAAAACTTTTTGGCAACTCTGCCCCAACAAAACGCTGACTGAGCAACGATCTCCTTGGCCACCCGAAACACCTTCGTGGTGACAAATGTTCGGATGCTGCGTCCGTGACGCAAAGATAAGACCTACATATATCATCTGGTGGCCTGGCAACGCACCCGACTGCGCTCTACTAGTATGAATCCGTGCCAAAAGGTGCGATGAAAAATCCTGACGGACGCGTTGGGTACATCAATTAAATTCACTGGAATTCTACTTCTGTAAGTCCTCTGCGGCCTGAGTTGAATTACGCCAGCATATGTTCCAGTTTCGAGTTAAGGGACTCGAAACTGAGGAAGATCGTGTTGTTTCGTCCTAAGACAGTTAACTGACCCTGATCCGTCGGGTGAGTCAGGCACACGCATCAACAATCCCTACACACATACTGTTAATACATAGTTGCACCCGAAGGATTGGAGAGTCCTCAGCCGAATCTACGATTCGACTGATCACTCGGGGGCTACTGACATGGTTATACCCTACGGGTACGTGGTCTCAGCATACCTAGTCTAGCCCAAGGAAGGCCCACGGTGGATATACGCCGGCCCATGAAGACTTTCGGGTAGCCCAGGCCCATAACGCCTTCGGATCCTTGGAGAGCAAGACTAGAGTAGATAGGAAATTCAAAGGGGTAAAACCCTAGAACCTGTAACCGACTAGGACTATGCCCGGGACCTGCCTAAGTCTATATAAAGGCCAGGAGGGCACGGCCTAGATCTCTCGACTCATACTTTCGCATACGCACCACCACGCCAGATCGAGTCTGCGCACCCTGTAACCTTCCGTTCCGCCGTAATCAAGAGCAGACAAGCAGGAGTAGGGTTTTCCCTCCGGGGGCCTGAACCTGGATAAATCTCGTGTCCCCTGGTTGCTTGTCTGTTAACCGATCCACGATCTCCAGCATCCCGATGTTCTCCAAAACCCAAGTCCATAACAATGGGCATTGACGAGTCGAAACCTCGTCAGTTACACAAGGCCCATTTCTAGGGTTTACCTTGTGTATATCACTTGTGGTTGACCACCCAGGAACAAAGAGATTTGAGATGTCAAATGTTGAGAAGCTTCAAGTGCAGCCACTTGGCATTATGGGCTCTGCCTGGATCATATAGCTTACAATAACTGAGCCAAATGGACAGTTGGTGGTAGGGGAATGATAGGTTGGAGCACGTCCATTCTGGTCTAAGGGAAGGCTTCTGAAAGATCTTGTCACGGTGAAACCAAGTCTTGTGGGGAAAGTGCACCACCTCTGCAGAGTGCAAAATCTAAGTACTTAGCCATGTCCCTGGCAAAGGACAATTTGAGTATCAAGACATGGAAGCTATCAAGAATCTCCTCATCCCAATTTCTAAGTTAAAACGTGTGGTTGAACAAGGGTTGAAGGATCACCAATTTCTATTGGGAGATGCCTTGGGTGATTTTGTCAAGCAAAAACTTAGTGTTTACAAATGATAAGGAAAATCTATTTTGAGCAAAGCAAGCCTAAGCTCCACTTAGCCAAATGCATATAGATGATAGACTCCACTATACTACCATAGTATCACTTGCCAATACAATTCAAATGTATTGACCCTTGTGGCTATAACTTATTATGTTGCAGGTTTGTTTGATGTTAGTGAAGTTTATTGATTAGGATTACAAGTCTACAACCAACATGACTACCGGTGGCACTTTGAAGATGAAGGACCCCATGGTATTGTTATATTCGGATGCATTGTATTGAGATAGCCAAATGAGCTATGTAAGATGTAATAAATTATTTTATTCCTGGTTATAAAGTTGTATTATGAACTTTGTTTCTTGATATTACATCTTAACTGTGGATGCTACTATTGATCCAGGGACTAGCATTGTAAACACAGGGATCTCTACCTTATTAAAGGTTGGGACCTCTACAGATGGTATCAGAGCATTGTGTTGCCTGTAGGATTGTAACCCTAGGATTGGACAAAACCCCTTAGAAAATTAGGAATTGTATTTGTTCCAAAACTTATTTACAAACAATCTTGTAAACTCTTTCCTCAACCTTTTGGTTTTAACTCTACATCTCTTCTATTTCAAACTTGATGGATAAAGCCTCCACCATGAGCAAAGACCTCACCATGAGCAAAGGACTTCACCAACTCAAGTGACTTCAACCTTAGTCTCAACAAGGACTTCAACTTGGATATCACTAAGGACTACAAGTGAGACAAGAAATATTACTCAAGACTTGAAGACTAAGGAAATACAACTTAGAAGGAACCATCATCACCTTTGAAGTTTTGTGACCAAGATGCAAGAAATTCTCCAAGGATACAAATATATTGATCAAGAAGAACTAACAAAGAATAATGGAATGATCTCAAGTAAACCATATAGTTGGACCACCATATTTAGTTTAAATCAAACCCACCAACCTATGTGGTGTAGCAAAAATATTTTGTTGCCTAAAATGTGCTTGAAACTTGTTGTTTGAGTGGAATGATTGTTTGTGATTGCTTGCATATTGCTTGTGTGAATTGTGATGTGTGTGATTAGAATTCTTCCTTAGAAATCTTTTGCCTATTCTAATCCCAATCCAACCCAAACAGATGACTACTCCAAGAGACTCCAACATCAAGAATGGTGACAACAACAAACAAGAGATGCTCATGAGAGAACAACTACTAGTAAACCAGACCCATTCGAATCAGATGACAACTCAGTTTTTAACCAACAACAATGAGTTAGACCCAACCTTGCAAAAGTTTTTGGAAATTCAATCTCAGTTATTGCAAGGGATGACCACTCACATGATCAACATGGGAGACAACCTTTCCCAAAGAATTTGTGACAACAATGAGGACAAGGATGATATTCTAGAAGGAACTCCAGCTTGCAATATTTGTGGAGACCAGGATCACACTTCCAAAGAGCATGAAGATCAATGCCCCAATTGTGAAGAGAAACATCCAACTGACCAATGCCCCACATCTCAAGCTACTTGTTTCCTATGTGAAGGAAATAATCATGTCCCTATCCAATGCCCCATCTATTCCATAGTTCAACAAAGGAAACAAGGTGAAGTGCATCAACAGTTTGTAAAGCCTCATGAAGGAACAACTTCTGCCAAGAAGAATGAAGGCAAGGTCAAAACCATGCATCATAAGGCCAAATCCAAAGTGACCACAAAGTGTTGTTACTCTTGTGAAGAAGAAGGTCATATCTCTAGTAATTGCCCCAAGAAGAGAGAAAGATTTCCCACCTTTGTGGTGAAGTATGAAGAGCATGAACTAGAAAAACTCCTAGCTTTAGAGAGACCCAAGAAGAAGAAGAAATTCCCCAACCCTAGAAACAAGGATATTACTCAAGAGCAATGTTACACTTGCAAAGAGATGGGACACTATGCCAATGAATGCCCAAAAAAGAAGAAGAACCAAGGAAACAAACAAAAGGAAATGATGCCAAAGGAAAATAAAGATATCAGCCAAGTGATGTGTTACAAATGCAAAGAGCTAGGCCATTATGCAGACAAGTGTCCAGAAAAGTTTCATCAAGAACCCAAACAAGACAAGAAGTAATCTAGTTGGAAAATTTTAAGGGTGGTAGTACCCTAGTTGCCTTGAACCAACTTGTAACCCTATCTTTCCCAAATCTCGGGACGAGATTTATTTTAAGGGTGGTAGCCTGTCACAGCCCAAATTTTTCCAAATTTTGTAATGTAAAAAAAATTAAAAAAATAATTGTTGAATTTTAGGGTGAAAATAAACTTTTGTTTCAAAGTGGAAACATTAAAATCTCATCTTGAACAAACTTTGAATAGAATTTGAATCCAACTAAATTCAAAACAAGTGAAATGCTTTCTTCATAAATGCATCTTGAAATTAAAACATTTGGAAAATAAACCAAAACTCTAAAGCCCAAATGGAAGGAAAATATTTCCAAATTATATCTAAGCCTATGGATTTGATCCATCTAAAAATTGGTCAAACAAACATTCATAAATGATCAAAAATGACAAATAGAAATATTATAAAACCATAGAAATTGGTTTCACTTAATTTGGAGCCATAAATAAAATCTTATGAATTTAATAAGATAAGGAAATTGAATGTCCAAAGCTAATAAAGCACCTATCTAGAAATCCAAACCAAATGGTGAGCAAATAATCCTAAAGAGATTTAAAAAGATAAACAAATATTAAATAAGGTTTGTCAAATTGGAATCATAAAAGTTTGGATCTTTAAATAAAAAGATATGGATTTTATAAGATAAAGAAAGAAATATTAAGTGAGGAATATTTAAAGACCAAATTAAATCTTGGTCTAATCCATAAAGCAAATGGAATAAATATAATCCAAATCCAAATAAAATAATGGATGGAGAATTTTCAAATTAAATAAAATGGCATTAACCAAATTCCATTTCCATTTGAATAGAGACAAAATTCCTATTAGAAATGATTAATTAAATCATGGGAAACTAATATTTGGAATTTACCCAAGTCGAATAAAAGTTGTTTAATTAACTTAAATAAGATCAAAGGAATCTTCCAAATAAAATTTATAGAATTAAAACTATATTTAATTTCATTGGAATAAAGACAAATACCCAATTTTAAATGATTAATAAATCATATTAGAAACATTCCAAATAATTCAAGGTGAATTATTTGACACCCAAACAAACAAATAAAACCTACTGAAAGGATTTGGAAAGATTTAGAATTCAAATGGATTTTTTTTAAAACATTATTAAATCTTATTTGAATTAATACAAGGGCCTATCTTAATTAATTAATATTCCCTAAAAAGAATAAATATATTATTCTAAATTTGACTTTAGAATGTATTATTAATCAGTATTAAAATCTACACAAAGTTTGGCAAAGGTTTGAATTTAAAAGGAGTTTGAATGATTTGAATAAATATCAAAACAGATAAATAGAAAGGGAAAAAGAAAAACAATTCTGAACAAAAAAAATGAGCTAAGACAGCCCAGCCCAGCAAAGCCCAGCTAAGCCAGTCCAGCCCACTCCCTCACTCCCCGCAGTGAAACGTTTTTCACTGAGAAAGACACCCACCCAATCACTGACCGCTGGCCCCCATCTTCCCTCTCCCTCTCTCGCTGACGCCAGGACCCATTGCCCCGTCATCACCTTCAACCTCGCGCTGACCCCACCCTCTCTCCTTGCTGCAGTTTCTGGCCGCGTTTTAATTCGTTAAATTGACGTTGATGGAGCAGTAACCCAGCCCCGCGACCACTCCTTCTTAACCGCCACTCCCTCCTCTCCAATTCCCCTCAGACCCCATGCCCCCGGAGCTACCAGGCTGCCTCGAATCGACTTTGCACTGCCGTGGCCCCGACGACCTTCCGGCAACAATTCCGGCCAAACCCCGTCGCCCCTCGCCTCCTCGACCACACGAGCATCCTCTCCATTCCCTGACGCTTCTCTCTGCACCCTCGGCTTGCTCGCGCTTGACCCGGAGCATTGCCAACCACCTCGACTGAGCGCCACCGGCGACCGTGTCAACTCCGGTGACGTTTCCCCGTAAGCCCCGTCCTCCCCTCTCTCCCGATGATGCTCCCATACTCGTGACTCTCTTGCAACTAACGGTGCCATCGGTTTGTCCTAGCACACCCTACATCGTCGCCTCCGTCGTCGAACAGACGAGCCCGACGCCAGGCAGACCTCGGAGGAGCAATCCACGTCACCACCGTGCGCCCCTCGACGAGCTACTACCACGTTGAGCATCAGCAAGCTCTTGCGGTTCTGGTAAACCCCTCCCCTTCTTCCCTCGCTTCCTGTAGTCGCTACGACTCCGTAGCCAGAGCGCGTGCCGCCGCCAGTGCCGCCACTCGATGGTCGTTTGATTATCAGCCGTTAGATTTAGATCGCAAGGCTACAAATAGATGACTAGAACGAACCGTTATGTTCAATATGTTCCGCACGATCTACTTTAAATCCAATGATCCATAGCACGCGATCCACGCGAACCGGTATGGCCCAATGAAAAACAGACACGTGGCCAGACTTTTGTTTTAAAAACATAAACTATTCTATTAGATACTCAAACTTGCAAAATTCATAACTTTCAAACCACACGTCCAAATTTTGCAAATTTTATATCAATGCAATCAGCAAGACAAACCCTATGCAACCATGCACTTTTTTTAGTAAATTGCTTCTGTTAAATTGGTTGTTTTTGCAGAAACTTGTGTAGGCATAATTTAAATATAAAACTCATTCTAAAATTATTTTTGTGATAAAATCTTTGGCAAATGGATAGTTTTGAACCTACTGATCTTAGAAACCAACTCATGGATTTGAAAATGTATTTGGTAAAGCTAAAGAGTAAATCTTTGATTTAAAACATTTCTAGTCAAATAAAAATGTTGTTTATATGTTGGAAATACTTTTTGGAGAAAAACCTTTGGGAAATGTTTTCATTTAAACTCTCTGACCCTAAACACAAAGATTTATGTTTTGAAAACATATTTTGTGAACCCTATAAAATTTATTGCTTTGCTAAAGGCAATTCTAACCACATAAAATATTGATTTGTTTAAAATGGTTTATAAGTAAAATCTTTTGCAAATGGTTTTGCCACTTTTATAAAATGACCAATAAGTGTTTTAGAATGTTTATAACCCATTAGAAACCACTTTTCCATATAAAACAATCTTTGGCATGCTTGCATGCATTGCTTTGTTTCTATTATTTTATGTGATGTTTGCTTGAATGGTAGATTGAATCTTTGCTTGCTTGATTGAATTGTAGTGGAATTTGAGGAGTGTGAATATTGCAAGATCAAGGAGTGAACTTATATTCTCAACCAAAAAGGCAAGTGATGCTTCATACTTTTGTCCCATTATTTTCACTATGCATTAGTGATATTTCTAAGTAGGATTTGCATGGAATTTTGCTAAGTGTAAACTATGCCATGGGAAAACCTAGTAGATGAAACCTTAGTAGAAATTTCCTAAGTTAAGATTCCTACTACTATCATGCTTAGCTTAGCTAGTAGAAAACAAGGGTGGATTATATTCATGCTATGGAATATTTCTAAGTCAAGGACTTGTGTTTTGTTTAATAAAACAACTAAGTGAATGAATCACCTGGGTGGAATGGAAAGAATGGTTTGTGTTGAGTGGTTACACAAGGCCCATTTATATGGTTTACCTTGTGTATCTCACTTGTGGTTGGCCACCCAGGAACAAAGATATTTGAGATGTCAAATGTTGAGAAGCTTCAAGTGCAGCCACCTGGCATTATGGGCTCTGCCTGGATCATATAGGTTGCAATAACTTAGCCAAATGTACAGTTGGTGGTAGGGGAATGATAGGTTGGAGCGCGTCCATTCTGGTCTAAGGGAAGGCTTCTGAAAGATATTGTCTTGGTAAAACCAAGTCTTGTGGGGAAAGTGCACCACCTCTGCAGAGTGTAAAATCTAAGTACTTAGCCATGTCCCTGGCAAAGGACAATTTGGGTATCAAGACATCGAAGCTATCAAGAATCTCCTCATCCTAATTTCTAAGTTAAAACTTGTGGTTGAACAAGGGTTGAAGGATCACCAATTTCTATTGGGAGATGCCTTGGGTGATTTTGTCAAGCAAAAACTTAGTGTTTACAAATGATAAGGAAAATATATTTTGAGCAAAGCAAGCCTAAGCTCCACTTAGCCAAATGCATATAGATGATAGACTCCACTATACTACCATAGTATCACTTGCCAATAAAATTCAAATGTATTGACCCTTGTGGCTGTAACTTATTATGTTGCAGGTTTGTTTGATGTTAGTGAAGTTTATTGATTAGGATTACAAGTCTACAACCAACATGACTGCCTGTGGCACTTTGAAGATGAAGGACCCCATGCTATTGTTATATTCTGCTGCATTGTAATGAGATAGCCAAATGAGCTATGTAAGATGTAATAAATTATTTTATTCCTGGTTATAAAGTTGTATTATGACCTTTGTTTCTTGATATTACATCTTAACTGTGGATGCTAGCTATTGATCCATGGACTAGCATTGTAAAAAGAGGGATCTCTACCTTATTAAAGGTTGGGACCTCTATAAGTTGTCTATTGCTTGCAACTTAATACTGGAGGGGGTTCGGATGATAACCTGAAGGTGGACTTCTAGTCATAGATGCAGTTGGATGGCGGTCTATGTATATTGTTGTATTGTCGAATCGAATCTCATAGGATCTTTTTGTCTGGTATTACATTGTTATGCCTTGCTCAGTTCCTGTCAATTGCCCTGCTGTAATTTGTTTACCCTTCATGTCGTGTTGTATATCTAAGGACAGCACCTCTAGTGGACTATGGACCCCTGATACGCCCAATTTGCATCACCATTCTATATCATAATTTACCTCTATTCATTGATATTTGTCTTATTATGAGGTATTACTTATGGCTTTTCATCTGTTTATGTATGTTGGATGATTCCTGGAGGATGTACTGCCGGAATCCGGATTCTGATGAAAAATAGGGCGTTTCGGTGAAATTTCGGGAAGATTAGAAAAATAGCAGAAAAATATGGAAACATATTATTTTACCAGAAGACGAAGGAAGTCAGAAGGAGGGACGGAGATGGGCCTTAGGGGGCCCACATCCCCTAGGCGCGGGACCACCTGACCCCGTGCCTAGGGCAGGTGTGCCCACCTGCCCGGCCTCCGAATCCGCCCCTTCGCCAATATCTTCCCTATGGAACCCTAACACCAGGGAAGCGACCATAGATAGATTTCTGCCGCCTCTGGGGGCGGAAAACACCGAGAGAGAAAGATCTCTCCGGTAGACATATTTCTGTCAGGGGAATTCCTTCCCGGAGAGGGGAGACCATCGCCATCAACAACGTCATCAAGCTAGGCTTGATCGGGATCATCATCATCATCCACACCATCATCTCCACCATCACCATCATCACCACTCCGTCCTGCTGTAACAATTGTGTTGGATATTTCTTTAGTTCTTAGGGGAAACTTTCCCGGTGTTGATTACTATTGTAGTTGATGCTTGTGAGTGGAACCATTGGATTATTGTTTATGTTCAGATTGTTATCCATTATCATATCATCTTTGATCTTGATCCATATGATGTCTTGTGAGTAGTTCATTTAGTTCTTGAGGACATGGGAGAAGTCATGTCGTTAGTAGTGAATCTGTGATGAGTAATTATTCAATGGTTAAGTATTTAAGTTGTGGTGCTTGTCATGGTATTGCCGACGAGTACGCCATGGAGGGGTCCTCACAGTGCGTGTTTAGAGACGTGGGGGAAGGCGGATGGTTGACGGGTACGAGGTAACACAGCTTACCTAGGTTCAGATCCCACGACGGTGGTGGAATCCTACTCCTGCTATAAATCACTATAAGGGATATACGCCGAGTTACAGAGATAGGTTCGCTGTGCGAGGTTGTAGGAATCGATACTTGATCGTCTGAGATTGTGCCCTAAAGGCTCCCATAGGCCCGACTTATATAGTCGCCAGGTCCTAGGGTTACAGGTAAAAGTCCTAGCCGGACAGGTTACAGATTCCTACACCGTCTATTACTAGTCTCGTGTATCTTGCACTACAAGGCTCCGAGTACGTCAGTGACTCCAACCGTAGCCTTCCTTTATCCGGCATGGGCCTCCCTTCTGGATCCATCTAACTGGGCCGCCCAGCAGGCCTTTAGCCGTGCTACCAACTGTGGGCCACCCGGGTTATCCGGATAGGAGACATGCTATGAGGATACCCATATAGCATATCCCCAACAGTAGCCCCCGCAGAACTCCGATATCTTGCGCCGTCTTGCCTCTTCTTGTTGAATGCTCCGTCTAGATGGATGCCGGAAAATCGTCAAGAAACATCTTGTAGTCCTCCCAAAGAACCCTGCAAGGTTTTTCTCCGTCTTCAACATGTAAGTCAGAGAAATGCTGGATCTTCCATCGTACTCTTCCGTAGCCGGACTGGATCCATCCATGCCAGAATCTTCCGATGTGACGGCTCATCTGCTTATGTCAACTAGGGCGACGTAGGCGTAGGTCAGCGACGCCTCGTAACTCACATATGCAGAGAACGCAATCATGTCCGATTTTCCCGCGCGAGCGATACGAACCGTTGGCGGCGACGGTTGGGACATGGCGAAATTTCCGCGCACGTTCGCACACACACGTCGTATACGCGGCAACCGTCCGATCAAGCTGCACGAATCGTAATGCTAGAGATCATAAATAGTAACTGCGGTGGAATTTTTTACTTTTCACCTCATTCTCTCCTCGCATCGTCTTCTTCCTCCAGCGAGCGCCCCCTCGAGCTCTCAATGCAATCTTCGCAAAAAACCCTAGCTACAATTCTCAACAGTCACCTCCAAACTCACCCAATGGCCAATAGCAGCTCTACCCCATCCTTGGCAGCGTCGGGCGAAGCCGCAGCGAAGCCGGCGAGCTCCATCGTCGTGCCCCCAGAGGGTTTGGTCATCCTTGTATCGGCGATGGTTGAGTCCACCGGCGGCGACCATAATCTAGCGACGCTGGAGCCGCTGTAGGAGGAGCTGGACTCGCACAAAGGCGATTGGCGCGGTTCGGACACCACGGACCGCGACATCAAGGAACCGTCAAGGCTATCTCCCCTGACGGAGGGGTTTCGCTGGGCGGCGCCGACCGGCGAGGTGACACCTTCTCCCCAAGCCGGAGAAAAGGTGTACCTCAAAGCCCAATTGGTACGCGGCGTCTCCCTTCCCATCTCTAACGTCTTCCTTTCTGTCTTGAATCACTATAGATTCCAGCCCCAAAACCTCTCTCCCAATAGCATCTTAGCGCTTAGCAATTACGCGGCGCTCTGCGAGGGTTATCTAGGGATTAGGCCTAGGCTAGACCTCTTCGTGTATTTCTTCACCGTCAAACGTGAAGCCGGAGCCAGTAAGGGAGAACTTAGAAATTGTGGCACCATAAGCTTCAAGATCCGTCCTGGCCGGCGGTTCCCCGACATCATCGGCCACGAGTCCTGCAAGAACTGGCAACGTACTTACTTCTACGGCCTAGATATCCCTCTGGCCGGCCGAGAAGTAACGTACCCGGACTTCGTTGATGGAGACGCCGCTGAAGCTTCGTCATGGAGATCCCAAGACTACCTTCCCTCCGACCTCGATGCTTCCCGCTCCATAAGGCGGATAGAGTGTCTCGTAGAGACGGATTTGACCGGCTTGGACCTAGCCATGTGTTGGTTCATCAGGCGAATCCAACCTCTACAGCACCGCCCGAAGCTCATGCATGAGTATACCAGCAATAGAAGGGATACCCTCCGCATCTCCGTGGATAACTTCTCGAGCGACTCCGACAAGCTCCGCCTTAAGGACATCGTCAAGGTGAAGGACAAAAGACGTGGCTTCACCATCACCTACGGCATGTTCATAGACGGCAAGTGCCCAAAGGTATTTGTTTATTTTCCATTGTGACATATACTCCAGTTCTTCCGTCTAGAGAATGTCATCCCGTCTAACACGGTGGTTCTTCACTTCACAGTTTAGCGACATAGATGAGGACAGCATGGCTGCCCAAATCTACGATCCAAAGATGAAGGAAGTCACAGTCGTGTCCGACGACGATGCTCCATTGGCGCGAAAGCGGAAGAGCTCCACCTCTGACGCTGCTGACGGAGGCAAGAAGAAGAAGACGGAGGGTGGAGTCTCCAGGAATACTACCGCCGCCCTGGAGGCGGAGAAAAGAAAGACTACCGGGATCCCTTTTGCCAAAGCACCCCCACTTGTGTAAGCTTCTTTTCCTCCAACATTGTCTATTCATCTGTCTTGTTCCTGTACTTATGCATTTTGCATGTTTCATGAAGAAAGCCACGACCAACTTGAAGAAGACCTCCAAAACATTGGGGGCTTCTAGAACCATCAAGGACATGCTGCATCGTGATGCATCTCCCACCATCGCCCATGTCACTCCCTCCGTCAAGCCCTTGTCTGCCCCGACAAGCTCACAAGCTAACGAGGTATCTGGCCCTTCCGCCATGGAAGCGGACATAGGTGCCTCTACTGAGGTCGCTGTTGTCGGCGAGCAGGCGACGCAGGAGAGTACCGCACACCCAATGGCTGAAGCTCTGGCTAAGGATGCCATCGATAGCGGTAAGGCGGTGGTGGAAGCTGGTACTTCTGTCGTAGGCGGCGCCCCTGCACCCAAGAAATCCATAGCTTATCCAAAGATAGTCTATCTGGTACTTACACCGGCTAGCACTGCTCTGGTCCCTGGTGCAGCGCCAACATCTCCGACGTGCGGTCTAGAGGAGCTCCTCTGACAAGCAGGGATCTTGCAAGGAAACAGCATATTATTTGGCAAGCTGCTGGCCGAGAGTGCTACTAACCTCAATATCATTGCACTTATAAGTTTTATTTTCCTTTTGCATTTCATATGAGTATCCCACTGTAGCACCCGAGGATGTAGACGGAAAACCATAGGTCTTTGCGTCTAGATTCTCTAAGAGTGACTAAGCTAGAAAACTTCTCACTGTAGCCCCCAAGCATATAGGTGGAATGAAATATTCCGAGTAAATGCTTTAAGAGTAGCATACGAAGTGTTTATTAATTTCAATACTATAGCCCTCAAGCCTCTAGTTGTAACTGAATTAGTTCCGACTAGATGCTTAAAGAAAAGCTAAGCATATATCCAAGTTAAAAAACTTTATACTGTAGCCCCCAAGCTTCTTATCGAGAACTGAATTAATTCCGACTAGATGCTCAAACAAAAGCTAAGCATATTGCTAAGTTAAAAACTCTTAGTTTTAGCCCCCGAGCGTCTAGGTGGATTTTTTCTGGCTAGATGCTCCAAGCAGACCAAACAACGTTCAACTTTTTCCTTTTTTCCACAGAACGAGAATGCTCGGAGGGGCTTGGCCAACGACAAGTATCAGAAGATGTGCGCAGACTTGGAAGCTGAAAAGGGTAAAACTGCCTTCTTGAAAGAACAGATCACAAAGAGCAAGTGTTTGTTTTCTTTTTCGCATTCCGACTTGGTTTTGTGCCCATATTCTCCGAGTACTCACTATGTACTTTGCTATCTCCGACTTGCAGAAACCATTGCCAAGGCCAAGGATATTGTCGAGCAATCCAAGCACATTCAAGAGCTGGATAGCGAGAACAGGATCCTTAAGTAGGAGAGGAAGGGCATGCTGAAGATGCACGAAGAATCCATGAAAGTCCTGCAGGACTCCGCCACCGAGGAAATCAACCGCTTGAAGGAGGAGATCGCGATCTTAAAAGATCAGAAGAAAGTTGCCGACGAGCAGAATCAACGCCATCATGAGGCGTATAAGCTCCTCCAACAAGAAAAGGAATCCTTGGCGGACACCCTCTGGCAGGCTGAGGCCAGCATCTTCAGTAAGTTTTTCTCCGCCTTGGATTTTCTGTAGTCTAGATACTTTGAATTTTTTGAACTCATCTGCTCCTGGTTTTGAATTTGCAGCTCCTATGGGTTTAATCCGTTCGCCTCCTCCAGCCAAGGAATGCATGGTTCTTGCCGGCAACTTCATCAACATCGCCATCACGCAAGCCAAAGAGATCGCCAAGCCCCTCCAAATTAATATCAAGGCGTCGGACTCTATGGCGAAGTACTCGGAGATTCTGCGCCGAGCACCTGAGCGTATCACAAGCTGGAAAGCTTCATGTGCACGGGCTGGTGCAAGGATGGCGCTGTCCATGGTCAAGGCACACTATGAAGATGCCGACATCGACACGGTGACCTCTGGCATTCCCGAGGTAGATGATGATGGAAAAGAGATTAATCATGAATCCATCTTGTCGTCACTCGCGGGCTATGACACCAGAGTCGCTGATTTAGTCGACATCAACGTCTTCGTGTCGATGAACACCATCGATGGCGACAAACAAAGCTCCTCTGAGTCCCTTCACACCGCTGACTTCGAGGGTGGCTCTCCTGCTGCTGATGACGCTGCTTCCAAGTCGCATGTGCCAAAGGAATGAAAAAAAACTTGTAATATTTGTTTTACCTTTGATGTGTATGCGGAAAAAACTATGTACGTAATCTTAAGGCGGAAAACAATGTTGTATGTCCGGCTACTTAAGAACCAGTTTCCAGCATGTATATATTTTTAAAGCAAGTGTTGGCTTATCCATTGCTTTGGTTCTTATGCTTGACCTTTCGTGAGTAGGAAGACTCGTTGCCGGAACCATGCGCTCAGGTGATGATACCCAATGGCACCGTCAATAACCTAAGCACAAAATTGCCGACAATAAGTGCCGAAAGTCACTACTCCAGAATCCACATAAAAACGACAAAGAACATATATACCAGAAAACTTAAGCTAACGCCCGTAGGCGGAATTTTCACAAGTGCAATCGCAAAACTTGTGCATAAAGGTTTTACATGATCCAAAAATGAACATTAAAGGAGGTAAAAGACTCAGAAATATGAGTGAACCAAAGAGCTTTATTTCATTGATCATATAAGAGGTACACAATTAGATGAAAAATGCTAAGTGTAAAAAGGACGTAGCTGTGCTATGTTCCATGGCCGATCAAGCTCCGGGTAGTCATCATCCGGGTCACGTCTCTTACGCTTATGATCCTCGTTGGGTCTATCCTTCAGTTCATGATTGTCAACGAGGTAGTAAGATCCATTGAGTAGCGCCTTGCTTATGATGAACGGTCCTTCCCATGGCGGAGATAATTTATGTGACTTCTTCCGCTTAAGTCGGAGCACCACATCCCCCTCTTTAAACGAGCGATGCCGAACACGGCGACTATGGTAGCTGCGTAGCTTTTGCTGGTAGATGGCAGATCTTTGGCATGCCAAAACGTGCTCCTCCTTGATAAGGTCCACATCTAGGCGTCTAGATTCTTCAGCGTCATCTTCGTCGTAGGCGGCAACTCTTGGTGCATCGTGAAGTATGTCGGAAGGCAGGATGGCTTCTGCTCCATATACCATGAACTAAGGGGTGTAGCCGTGGATCTGTTGGGTGTAGTTCGTAAACTCCACAGCACAGATGGCAATTCTTCCGCCCAGGCTCCAGCTGCTCTATGTAGCGGTGCCTCAAGACGTGGCTTGATTCCCTGCAGAATTAATGCATTGGCTCGCTCAACCTGACCATTGGATTGTGGGTGTGCCACAGATGCAAGATCAAGTCGGATGCCCTTCTTCCAACAACAAGCCTCCACTTCTCCGAGTGACAAGTTGCTGCCGTTGTCAGTGATAACGCTATGTGGGAGACCAAATCTCACCACTAGATCTCGGACAAACCTGAGGGCAGTTGCCCCATCAAGCTTTCTAATGGGTTTAGTTTCTATCCATTTAGTGAATTTATCAACTGCTACAAGCAGATGCGTAAACCCACATGGTGCCGTCTGCAATGGTCCCACCATGTCTAGCCCCGGACTACAAACGGCCAAGTTATTAGTATTGTTCGCAATTCTTCAGCACGAACATGTGGTTGTCGGGCATAATACTGGCATCCCATGCATGTCTCGACCAGCTTGTCGGCGTTCGCCTTCGCGGTCAGCCAGTAGAATCCTTGCCGGAAGGCTTTCGCGACCAACGATCGATGAGCGGCGTGATGCCCGCAATCTCAGAGATGAATTTCGCGTAGGATTTCCATTTTCTAGCTGGGAAACACACTTTAGGTATACACCAGTAGTGCTCCTTTTGTAGAGTTGCCCATTGATTATGGTATAACCCTTTGCTCGTCGTACTATTTGTCGTCTTTCGACCTCGTCGTCGGGCAGAGTTCCGTGTTCGAGATATTCCATGAACGGTTTTGTCCAAGCTGGAGGGACCTTTGTCACCATGTTGACGAAAGAGTCGGCTCTATCCGGGTTGTCGATGTCGGCTCCCTTCACGGATGGCGTGCGCAGATGCTCTAGGAAAACTCCTGGCGGAATTCGTTTATGCCCTGATCCAAGCTTAGATAGCAGATCAGCCGCCTCGTTTTGCTCCCTAGGTACATACTTGACTTCGTAGCCCAAGAAGCTCTTGGCTATCTCGTCCACTTCGTCTCGATATGCCGCCATCATAGGATTCCACGCATTCCAGGTGCCAGCCACCTGCTGGGCAACCAAGTCGGAATCTCCACAGCAAACTATGCGCTTGATGCCAATATCCTTGGATACACGTAGTCCATGAATGAGTGCTTCATACTCCGCCATGTTGTTTGTAGCCTCGAAGTGGATCTGCAGAACGTAGTGTAGCTTGTCTCCTGTTGGTGACTGTAGCAATACACCAGCCCCCGAGCCGTTGAGAAGCTTTGATCCGTCAAAGTGCATCACCCAGTACTCTGGTTCCGGCAACGGAGTAGCGTCTGGCATCTCCGTCCAATCTGCAACAAAATCCGCCAAGGCTTGTGACTTGATAGCGTCGCGTCTTTTGTAGGTGATATCGAAGGCGGCGAGTTCAATTGCCCAATTCGCGACCCTTCCCATAGCGTCGCTATTGTTAATAATGTGGGACAGTGGAGTCTTGCTCACCACTGTGATTGGGTGCTCCTGAAAGTAATGCCTTAACTTCCTTGAAGCAAGGAATACTCCATAAGCTATCTTTTGGTAGTGAGGGTAACGTTCCTTGGACTCCGTCAAGACCTCGCTCACATAGTAAATTGGTCATTGAACTCCGTGCTCATAGCCTGGTTCCTTCCGCTCTACCACGACGACGATGCTGATTACCCGGTTGGTTACCGCCATGTAGATTAGCAGGGGCTCGCTAGGCTTGGGTGCTGCAAGGATAGGCGCTGAGGAAAGAATCTCCTTGAACTGCTTCAATGATGCATCTGCCTCGTCCGTCCACGTGAAATTTTCCGCCTTCTTCAGCAACTTGTACAGCGGCAGAGCCTTCTCTTCAAGTCGGCTAACGAACCGACTAACTGTTGTAACATAACCTGTTAGTCATTGAATGTCCTTTAGACATGTCAGACGGTTTATGTTTAAGATGGACTTGATTTTCTCCGGGTTGACCTTGATTCCGCGCTGGGAAACGATGAAACCCAACAATTTTCCAGCTGGAACCCCGAAGACGCACTTCTTAGGGTTAAGCATCATGTTGTATTTCCAGACATTATCAAAGGTTTCTTTCAAGTCGGAGATTAAGTCATTTGAATTTTTAGACATCACCGTGATATCGTCCACATAGGCGTGAACGTTCCGACCAATTTGGTTGTGTAGGCAATGTTACATTGTCCGCTGGTACATAGTACCTGCGTTTTTCAGCCCAAAGGGCATCGTGACATAGCAAAATGTGCCGTATGGGGTAGTGAACGAAGTGGCCAATTGGTCCGACTTCCTCATCTTGATCTAGTGGTATCCTGAGTATGCATAGAGAAAACACAAAAGTTCCGAGCCAGCCGTCGAGTCAATGACTTGGTCAATGCGAGGTAAAGCAAACGGATCTTTGGGACATGCTTTGTTCAAGACGGTGTAATCAACGCACATTCTTAATTCATCGGTTCCTTTTTTGGGGACAAGTACAGGATTTGCCACCCATTGGGTGTGAAGGACTTCTCGGATAAATCTAGCCTTAATTAATCTAGCTATCTCTTTGCCAATGGCACGTCTCTTCTCATCTCCAAAGCGTCGTAGAGGTTGCTTCACTGGTTTGCATTTTGGATCAATGTTTAAGCTGTGCTCGACAAGTTCCCTAGGTATACCTTTCATGTTGGCAGGTTGCCAGGCAAAGATGTCCCTATTCTCACAGAGGAACTCGACGAGAGCGCTTTCCTATTTGGGATCCAGGTTCGTCCCAATGGCGGTGACCTTGGAGGCATCGCCTACCACAAGTTCCACTGGCTTTGTCTCGATGGCGGCCTTGAATGCAGGAGCGGAGTCGGAGATCTGCTTCTTCGATGCGGGCATCTCTGAGTCATCGACCTTGCTCTGGATCTCTTTGAATTATTTGCTATAGAGGACATCTTCCGCGAAGGCTGCTTCGTTAATCTTGCAGTCCCTTGCCTTTGTAAAGCTTCCGCATACGGTGATGAGACCGTTTGGTCCGGGTATCTTGAGTTTGTTGTAGACGAAGCATAGCTTGACCATGAACGTGTGGAATATGTCGCGGCCGAATATGACGTGGTACACGCTCTTGAAGGGGACCACCTCAAAGGTCATGCGTTCTTGGCGGTAATTATTAACATCGCCAAAGGCAACCTGAAGTGTAATGCACCCAAGGGACCGAGCCTCCCGACCAGGAACTACGTCGTGGAAGATGGTGTTGGTCCGCCTTAGGTTTGCCTCTGTCAAGTTCATCTTCTGCAGTGTATCCAGGTACATGATGTTGATGCTGCTTCCACTATCCACCATACAATTGGTGAACTCCACGCCGTCAATCAAAGGGTTGATGACCATGGCGTATTGGTTCTCCGTAGGGATAAGGTCTGGGTGGTCTGTCCTGTACCAAGTAATTGAAACCTCCGACCAGCGTAGGTACTGGGGAACTGGGGGCAGAGTAGCCATCAGGATCCTCAGAGAGGTCTTTTGTTGTCAGACGGTGGGGGTGCCAAGTAAAGTGTGGTAAACTGGCGCCTTCTACACGAAGGGGTTCTTGCCCTTGTCGTCTCTCTTGGCGGCGTGCTTGGGGTCAACGTCCTCGTCCATGTCACTTGAATGCTTGGACTCCTCCTCCTTCTTCTTCCCCTTTCCCTTGCCTCGCAGTCTGTTCTTCCGACTTTGCTTGTAGCCGGACTTCGGGTCTTCCTTGAGGTTGTTGACGAACTTGCAGTGTCGATTGGTATGGGTGTCCTTGCCGTTGACATCGAGGTGTATGAGGCACGGCATATTGTGGTACTCCTCGTAGGTTTGGGAAACACGGAGCGGAGCCGAGGTTGTTTTGCTTCCTCGTTGCTGCCCACGACCAGCTCCCCTTCCTCGGCCATGTTGTCCGCCATCACCTCATCCTGCAAAAGTCAAGCAACCATGTCGGTAGATTGCTTTTCTTCTGGAGCGGTTTTCCCCTTTGTACTGCTGTTCCTACGAGCTTGAGTTGGAACGGCCGTTGCCGGCAAGGAGCCGCGAGCATCATCGTCGGAAGCTGCGAACTCACTAGCCAACTGAATCATCTGGATCAAGTCAAGCTGGTGATTTTCCTACAAGCGTTTCAGTTTATGTCGGAGCAACGTGCCCCTTTCCCACTCGTCGATGAAGGCGGCCATGGTGGTCTGGGCGTGCACTCCCGTGCAGGAATTCTTCATGTCCAGCCAGCGGGAGAGGTAGGCGCGAGATGTCTCGTCTTTCTCTTGCACGCACCGCTGTAGATCGCCAACAGTGCAGGGATGCTTGTACATACCCTGAAAGTTCTTGGTGAAGCTTCTTGCATGTCCAACCAATTGCAGATGGATTTCCCCATGGTGGGCGCCAACTGTCGTGGTATTACCGACGAGTACGCCATGGAGGGGTCCTCACAGTGCGTGTTTAGAGACGTGGGGGAAGGCGGATGGTTGACGGGTACGAGGTAACACTTACCTGGTTCAGATCCTGACGGTGGCGGAATCCTACTCCTGCTATAAATCACTATAAGGGCAATACGCCGAGTTACAAAGATAGGTTCGCTCTGCGAGGTTGCATGAATCGATACTTGATCGTCTGAGATTGTGCCCTAAAGGCTCCCATAGGCCCGACTTATATAGTCCCCAGGTCCTAGGGTTACAGGAAAAAGTCCTAGCCGGACAAGTACAGAGTCCTACACTGTCTATTACTAGTCTCGTGTATCTTGCACTCCAAGGCTCCGGGTACGTCAGTGACTCCAACCGTAGCCTTCCTTTTTCCGGCATGGGCCTCCCTTCTGGATCCATCTAACTGGGCCGCTCAGCAGGCCATGAGCCATGCTACCAACTGTGGGCCACCCGGGTTATCCGGATAGGAGACATGCTATGAGGATACCCATATAGCATATCCCCAACAGTGCTATTCTTCTAGTGGTGTCATGTGAACGTCGACTACATGATACTTCACCATTTATGGGCCTAGGGGAATGCATTGTGTATTTGGCTACTAATCGTGGGGTTGCCGGAGTGAAAGAAACCTGAACCCCCATTAGGACACCTTTGCACAAGGGAGCGTAGGATCTCAGAGTTTAAGGTTGTGGTTAGATTTATATGTTAATTACTTTCCTGTAGTTACGGATGTTTGCAGGGGGTTTAATCACAAGTATGTATTAGTCCTAGGAAGGGCGGTATGTTAGCATAGGTTCACCCACACAACACTTACAAATACTAGAGAAGAGTACTCAGCTATTTGAAGCGAAAGCACTTGACAGAATTCCCATGTGTCCTCGAGAACGTTTGGTCCTTATAAGTTTTTCCACCGGCTTGTCCTTTGCTAAGAAAGGATTGGGCCACTTGCTCCGTTTGTTTGTTACTCCTGTTACTTGCTCTTTGTTTTGTTGCCTTGTCAGAAAACCACTAAAAATCTGTTTGCTAAGTATTCATAGGGATTTCCTACTCCATACCACTATTCAGCACCTTCTGCTCCTCGTTCGGATCGACACTCCTATTTCTCGAAAGTACTTCGATACACCCCCTATACTTGTGGGTCATCAAGACTATTTTCTGGCGCCGTTGCCGGGGAGTGAAGCGCTATTGAAGAGTGGAACTGGTAAGGGAAACTTTCATCGTGAGTATTACTCTTGTTACTGCTTGTTACTTTGTTTCCAGTATGGATAACCCACTTGGTTTTCTATGGAAAAACTACTACCATTGCTAGGGTAGTATATGAACCACCTCCTGTTGAGATAGATCCTTTTAAGATACCTACAAGTATTATTAATCGTGTTATGGATAATTATTATTTTGGGGATGGAACTGTCCATCCCGGTGATCACTTGCTTTTTATCCATGAATTATGCAGGTTGTTTAAGTGTGCAGGTATCACAACTGAACAGGTGAAGAAGAAGTTGCACTCCATATCCTTGAAAGGGAGAGCTGAAGAATGGTATAAGCCGCTGAAGAATGGACAATCCATGGAATGGGAGGAGATGTCATCTCTCTTTTACTCTAAATTTTATCCTCCCAGTGAGATTCATAAGGATATAAATCTTATATATATAACTTTTGGCCTCTTGATGGAGAGAGTACAACTCAAGCTTGGGGGAGATTGAAGTTACTAATGCTTGAATACCTTATTCATGAACTCCCTAACAATATTATTCTCAATAACTTTTATGGTAGGCTTTCTCTTCATGATAAAGATTTACTAGATGCTTCTTGTGCTGGATCATTCACACGTATGAAGGAAGAAGCTAAATGGGATCTTCTAGACCGTATTCAAGAAAACACTGAAGCTTGGGAGAGTGACAAAGGAAGAAAGTCAGGTATAAACTATGATTATGAATGCATTAAATCTTTTATGGGAACTGATGACTTCCGTGATATTAGCAATGAGTTTTGTCTTGATTCCCAAAGTATTGCCAACTGTTTTAAGACCTTTTCCATTTACATTGAAATTCCCAAGAAGAAGTGGAATAAGTACCATGCTCTGTATAAATATGTTGTTAGTCATGCTCCTGTTAGAAGTACTCAAGTTTGTACTACTAATCATATTGTGCCTAAACCTCATGTTGAGAAAATGCCTTTCCCAGCTAAGGTAAAGGAGTATTCTATGATTATTAGTGCAAATAACAAAGGTACAATGAAAACTGTGGAGCCTGGTAAGCATTTGAGTGATGAACCTGTGGTAGCTATTGTGAAAGACACTGTCACTAGAAATATGGAGGGTGAGCATATTGTCTTCTGTGAAGATGCTTCTAATATTATCTCTCATCCTAGTAAGGCTAGAAAAGCTAGTGTTCCTGTGCTTTCTGTTAAAATTGGCGATCATTGCTACTATGTTTTATGTGATATTGGTGCTAGTTCTAGTGCTATTCCATATGAGCTTTATAGGGAAATTATGCATGAAATTGGTCCTTGTGAGCTCAAAGACATTGATGTGGTTATTCACCTTGCTAACAAGGAAACCATTTGCCCCATTGGTATTGTAAGAGATGTGGAGGTTCCCTGTGGTAAGATTAAATATCCCACTGATTTTCTAGTGCTTAATTCAGCAGCTAGCAAAACTTGTCCTATCACTTTTGGTAGACCTTTCTTGAACACTTGTGGAGCTATTATTGATTTTAAGAAGGAAAAAGTTTTAACTAAGTTTGATGGAGATTCTTATGAGTTTAACTTTTCCAAATTTGCTAAAGCTCCTTGGGAAAATAGCTTGCCTAATAAAGATTTCAGGATGGAACAACTTGCTTCTATTGATCCAGTCTATAACCTTGGACCTCTTTTTGGTGACTGTAAGTATGCTTATTCTGATGATAAAGTTTTTTCTAGTGACAGTTATATTGTCAACTTTATTCAAGGTGCTACTGAAAGTTATTTTGTGAGAGGGAAACATGGTTTTATGCATCTCAATGATGTTAAGTTTCCTTGTTTTATGTTGAAAGCTTTAAAGTTGCATCTGTTTTATCTTCCTATGCTTGTGGCTTTTTGTTTCAACAATTCGTTTTCTCATGATACCCTCATGCACAGGAAGTGGTTTAGACTCAAGTGTTTTGGTTATTTGCTTCTTGATGCTCTCTTTCACTCCAGATATATATATCCTATGTGAGCATCTTTGGAAGTTCCAAGCCTAACTTAAAGGTATTAAAGAAAAGAACTTGTTGGGAGATAAACCAAGAGTTTGGTCGAGTCTTGGAAGTTATTACCTCAGTATAACCGCTCCTTATCCTTTTTGTTTTGGTTTTTAGTGTCAAGTCCAACTACTTTTGTGAAGTAGAGGAGTTGTGAAAAGTGGCTGTCCCGGGACAGATTTTTGTGCTGCATTGTAAAAATTCATGAGGAATCTCAGTACTTAGGATGGAGCTGAATTTTTATGAGCTTGTTCTCCAAGTTTCTACCCAACTTTCATCAGCTCTGCACTTTTTGATTTGAGCAACAGAAGGTCTTCGAAAAAATCAGTATTTACCTGCTGGTCTGTTTTGACAGATTTCTGCCTTCATTTGCATTTGCCTCTTACAGAAGCTTTTGTTTTGATGGGTTTTCAGTTAAAGTGTGTACCTAAAGGTTTATTGTTTTTGCTTACACTAATGTTGTCATTGAGTTTGTGCAAGGGTTTTGTATGAAGGAAATTCTCAGGAGAAAGAGAGAAGGAATCTGCAGAGTTCGTCTTTGAATAGGTAAAAGTGGTGAAAACAGAAGGTTCGTGAAAACCCAATCTTTTTATATTTTTTATGTTTTTAATACATAAGGGAAGTAATAGGAAACGGAGCCCGAGGTGGACAAACCCACCCTAGGCGTGGGCCTAGCCTGGCCACGCCTGAGGGGGGTGTTCCACCCTCGAACTCCGTCTCCGCCTTGTTTTCGTGTCAAAACCTTCCTTATGTATTGAAACTTCGTAATATATAACCCCTGGATCTCCCGAGGTTCGTGCATCGTGTTCTCGTCGTGTTTTCATTTCAATCAGTTTCTGTCAGGAAATCTTCTCAAGTTTAGGGCACCATGGCTTCCGCCAACGACAAAGGAAAGAAGCCCATGGAGAAAGAGTTGGAAGAGCAAACCGCTGCAGGAACAAGGGGAAGGAAACCTACTTTTTTAGGAGCAACTAACACTACGGATGCTTTTTCTCATCACAAGCAGGGAATCATAGCCTTCGGTCCAGAACTCATATATTGCCTGAGGCAGCAGAAGCCCTTCGAACCACCAACGAGTTTTGTGATAAGTACCGTGCTTTAAGGATGAAGGTGGATATGCTTCAAGAGGAAAATAACAGGCTTCATAAGATGCTGGAAGATTTCCTGACCCATGACAAGAGAACACCACCACCACCAAAGGAGTAATTCGTCATCAGGTTTGGCATCCCCTTGGCTTGTTCCAAGCTTGGGGGAGTTCCGCGGTATCACCACCATTATCTTTTATCTTTTACCTTTTTAGTGGATTCATATGTGTGGTAGAGAGGTTATCTTATAGTTTGGTTTGCATGTGGAAGTATCTCTCCTTTAGTTGATTATCTATGTATCCATTGGTGTGAGTGCCTTTATTGGAATATTAATGAGAAGTCTCATCTACTTTTTGCACTTCTTATTTTTAGTTTGAATCTCTATTATATGATGGATCTTGTTGATTAGTATTATCACCAATTTGGGATCATCAAGTGGATCTAAATTGGTTTTGGAAAACCGAGTTCTGGTCAGTGGCACTAATTTGAAACAATAAAAAGAAAAAAAAGCTTATAGGTATTTGGTACCATTTGATTTATTTCTTGCTGGCTCATAAGCTTATATTCTTTATTTAAGATTCTTGTGTGTCTTCAAGGAAGATTGCATGTTTGGATTTATTACTTGTATCTTTGCTTGTTTCTTTTAACTCTCTTGCTTGCTACCTAGCCTTGCTAGCCAAAAACCTGTTTTGAGAAGGCATACTTCTCATGTTTCCAAAATCCTTTGAACCCAAAACTTTTTCCACTTATGTCCACCATATCTACCTAGTAGCTTTTGCTATTCCTAACAAATTCTCAAGCTTCATCTACCTTTCGAATTAAAAAGTATTTTTTTATGTGAAAACTAGTTAGTAAAGCTCTCACGAACTTGACGGTGTAGGGTTCGCAGCATAGAAAACAAAAAATTTCCTACAATGGGAACTACTATGTACCAATATCTATCAACTAGATACAAACAACGGGTGGATGTATATCCATACAGAACATACCCTTGAAGACTAACAAATCTTAACGAGTTAAACTCGTGGTTGATGTAGATGATCTCTTGCCGATCTCAACATCGAGAGGATGTCCTAGGGCCGCAAATCAGCAGTGCATCCGTGCTCGCACACACGTCCGAGGCACCGAGCAACCTCCGCCTCCTCGCTCCAGCGATGCAGTGGAAGCACAACTCGTTCTTGCTGAATAGCCACCGGGAACATGTATCTCGCTAGTCCGAGACCATGGGGGATAAATTCTATAGGGGGAGAGAGATCCTTCACGAGGACGTGTGAGTGAGAGAGAGGAGAGGGGGTCCCTTTTATAGGAGGAGGGGGGCACCCAAGGGGGTGGCCACCGGCCATTGGGGCTACCCCCTCCCCTCCTTCATTCATGTGGGTGGACACTCCACTCACAAAAATCTCTTCAATTCCCTCCACTCAAAATTACTATTAAATTTCCACCAAATTTAATTCAAACTCTCATTAAATAAAACTCTTTTATTTATTTAGAACTTTGTCAATTACTTTAATGACAAACATTCACATATAACCCCTTGCTAGTATTCTATTTCACATGGAAAAACACTTTCTGCAATTTCACCCGAAAACCTGTTTCGGTATCTAGTGAAATAAATTCCTGCGTTTGTTACTCTTTCCGGCAGGAAACTTTTGCTCCAATTGGATGTTGGTGTCTCTTAAGTGTGTCACCCTACGGTTCGCAAAACATGATCGAGACCCTCGGATCGATAATCAGTGGGATCCGAGACCCATCTTGACTCCACATATTCAACGATGACTTTCTTGTGATCGTCGGAACCTTTTACGCTAGTATCTTAATCCCTTTGTTTCACGATATATTACATGTCCGAGATTCGATCATCGGTATCTCCATACCTAGTTTGATCTAGTTACTGGCATGCACTCTTTTCTCGTTCCCGTGATATAACATTCTAGTGATCAAATCACTTGCTTGCAAGCTAACCAATGTGATATCACCGAGAGGGCCCAGAGTATACATATCATTCATCGGGATGAACAAATTCCACTCTCGATCCATGGGCCTCAACATAACACTTTATTAGTTCTGAACCCATCTTTATAATCACCTTGTTACTGTGTGACGTTTGATGTTATCAAGAAACTCTTCCGGTGTTAGTGATTGACATGATCTCATGGTCTAAGGATTCGGATCACTTCGTAAGTTGTTATAGCAATATAACTCAATGACTTTGATCGTAACGCTATACTTCAGATGAATGTTCATCACACCATTACACTAATGTTGTGACCTTGTTATTAACAACATCCAATGTCCATGATTAGGAAACCTTGATCATCTTGTTAATCAATGAGCTAGTTTATGAGAGAGGCATAACTAGGAACTTTCTGTTTGTTTATTAAACACACATGTATTAACGTTTCCGTATTAATACAATTATAGCATGCAAAATAAACATCTATCATATACTTGTAATACACATAATAAACACTTTATTATTGCCTCTCAGGGCATATTCCCTTCAGTCTCCCACTTGCACTAGAGACAATAATTTAGTTACATAGTGATGAATCTAACACCCATGGAGTTCTGGTGTTGATCATGTTTTTCTCTAGGGAGAGATTTAGTCAATGGATCTACTATATTGAGATCCGTGTGTACTTTTCAAATCTTTATATCTCCATCCTTCACATGCTCGCGGATGGAGTGAAACCGACGCTTAATATGCTTGGAATTCTTGTGAGACCTTGGTTCTTTGGCATTTGCAATGGCACCATTGTTGTCACAATAGATCACCGTTGGGTCCAACGCGCTTGCAACCAAACCTAGTTCGGATATGAACTCCTTCATCCAAATCGCTTCCTGAGCCGCTTCCGAAGTAGAAACATATTCGGCCTCCATTGTTGATCCCGCCACCACCGGTTGTTTGGAACTCCTCCAACTAACCGCTCTGCCATTCATGAGAAATACGTATCCATATTGAGACTTAGAGTCATCCGGAACGGCGTCAAAGCTTGCGTCAACATAACACTTAGTGACGAGCTCTTCTTCACCTCCGTACATAAGAAACATATCCTTAGTTCTTCGCAAGTACTTAAGGATATTCTTGACCGCTATCCAGTGTTTTGAACATGGATCCGATTGGTACCTACTAGTCAAACTAATAGCATGTGCCACATCCGGTCTTGAACATAGCATGGCGTACATTATAGAGTCTATGGCTGAAGCATAGGGGACTTTGCCCATTATCTCTCTTTCTTTCGCCTTAGCCGGACTTTGAGTCTTATTCAATGTCTTGCCTTGCAACATAGGTAAGAACCCCTTCTTACTTCCGTCCATTTTAAACTTCTTTAAAATCTTATCAAGGTATGTACTTTGCGTTAGCCCTATTAGGCGCCTAGATCTATATCTATAGATCTTTATGCCTAATATGTATGACGCTTCACCTAGGTCCTTCATTGAAAATTTGTTGTTTAGATAACTTTTAACACTGTTTAAAAGATCTATATCATTTTCGATCAATATATGTCATCCACATATAATATCAGAAATGCCACATTGCTCCCACTCACTTTCTTGTAAATACAAGCTTCTCCATAAGTTTGGAAAAATCCAAACTCTTTGATCACCTCATCAAAGCGGAGATTCCAACTTCGTGATGCTTGCTTCAATCCATAGATGGATCCCTGAAGCTTGCACACCTTGTTAGCATCCTTAGGATCGACAAAACCCTTTGGTTGTATCATATACAACTCTTCTTCAATATTACCATTGAGAAACGTGGTTTTGACATCCATCTGCCATATCTCATAATCGAAATATGTAGCAATTGCTAACATAATCCTAACTGACTTTAGCATCGCTACAGGAGAAATTTTCTAATCGTAGTCAACTCCTTGAATTTGTTGAAACCCCTTTGCGACAAGTCGAGCTTTATAGACGGTCACATTACCATCAGCATCAGTTTTCCTTTTGAAAATCCATTTGTTCTCCACGGCCTTTCGGTCGTGAGGTAAGTCCACCATGTTCCAAACTTGATTTTCATACATGGATTCCATCTCGGATTTCATGGATTCTAACCATTTGTTGGAATCCAGGCTCATCATCGCTTCTTCATACGTCACAGGGTCATCAATTTAATCAACCATGAAATTCATAACAGGGTTTCCATACAGCTCGGGAGTTGCACGCGTCCTGCTAGACCTACGAGGTTCGGTAGTACTCTCTTTCAGAGTTTCATGATCATTATCATTAGTTCCCTCTTCAACTGGTGAAGCTAACTCCAGAACGACTTCTGGCGCTGCGTTACTCGCCATACTTTGAAGAGAAGGTTCAGTAACCTCTTCGAGTTCTACCTTCCGACTACTCACACCTTTCGCGAGAAACTCTTTCTTTAGAAAGGATCCATTTTTGGCAACAAAAACCCTGCCCTCGGATCTGTGATAGAAGGAATACCCAATAGTTTCCTTAGGGTATCCTATGAAGACGCATTTTTCCGCTTTGGGTTCGAGTTTATGCGGTTGAAGTTTCTTCACATAAACATCGCATCCCCAAACTTTAAGAAATGACAGCTTAGGTTTGTTTCCAAACCACAATTCATACAATGTCTTTTCAACGGATTTAGATGGTGCCCGATTTAAAGTGAATGCAGCAGTTTCTAGTGCATAACCCAAAAATGACAATGGCAAGTCCGTCAGAGACATCATAGATCGAACCATATCCAATAAAGTACGATTACGACGTTCTGATACACCATTTCGTTGTGGTGTTCCGGCAGGTGTGAGTTGTGAAACAATTCCACACTCTTTCATGTGAGTGCTAAACTCGTAACTTAGATACTCACCTCCATAGTCAGACCATAGAAATTTGATCTTTCTATTACGATGATTTTCTACTTCATTCTGAAATTCCTTGAACCTTTCAAAGGTTTCAGACTTGTGTTTCGTCAAGTAGATATAACCGTATCTACTCAAATCATCCGTGAAAGTAACAAAATAACAATATCCACCTCACGCTGACACACTCATTGGACCACATACATCAGAATGTATGATTTCCAATAAATCTGTCGCCCGTTCCATTGTACCGGAAAACGGCGTTCTAGTCATCTTGCCCATAAGGCATGGCTCACATGTATCAAATGATTCAAAATCAAGTGATTCCAAAATTCCATCCGAATGGAGCTTCTTCATGCATTTAATGCCAATATGACCTAGACGGCAGTGTCAGATATATTCGGATATATCATCATTAAGTTTAATCCTTTTAGCATCAACATTGTGAATATGTGTAACACTATTATCGAGATCTAATAGAAATAAACCATTCATCATCGGTACATGACAATAAAAGATTTCATTAATATAAATAGAACAACCATTGTTCTCGGATTTAAATGAATAACCACTTTGCATCAAACACGATCTAGATACAATATTCATGCTCAGTGCTGGCACCAGATAACAATTATTCAAGTTTATTACTAATCCCGATGGAAAGTGGAGATGTACCGTTCTGACGGCGATCACATCAACACTTGATCCATTGCCGACACGCATCTTGACCTCACCCCTTGCTAGCGGTCGCTTGTTCCGCAGCCCCTGATTCGAGTTACAAATATTAGCAATCGAACCAAGATCAAATACCTGTGTCTTTGCGAGCACTAGTCAAGTACACATCAATAACATGTATATCATATATACCTTTGTTTGCCTTGCCGGCTTTCTTGTCTACCAAATACTTGGGGCAGTTGCGCTTCCAGTGGCCAGTCCCCTTACAATAGTAGCACTCGGTATCAGAATTAGGCCAACCCGAGGTTTCTTTTCAGGCACGGAAACTGGCTTGCCGCCCTTACTTACCTTCCATTTACCCTTCTTGTCTTTCTTAAAACCAATGTTCTTATTGACCATAACCACTTGATGTTCCTTCTTGATCTCCACTTCTGCAGTTTTAAGCACTAACAGAAGCTCGGGGAGAGACTTCTTCATGCCTTGCATATTATAGTTCATCACGAAGCTCTTATAGCTAGGTGGCAGAGATTGCAGAACACGATGGATGCCTAAGTCAATGGGAATCGATATTCCCAAGGACACAAGCTTATCGGTAACCGACATCTTGAGTACATGCTCACTTACGAGCTGTGCTCTTCCATCATGCGACTAAAGAACTTTTCTCAAGCATTGTAGCTCTCACAGCAGCATGTGTGTAAAAATCATTTTCAACTCACCCATTGTATCAAATGCATTGCCGTTTTCGAAACGCTTTCGAAGTTCTGGATCTAGCCCATACAATATGCCGCAATGAACTAAGTTGTGGTCCTCCTGACGTGTCTGATAGACATTCTTCTCCTTGTCAGGAGCATCATCTAAAGGTGGGGGGCCTAGCGGCGCTTCTAGCACATATTGCTTTTGTGTAGCAGAGAGGAGAATCCTCAAATTCATGGCCCATTCGGTAAATTTGTTACCGTTTGTTGCAAGTTTCACTTTCTCCATGAACACGTTGAAATTAAAGGCAGGTGGTGCCATCTACAATAGAATTTTTAAAGTTTAGACTAATTTTATGATAGATTGAGTTCAACTAATCAATATTACGAATAAACTCGCACTCAAAAACGACATCCCTCGTGCCTTTTTGGTGATTACATGAACCAAATCCACTACACCAAGTCCGATCATCACGTGAGTCGGTGTAGCTTCAAAGGCAAGCATCAAATGGGCATCATATCTACTATATGACTCATGCTTAGGGTGTGTTAGGTTGAGCTGTAGATTCCTGAAAATTAGCTATGAGAAATCTGCTGTGAGAAAGCTGCTGTGAGCTGATAACTGTGAGAAAGCCGAAAGTTGTTTGGTTGTGCCAACTGTCAATTGTAGTTTCGATAGGAATTATCCGCAATGCCCTGAGATTATTTATTAGCAAATTATCGCAGAGCAATGACTTAGTACACTCACAGACATGCAAATGACTATTTAGAATGTAATTTTCTAGTTCTAAACTGGGACATGTGATGTGACCCATCTATAGCACCAATCTCACCTTTAAATTAAGGCCAGAAACGCATCTTTTGACCTTTGCATTGTCTGTATCGAAAGTAAGATCTCTTGGTTTGATATTATCTTTTGCTAATTTCCGCAAACATAGCAACACTTTCTTAGACTTCACATGAACTATCCACAATGACGTAACAAAGCGGTTCTCATCCTGCGTGAATGATTGAGGGCCTCCAACAATCCATACAAATTTTGTTCACGTACATAAGCAACTATTGCTCTAAACACAAACAAATAATAATGCAACATAACAGCAAGGATGGTTCTACATCATCTTTCTCGTCTCCTTTTCGTGTTCCTTGTGTAGCAAATGGAACCTTCCTTTATTTATTTGAAGCAAGCTGAAAATCTCTCTAAATTCAGGCTTCATGATCAAAAAAATGGCGTTATACATGAGATCAGTTTCTGCAAGAAAAAATAAATAACTTTAATATAAAATAGGCCACTTACAAATGCTCCAACTTCAATCAATAAAGTTATATGCTTCGGTTGTTATTTTACCAACATATTTTTATATATCATCCAAAATATTCATTGCTACATATCAGTATATCACAGAGGAATAAAAACTGCACATTAGGGAATTAAAAATAAAAAACAGAGAACAAGCTATCTAGTACTTACGGGAGCAGCACATGTTAGGAGGAGGAAGGGCATGGGTAGAAGGGAGATATGGAGCCAATCATATCTGTAGGTATCCCGCTGGCCGGAGGTGGGCGTCATTGCTAGAGGCGACGGCGTGGCGACCTGGTATGGAGGCGGCGGAGGCGGTTCGGATGGTGCCGCCTTGGCTCGTTGGGGAGGAGCGCGCGTTCCTTGGATTAGGGGAAAGGGAGCGGCGGGGATGTGGGATCCGATTTCGTGCTGGTGCGTCGCCAGAGGCCGCCGGAGTAGGGCGGCGACGCCAAACCCTAGCCTGGCGGCTGGGTGGTGCGGGACTTGAGGAAAAGGAACGAACAGGGGAGGAGGAGAGAGGAGTCGGGGAGGAAGGAGAAAAAGGAATCCTAGCCCGTTTTTTCACTACCCAGTGGCATGGTGGGTAAATACCAGTTTTTTCGTTCGTCGTAACGCGGTGGAATCTGGGTCTCCGGTGGATTCCAATTTGCACTGCCAAAATCTGCCGCGTTCGAGAAAGTTGCATTGCGCTCGTTAACCCTTTGGTTGAGACTACAGCGTTTGGGTAGTGAATCTAGCTCTAAAATCACAACCAAACATATCCTTAACCCTCCGGCCCGTGTTCCGAGGACATGTTTGTACATGCTAGGCTCGCCAAGTAAGAACCTTAGTATTCGCGTGTGTAACTGTCTTACACCTGAAATATGGTCGTGGATCCAAGAACACCCGATCATCACGTGATGTCTTGGAGCGACGAAAACATAATCAGTGCATACTAAAGGAAGAACACATTCTTATCTTGATATTTAAATCAGGGATCATATTATTTTGCTAATAAAACGCCAAACAAGCAATATAATATGCTATCAAACATCACATATTTATTAGTGAAATGATATGGTTCCCGCATATGATCTCTATCATGTGCACCGTGGTATGATCACTATCATACCTTTATGTGTAAGGCCAAGATCTATGGAACTTACACGTTATGTCTGTTGTAAGAGTATCATCTCATACTTCTACTTACAACATCACCATATCATAACACTAGCCCAACAACAATCTAAACTAGACGCCTCTAATTTATCCATTGCAAGTTTTACGTGGCTTAGGGCTTTCGAAGATAGAACCATTCTTACCTACGAACATGAACCACAACGAGGATAACCAAATTGTTGTCAACTCGTTGCAAAGTAAATATTGACTATAGTAGGAGAGATAGACACCCGCTAGCCACTTATGCAAACTAGTTGCATGTCAAGCGTGGAACAGGTCTCATGTGCGAGGACATGTAAAGTTTGTCCGGGCCGCTTCCTCCCACTATGCCACCAATATCCAAAATTACAATTAAGAAGCAACAAAATGATCATCATCGCCCACATACTCATATGTGTACTACCCGTGTAAAGCATCTACGCATAGATCCAGCTCTGATACCACTGTAGGGTTCGCAGCATAGAAAACAAAATATTTCCTACGATGGGAACAACTATGTACCAAGATCTATCTACTAGATACAAACAACGGGCTGATGTATATCCGTAGAGAACATACCCTTGAAGACCGACAAAGCTTAACGAGTTAAACTTGTGGTTCATGTAGACGATCTTTTGCCGATCTCAAGACCGAGAGGAAGTCCTAGCGGCGTAAATCAGCAGCGCATCCGTGATCGCACACACGTCCGAGGCACCAAGCAACCTCCGCCTCCTCGCTCCAGTGATGCAGCGGAAGCACAAATCTTTCTTGCCGAATAGCCACCGGGAACATGTATCTCGCTAGTCCGAGACCATGGGGATAAATTCTAGAGGGGGAGAGAGATCCTTCACGAGGAGGTGTGAGTGAGAGAGAGAGGAGAGGGGGTGCCATTTATCGGAGGAGGGGGCACCCAAGGGGGTGGCCGCCGGCCATGGGGGCTGCCCCCTCCCCTCCTTCATTCATATGGGTGGACACTCCACTCACAAAAATCTCTTCAATTCCCTCCACTCTAAATACCACTCAAAATTGCTACTCCCTCTGATCCTAAATAAGTGTCGCCATTTTAAACTAGAGTTAGTTCAAAACCGTGACACTTATTTAGGATCGGAGGTAGTATTAAATTTCCACAAAATTTAATGCAAACTCTCATTAAATAAAACTCTTTTATTTATTCAGAATTTTGTCAATTACTTTAATGGAAAACATTCACATATAACCCCTTGCTAGAATTCAATTTCACATGCAAAAACACTTTCTGCAATTTCACCCGAAAACCTGTTTCGGTATCTAGTGAAATAAATTCCTGCACTTGTTATTCTTTCCGGCATGAAACTTTTGCTCCAATTAGATGTCAGTGTCTCTTGAGTGTGTCACCCTAGGGTTCGTGAATAATGCGGACATGATCGAGACCCCTCTCGGATCAATAATCAGAAGCAGGATCTGGAGACCCATACTGACTCCCACACATTCAACGATGACTTTCTTGTGATCGTCGGAACCTTTTACTCTAGTATCTTAATCCCTTTGTTTCGCGATATATTACATGTTCAAGATTCGATCATCGGTATCTCCATACCTAGTTTGATCTCGTTACTGACATGCACTCTTTTCTCGTTCCCATGATACAACATTCTAGTGATCAAATCACTTGCTTGCAAGCTAACCAATGTGATATCACCGTGAGGACCCAGAGTATATCTATCTGTCATCGGGATGAACAAATTCCGCTCTCGATCCATGGGCCTTAACATAACACTTTATTAGTTCTGAACCCATCTTTATAATCACCCTATTACGGTGTGACGTTTGATGTTATCAAGAAACTCTTCTGGTGTTAGTGATTGACATGATCTCATGGTCTAAGGATTAGGATCACTTCGTAAGTTGTTATAGCAATATAAACTCAATGACTTTGATCGTAATGCTATACTTCGGATGAATGTTCATCACATCACTACACTAATGTTGTGACCTCGTTATTAACAACATCCAATGTCTATGATCAGGAAACTTTGATCATCTTGTTAATCAATGAGCTAGTTTATGAGAGAGGCATAACTAGGAACTTTCTGTTTGTTTATTATACACACATGTATTAATGTTTTCGTATTAATACAATTATAACATGCAAAATAAACATCTATCATATACTTGGAACACACATAATAAACACTTTATTATTTCCTCTCAGGGCATATTCCCTTCAGATAGATCCTATGGATGAGCCATAGGGAGTCTTACTCATCCTCTCTCTATCTTCTGCCGTAGCGGGACTTTGAGTTTTACTCAAGGTCGTATTGGGAAACATGGACAAAAACCCTTTCTTGATATCTTCCATTCCAAACCTCTTTAGAACCTTGTATAAATATGTACTTTGTGAAAGCGCTATTAAGCGTCTCGATCTATCTCTATAAATCTTTATGCCTAATATATAAGCAGCTTCGCCAATATCCTTCATTGAAAAACTATTATTCAAAAAATCTTTAATACTTTTAAGAAGTTCTATATCATTCCCAATCAACAATATGTCATCCACATATAATACTAGGAATTCTACAGAGATCCCACTCACTTTCTTGTAAATACAAGCTTCACCATAAGTTTGTATAAATCCAAAACTTTTGATAACCTTATCAAAACATTGATTCCAACTTTGAGATGCTTGCTTTAATCCATAAATGGACCGTTGAAGTTTGCATACCTTGTAAGCATCTTTAGGATTGACAAAACCTTTGGGTTGTACCATATACAACTCTTCACCAATGTATCCACTGAGGAATGTTGTTTTGACATCCATCTGCCATATCTCATAATCGTAATATGCAGCGATTGCTACCAAAATCCTCATAGACTTTAGCTTCGCAACTGGTGAGAATGTCTCATCGTATTCAACTCTTTGAATTTGTTGGAACCCTTTCACAACAAGTCGAGCTTTATAGACGGTTACATTACCATCAGCATCTGTTTTCTTCTTGAAAATACATTTGTTCTCGATAGCCTTGCGACCATCCGGTAAGTCTACCAAAGTCCACTTGGTTTTCGTACTTGGATCCAATCTCGGATTTCATGGCTTCTTGCCATTTCATGGAATATGGGCTCATCATCGCTTCCTCATATGTTACAGGGTCATCAGTGTTTTCCACCAACATGACACTCATAATGGGATCATACCAATCAGGAGTGGTACGAGTTCTCATTGACCTGCGAGGTTTAGTATTAACTTCGTTCGAAGTTTCTTGATCATCATCATTAGCTTCCTCTCTTATTGGTGCAGGCACGAGAGGAACTTCTTCCGGTGTTGCGCTACTCTCAAATCCGAGAGAAGGTTCGACAACCTTGTCGAGTTCTACTTTCCTTCCAGTCACTTCTTTCGAGAGGAACTCCTTCTCGAGAAAGGATCCATTCTTGGCAACAAAGATTTTTTCCTTCGGATCTATGATAGAAGGTATACCCAATAGTTTCCTTCGAGTATCCTATGAAGACGCATTTTTCCGCTTTGGGTTCAAGCTTGTTGGGCTATACCTTCTTTACATAAGCATCGCAACCCCAAACTTTAAGGCATGACAATTTAGGTTTCTTCCCAAACCATAATTCATAAGGTGTCGTTTCAACGGATTTAGATGGTACCCTATTTAGAGTGAATGTGGTTGTTTCTAATGCATAACCCCAAAATGATAACGGTAAATCTGTAAGTGACATCATAGAATGAACCATATCTAAGAGAGTTCGATGATGATGTCAGACACACCATTACGCTGTGGTTTTCCGGGCGGTGTCAATTGTGAAAGTATTCCACATTTCTTCAAATGCTCGCCAAACTCGTAACTTAGATATTCACTTCCATGATCGGATCATAGAAATTTAATCTTCTTGTTACGTTGATTCTCTACTTCACTTTGAAATTCCTTAAACTTCTCGAAAGTTTTAGACTTATGTTTCATGAAATAGATATACCCATATCTACTCAAGTCATCCATGAAAGTAAGAACATAACGATAACCACCGCGCGATGGCACACTCATCGGGCCACACACATCGGTATGTATGATTTCCAATAAGTCCGTAGCTCACTCCATCATACCAGAGAATGGAGTCTTAGTCATTTTTCTCATCAGACATGCTTCGCATCTTTCAAGTGATTCAAAATAAAATGATTCAAGAAGTCCATCGGAATGGAGTTTCTTCATACGCTTCACTCCAATGTGACCAAGACGACAGTATCACATTGATGTATGTGATAATACAACACTTTTTAGCTATAAAAATAGTGTCATTTGCCTATCATATCATGCTCCATCTAACTATTGCTATGCCTGATATGCATGATTACTTGTTTTCATTACATTCAATATGGGCTTTGCATATTTAGTTGTTTAGGTAAAATGGTATCCCTATTCCTTGTCTTTGACATGTGTGTAGGTGTTGATGATGATTATGGACAAAACAAAGGAAAAAGGAACAAAGAGAGCATAGTATGGATGGACTGCAGGGACCAGACTTACCCATTTGAGAGGTTGGAAAAGTGAATTTTTAAAACTTCTCAAAATAAAGATCCAAGACCATGGGGTTTTAGCCCTCGATGATACAAATACAACGAGCCGAATAACGCCCAAAATGGAGTTCGTATGAAGAAATGGCGACCAAAATACGAAAGAGTCTGCAAGTTTGACGGCCAACTATACGACCGGCCGCCGTATAGTTTCGACCGTATAGTTGTGGAAAAGGTCGGAAACAACGGGAAAACGCCTCAGAAAGGCTCTAGAACCTTCCCGAAGTCATATGAAGGTATTATAGGTACCCTAGGTCACTCCCAAGAGCTATATAAAGAGGAGAGGAGCCAAAGAAAGCCACAATACACCATATACAAGATCTAGATCCCATCTACCGCCTCCATGGCGGCGCCCTGCCGCCGTGCCACCTCCATAGCCTCTCAAGCTCCACAAAGATCAAGATCTCCATCAACACCATCAATCCATCCAAGCAAGAAGAGGAGGAGAAGGAGCATGCCGCCATCACCACGCCGACACCATCATCACCGTGCTGTCATCACCATCCCCATCACCGCTACTCCTTCATCCCTCCCCATCATGGTCTCCGTGATGGGTTGTAACATGGCTTGAACCCTCTTTTATTAATGTTATGATGATTTGAGTAATTGAAGTGTGGCGTGTTCTTGTTAATTAATATGTTTATGCTTTCTCTTTACATTATTCTATTCATGATAATATTATAGTGATTGGAGACACCCAATCCATTGTTGAGGAATTTACTAGGGATTCACGAAGTGTCACAAAACTTATCATTAGTCTCTACTCTGTCATGGGTCCTGACAAGCCCATGGGTAGAACTAATAGGCTATTTTCTATAAGTGATTTGCGGAGGAAATAGCATCTTAGGATGCACCGCCCGTTAAGATTCATTTCCTCAAGATCACTCATGATATAGATAGGTATAGTGTTGCGAATTGCTTGACCCCAAAGTGACATACGAGATATCTTGTGACTAGCGCACTTGCTTACGAGTACGGTTGTCCATAGAACTTAATGCATTTGCTCTGGTTTACCTTGATTGGTCTTGTTAGCTTAATACACTAGGATGACCCATGTCCCAAGAGGGTGTGGACAATTGAGTTGTCTAGTTGACACTTACCAATGGTGGGAGACAACGGTATATGAGGGACCACCACAATTATAGTTAACAGCTATTCCATAAGCACTTATCATGCACACTGGTATACACAACATTACTTAAGGAATCATAGTTAATATTTCATCTCATTGCATTCACCTCTTTACAGTTTTACTTTTGTTCTAGTTTTCTTTCAATCCTAGTAGTAGTTGTTACAAATCATCTTAAAATTATTTATCCTAGCAACTTATAGATTAGGATATTTCCAAAGCACGGTTTGGGTGCGGACGTGGATGCATTAACAACGTAGCTACGGGGTCGTATTCGCTGAGCTCCCATCGGGACTAACTCTTAAATATTTGCTCCTACAGGTACTGCAATAACCCTGTTTTGGTGCAGGTACCCACTCATCACACGTGTATGTAGAATTATCATTTAGTTTCAAAATTTAGCATCTAGATTATGAACATGTGTATCCCTACTATCGAGATTCAATAAGAATAGACCATCTATGAAAGGTGCATGACCATAAATGATATTACTCATATAAATCGAACAACCATTATTCTCGGACTTAAACAAGTAACCGTCTCACAATAAGCAAGATCATGATATAATGTTCATGCTCAACACAGGCACCAAATAACAATTATTTAAGTATAAGACTAATCCCAATGGTAGATGAAGAGGGAGCGTGCCGACCGCGATCATATCAACCTTTGAGACATTTCCAACACGCATCGTCAACTCATCTCTCGCTAGTCTCCATTTATTCTGCGGCACCTTTTTTGAGTTACAAATATGAGCAACCGAACGAGTATCAAATACCCAGGCACTACTACGATTACTAGTAAGATACACATCAATAACATGTATATCAGATATACCTTTCTTCCCGATGTTGCCATTCTTCAGATCTGCTAGGTACTTGTGGCAATGCCGCTTCTAGTGACCTTCTCCCTTGCAGTAAAAGCACTTTGTATCAGGCTTAGGCCCAGCCTTGGTCTTCTTTGCAGGCGCGGTAGCTTTCTTACCGCCCTTCTTGAAGTTACCCTTTTTCTTAGACTTGCCGTTCTTCTTGAAATTGTTGTTCTTATTGACCATCAACACTTGGTGCTCTTTCTTGATCTCCACTTCCGCGGACTTCAACATAGATAAGAGTTATGGTAATAACTTATCCATCCGCTGCATGTTGTAGTTCATCACAAAGTTCTTGTAACTAGGTCGTAGTGATTGGAGGACATGGTGAATCCCTAATGAATTAGGAATCATTATCCCCAAGCTTTGGAGCTTATGGTCGTGCCCAAACATCTTAAGCACATGCTCACTGACGAAGTTGCCCTCTTCCATCTTGCAGTTAAAGAACTTTTCAGAAGCTTCATAACTCTCAACTATCGCGTGAGCCTCAAATATCATTTTGAGTTCACGGACAATGTCATGCGGGTCAAAGTTCTCAAACCTTTTTTGAAGCTCCGATTCCAAACCATACAAGATAGCACACTGACCTATGGAGTACTGATTCTTCCGAGTAAGGTAAACATTTTTCACCTCATCGGTAGCATCAGCTACAGGTGGGTCACCTAGCGGTGCATCCAGCATATAGGTCAACTTACCAGCACTGAGGACAATCCTCAAATTGTGGAACCAATCCGCGAAATTGCTTCCATTGCTTTTCAACTTTTCTTTCTCTAGGAACACATTAAAATTGATGGTAGGGGCCGCCATGATCTACAACATATTTGCAATAGTTTAGACTAAGTTTATGACAAATTGAGTTCAGTTTAATACTTAAATTAACTAGGTGAACTCCCACTCAAAAAAATATCCCTCACATTGTTTTAGTGATCACATGAACCAAATCCACTACATCAAGTATGATCATCACGAGAGATGATGTAATTTCAAAGGCGAATAATCAACATGTTCATCATATCTACTATATGACTCATGCTTTACCTTTCGGTATTCCGTGTTCCGAGACCATGTTTGTACATGCTAGGCTCATCAAGGTTTAACCTTAGTATCCGCATGAGCAAATCTGGCTTGCTCCCGTTGTATGCACACGTAGAATCTATCACACCTGATCATCACGTGGTGCTTTGAAACGACGAGTCTTAGCAATAGTGCCTACTAAGGACTAACACTTTATTACTTGATATTTTTTGAGAGGGATCATCTTATAATGCTATAGTCGTGATCTAAGAAATAAAAGATGCATAAAAGTATTAACATCACATGCAATTCATAATATGTGATATTATATGGCCTTTCTTCTTGTGCCTTCGATCTCCATCTCCAAGCATGGACAATGTCTCCATCATCACTGGCATGACATCAAGGTCAATGGCGCCGATCCATGGTTGTCGTCCACTAGCATCAACTATTACAAATACTTTGAATAATAGACACGCAGGTCTTAACGAAATTAAAATACAACCATAAGGCTCCTGCTGGTTGCCAACTTACAATAAGGATCATGGCATACATCATATATAATCGCAATCATGGCCATATCACATCACAACACACCCCTGCAAAACTAAGTTAGACACCTCTAATTTTCTTTGCAAGTTTTTGTGGTTTGGTGCTTTCGAATAAGAACTGTTCTAACTTACGAACAAGAACCACATCGTTGATACAAGTATTGCTAAGTGCCTGTTGTAAATTGAATCTTCACTATGGTGGGAGAGACAAACAGCCGCAAAGACACTTATGCAATACAAGTTGCATGTTGAGCGTGGAGCAAGTCTCATGAACGATGTCATGTAAGGTTAGCCCGGGCTGCTTCATCCTACCATCCCACAAGATGCAAAGTACACAAAAAGAAATCGACAACAAAAACATTAACGCCATAATAACCATTGTGTTCTACTCATGCAGCAGATCTACGCATAGACACAACTCTGATACCACTGTAGGGGTTCGTAGCATGGAAAACAAAAAAATTCTATCGCATGAACACACACAACCCAAGATCTAATCTACTAGATCGGTGCAATGAGTTGATAGAGTACTAACCCTCGAAGATCCAAAGCGGTTAACGAGATCGGGTTCTCGTGGTTGATGTAGTCGTTCACTTGCCGATCTCAAGATCGTGTAGATGATCCTTCCGGCGCCACATTTCGACATCACTCCCACAGTAGGTCACATGTTCTATACTCTATGAAGACCTTCCTCTCCCTTGTTCCAGTAGGCAGTGGAGGTTGTAGATCTCTCCTCGCGATTCCAGCGGCACGATAGCATGGTGGTGGGAGTAGAGGGGAAATTCCGCAAGGCTTCGCCTAAGTTGGAGCGGGTATGGTGGAGTATATAGGGCCCTTGGAAACTAGGGTTTAGAGGCCAAGGGTAGGTGGTGGCCGGCGTCTAGAGAGGAGCTAGGCGGCGGCAACTTGAGAGGGCTCTAGATCGGCAGCGGCTTGAGAGGGGCTATGGCTAATCTAGGGTTTCTAGTGTGGGGGAAAGGAGGCACCCTTCCCCTCCTTTTATGGAAGGGAGAGGCGGAAAGAGGAGGGGAGTCCTCCCCAGCTCCCCTTGCTTGTCCGGTGTCAAGGACGAGGGAGGAAACCTTCCCTAAGTGGGTTTCCCCTCCTCCCTCCACTAGGCAACCATGTTGGGATTTGAATTTTTAAACTGGCGTGAGTTTGATTTATCTCTTCCCATTGACCAGCCAAGTGAATTAGGGCATAATGCAACCATTCCACTTTGGTATGACACATCCATGTACCCTTCCCACTCCGGATCGGTGGACCTTCTAGACCCTTCTAGAACATTCCGAACTCCGGATTTGGAGTTTCCTTATATGAATCTCATTCTACAGACCATTCTGAATCTCCTAGTGATTTCCCGGATCCAATCTGAGACCCCGAAAAACATTCGATCTCTAACTCAAATTCCATATATACTAAACAACATCGAATCCTTAAGTGGGTATCCCTACGGTTCATGAATTATGCGGACATGATCGAGACTCTTCTCCGATCAATAATCAATAGAGGAATCTGGAAATTCATATGGCTCCCACATATTTGTATGATTACTTCGTGATCGAATGAACCATTTACATACAATACCAACTTCCCTTTGTCTCGCGATACTTTACTTATCCGAGGTTTGATCGTCGGTATCTCTGCATACCTAGTTCAACCTCATTATCGATAAGTAACCTTTACTTGCTCCTATGATATGTGATCCCTTGTGAACTAGTCACATGCTTGGAAGCCAATTGGATGACATTCCACTGAGAGGGCCCAGAGTATATCTATCTGTCATATGGATCGACTAGTCCCACTCTTGATCCATGTGCCTCAACACATACTTTCTAAATACTCAATGCCACCTTTATAACCACCCAGTTACGAAGTGGTGTTTGATGTCATCAAAGCACCCATCCGGTGATGGTGATTAACATGATCTGATGGTCGAAGGGTTTAGGTTACTATGTATCTGAAAGCTTATAGCAAACAAACCATTGAAATGACTTGATCTTATGCTACGCTTAACTATATGAGTATGTCCATCACATCATTCTCCTAATGATATGACCTTGTTATCAATAACATCCAATGTTCATGATCAAGAAACCATGATCATCAATCAATCAACAAGCTAGTTTAATAAGAGGCTTTACTAGGGACTATTTTCTGTTTACAAATCACACAAGTATTAAAGTTTTTGATTAATACAATTATAGCATGGGATGTAAACATTCATCATAAACACAAATATATAATAATAACTACTTTTATTATTGCTTGTTGGGCATATCTCCTACATTATATTCTTGCAAAATACAAACACCAAATCTACTTTATTTACTATTGTTTTCTTTGTCATATTTTCTAACCAATACCCTCAGGTCCTCGTGGGTTTGACAACCTTTCTTTATTGAAAAGTACTACAATTGATCTCCTGCACTTGGGAGGCATCATGTGCCCGCGTGCGGTGACCCAGCATACCACTGCATGTGTAGTACACTATAGTCGTTGATATGACATCCACAGAACATTGTTCCGTAAATATCATATCCCTCAGAGTGGTACAACGGAAACATTATGGGTCCATATTACAAACATACACACATTTTTATTATTACAATACCAGAAGTTCAAGACTTCAAAAGATTCAACTTACAAACCAAATATAAAGTGTTTCAGTGGAAGTTTTGAAGTAACAACTTCTTCTCCGAATTGAGCTCAGCGACTTATTATTATATAAAGTTCATGTTGCTCGGCTCAACTGGTTTCTAATACTAAGGTAGTTATTCTGACTCATTGTGCTCTCCTCCATAGACGACGTTGTTGGGAATATGCCCTAGAGGCAATCATGTATGATGATATTTCCCATTGTATTCATAAAGATATTAAGTTGTCCTTGTATAAACATCTGATGTGTATCATTGAATATGTGATTCGGTTGTGGAACTATACATTCATGTTTTTTGTACTAAATATCCTTGGTCATCGAGGTTGTGCTGGACACACAACTGAGACCAATGTGAAAGTCGGCTTGATGACTCGATTCCACTTGTCATGGGCATGTAGATGCTATTCCGACTTACATAGATTCGGCTAAAGAGTTTAGTGAGTCGGATTGACCCATATTGAGGTACAATGAACAAGTTGTCATTTGTATATCTAAATCAATGTAATCCTTAGACCTTAGGTTATTGCACATTCCGAGTTGAGGATCACCGACTTAGGTTCTGTCAAACACTGATACGTAACTGGGCAGTTATAAAGGCAGAGTTCAGGTCGACTAAAAATCAAGTTGCGTGATATGAATAACCAAGATGGGATTTTGCCCCTCCACTTGGAGAGATATTATCTGGGCCCTCTCGGATGATATGATTCAGAAATCATGGCCATGCACTACTCGGTTAAGTGTTAACCGAGGCGATCGACTAAGAGTTAGTCGGGTGAATCACTTATCTCGGATCGAGAAGAGAGTCAGACTATTTAAGGGATGACAAATATTCACCTATAGTCTGACAAGGTATATCGTGAGGCAAAAGGGACTCGGACGTTAGTCACATTGGAAAGCAAGTCGTCATGAGTTTTTGGTACTTGGGAGTCAGCACGTTTTGCTAGTAGCCGCTACCGACTGATCGATTGAGAGTCGGACTCTAATCGTGTCCAAGTTGCCATGAGCCTGCAGGGTCACACACTTAAGAGCGGGAGCAAGTTCGGATTGGATCTGAACCGGAAATCTTGTTGGGTTGGACCCGAGCCGGATTGGGACTGAGTCAGTGAGTTGGACTCACGGTGAGCATTATATGGGCTTTAGTGAATGGGCCACGTGAGTGGAGCCCATGTTCACTCCCTATATATAGTGGAGCACAGTAACCCAGAAGGGTTAATCGTTGATCGGTTAGGTCATTCCATGAGTTGGAAACCCTAGCTCCACAGCAGTCCTGCCGTCGTAACGAACCTAGCAGTTCGACGCCGGTGCTCCTCCTTGTATGTGTGGATACCAGCAGAGGTGTTGTACGATCAACACCAGGACGATCAGATTGGATCGCAAAGGACTGCACTGTATCAACTAGCGCGCTTCATCAGTAATCCGCAACTGCGAATCTAGTGGTAAACCTCGTAACCTTCTACCTCAGCTAGAACTTGGGATCACCACATTAGAGGAAAAGTTTTCTTTTATCTCTACGTGGCCCAATAGACGTTGTAGTCCACCCCTTCTATAGCACCATACAGATCTGGCTCTTCATAGAAGACCTCCTCTTGGATTTCAGCTGCATACATTGGGGTATCTTCTGGATCCTCAGAGTCTAAGCAGGGGATCAAAGGAAAAGGTGAGTAACAGCGTTACCCAATTATATGCAAGGTGGGAAGTTTGATGCCCTAACTACCACCTCGGACAATAAGTCCTTGGCACTATGCAGTTTTCGTAAATCTTTCTTCAAAGATTGATTTTATTGTTAAAAACTATGCCCATCAGCCTTCATAGGTTTACCAGAACTTTCATGGAGTTCCTTTCCTTCCGCATTTGTAGCTCCTTCCCGGAACAGGGAGTAACAAGTTACAGTTTTTACACTCTGCAGAGGTGCCTTACTTTACCCATGAGAGATCAACTCCTTGTTGCACAACCGGGCGTACTTTCTTGTCCACAATTCCATGATGTTGGGCCCAGTAGGTGATCCAAGCCAATCACTGCCCTTCCCGTGATCCCATGTGTCTGCACGATCCTTCAAGGCTGGCTCACCTTCGTTAAGCCCCCTTTCGAGCAGGCTAAAACCCTGATGAGTTCCCGAAGACTCTATGAGATGGTGATGCCCCTGGAAAGTACCATATAGGTCCGGCTATACCTCCGACAGCCACTCATAGATAATCTAGACACCAAAAACATGGGGCCTAAGGGTTCCCACCCATATGTTGGATCCGCACAAGGAATCACAACGTCACGTTAAGATTGTCTTGCCTCCATACGAAAGGAAAAGGATACAGCTGAATTCTTCGTCCCATTCCAAATCTCATGGTTAACGCGTTATATACGGTGCTAGAATCACTGATGTCATGGGTTGTTAATTCCTAGGTGATTATCCTTGTTGCAGATAGAAACTTAAGTTCTACTGCACACTATATCATCACTTAGGATGATAGCATCAATTTATTTAGTTGAGAAAATAACACTTTTCCTTCCTCGAAACATAGATGATAACACACAATTTACAAGTACTTTCATAAAGACTCTTCAAAGGACATGAGCAAGCGATGAACTTGCCTTGTGATTACAAGGTAGTGAAGTCGGATGCTTGCACTGGACCTTGAGCTTATATGTCTACAAAACATCATTATTGCCCGATAAGGACAATATTTAAAGAAGTAAAGATGAACAGGTATAGTAATGTGATGCATTTATTTATTATTTATTTTCTTTATGTGTTTTACCCAATATTTTGATTTTCTGGAATATCTTTAGGAACTTAAGAATTTCATCAGTAATGAATAACCTTAATATTTTATAAATATTATTTTCACTCTTTAAAATGTAATATATTATTAATAGAGTTAAAAGCTAATTTTTTTAATATTAACTCTTATATTTATTTTCTTAACAATTCTTTTTAAGAATTAGCATTTAAATAAAAGATATTTTACTTTGGTCACTCTAAATATTTATTTAGTATTTTTCTAAAATACTATAATAACCAAATATAAAAAAAGTTATTTTTATTGATTGTTATGTATTTTCTTGAATTTTATAAAATTCCATAAGGAATATATATATTCAAAATCCTTAACCATAAAATCCATTTGTTAAAAATGGTTTCTTAATTTCATTTAATAGATTATTTTATTATGAGTCAAAAAATATATTTTTGGTATTTTTAAGACTTTTATTTTATGTCCTAGGGTTTATTAAGTTCTTGGGGTATTTTAGTCTTTTACTTAATTATTAAAATCCCTGTTAGGGTTTTGGGCCAACCCATTGGGATTTTTGGGTCCATCTTGGCTCATTTGGCCTGGTCAAAGGATTTCCCTAGAGGGGTATTGGCCTCATCAGCCCATTCATCTGTCTCCACTCTCTCTCGACCACCCCTTCTTCACGATACGACCCTTTTCTTCTGCGGCCGTGGTCGTCCTCCCTAGCCACCGCCGTGGTGCATGGTGTAGATGTTGATCTATCTCTATCATCTGGTCCAATTCGATTTGGACCTGGAGCCCTCTTGCTAGGCGGCTCACCTGAACCACAGGGGTTTGGCGTGGTGACGGCAGCGCCACTCCCTGGCGTTGTGGTTGTGGTGGTGGTGCTGCTCATCCTCAAACGTTAGTGTGGCCGCCGCCTCGACTCGGTGCGGGTTGCAGTGCCCCTTGGGTGCTCCACGTTCCGCCGTGTGCTCGTCAGCCTCTCTGCTTCCTCTTTTAATCTACAGCGAGGACCTATGGTGAGTTGATTTGATTTCCCCCTTGTGGTTGTTTGTCCTCTTCCCTTCCTGAGCTAAGCTGTGTGACTCGGCCATGTATCCCTGATTAGGGTTCATACCTGTTCTAGGGTTCCTCCCTTTGTTTAATTGTAATGATGGACTAAACTAGTAGTGATGCCTGATGGGGTTTGTAATCAATTGCACTTCAGTGCTCACTGTCTTGATTTGATTATCTGATGCTAGTGGTTCTATAGTGTTGACTCCAGTTGGTAGTTGAGCTTGGTGAAGATGACGGTATTACTGTGAAATATGACTGATGGTGTTGATGATTGGTGGGTTCAATCTACTGTCAGTACATGTCAACACCCGGATTTTTCAATCCTAGATGCCTGTTATGCCATACATCGCAATCCCAGGATTACCATTTTTGCGAGACATAACAGAATTGGATACCATAGTACATCATCCATTACAAACGATACATAAGTTCTTACACAAATAGGGATCTCATGATCCAGTTCTTAATACAACTTCAAGTGAATACGTAATAATAATGGTAGCGTGGCGAAGCTCCATCTTCGTGGTCACAGAAATGCCGACGATGGGAGATGATCCTAGTTGTCGTAACCTCCTGGGTCCATCCTCCGTACTCCTCTTCATAGTCCGCCATGGAATAGCCAGGGACAAAGCCATGAGTACTCTTTAAGTACTCGCAAGCTAATACTAACAGGTAAAGGGGTTTTTGGATAATAGGACACTAGGCTCTAGGGTTGTTTTGCAAAAGCCAGATTTATCTCTACTAAGTTTCGAAGCTAGTCACAATTTTATAACTCCTAGGTGGGATCTGGTGACTCAGGTCACAACTCTGTTGTGGTCAAGTCAAAGTCTCAATTCATTTCACAAATCATTTTGAAAAGTCTGACGGGGGAACAATATGGCCACTCCAACTGTCCATAACCGTAGACGCGGCTATTCGAATAGTTTGATACTATGAAGAGATTGTACACTTTCACCACAACATTCGATACATCCGTCAGGAACAAATCCTGAATTCACCATACTCAGTATGCGGATAATCAATCCTAACCTTTCAATTACACGCCCTAGTATAAGCACCTCTCCTGTGAGTTTGGCCTCCCAACCATGACCAACTGTCATCTTGGTTACTGCACAGGTGGACAATCTTCACAAGGTAGCCTCAGCTCAGACCTTGGCTATGAGGGAACTAATACGAAGGTATATAAGTTTCTAGTCAAGCCCTACCCAATCTTCAGGTATTGTGGTTGTACGATAAAATTGGAATGGTACCGCATCCAGACAACCATCAGTTTTATAAAGGGATAAGGCTCATGCCTCAACATTTTCATCACCAAAATCATCAAGTGTTCGGAAACACATGTCCAAAACATTTCAATAGAATGATCCATCATTCCAAGGTTTTCATAACCATTTTTCCACCAAGTAAACCCATCTAAAGTTGATCAAGTCTTATGCTTAGCACTAGCATCTACAGGTGGGGGTAGTACTAATGAGGGGTGGTAAACTAGTGGAGTTTCAACTAAGTAGAACCTTATATCTTAGGATGATATCAAGGTTTCTAACTTAGGCCAACTTTTATGCTCTTTCTAGTATCTACAAGTCACTTAAGTCAATTCTAAGTTAAAGCTTTGATAAAGAAATAAGGTAAGAAGCTTGCAAATAAAACTAGGATTGGTTTATCAAGTGGGTATGATCACATATGCTTAAGGCATATAGTAGGCATAGTAACGAGCAAGTATTTGCTTGCACAATATCAGTATAAGCTTGCTAAATTGCAAGTGTTAGCTTGCATAGGTCAACTTGATTAGTAAGGCTTGCCTTATGCAGAGCAGTGGTTGAAGTTCTCCTCGGCTTCTTCTTCGTAGTATCCTCCTTCCTCCTCGTATCCTTGGTCGGTATAGCGTCTATGAATAAATACGAGGTACACAATCACCAAACAATACTTAACTACTTGCAATCATCACACACAAGGGTCCTATATATGATCTCGCATCATCTCTAACATTACAAGGTTAAGGCTTGATTTAATTCCTTTTATTTTTAGAAAAGTAATTTCTACTCATTGAAAAACTACTTAAGATTTAATATTCTCCAAACCAAACATGGGATCATGTTGACACATGTCATCACCACATATTGTAGTCCATGGGAATGTGATTTAAAGTGGTGTCACAATTTAATAAGGTTTTACCCTTTTATTCTAATTAATTAAAGTGGCTAGAAATGCCTATGTAGCATTCTTTTATTACTTGAACATTTTTTCTGCAAGTAAACCTATATATTTTTATATATTCTGAATGGTATGGTTAAATGTGATTTTTGAGAGTTGGAATCAACTCAAAATCTATTATGGTTTAAATTTGAAAAAAATTTGAATGCAGAAAAGCTTCTGCCTTGTTATTTTTACTAAGGATGATCTACAGATCTAAATGACTTGAATCCAATGGGCTTGGATTCAGCATTCACAGACCTTTCCAACAAAATTAGTTTCATTCGATTTGGTGCACTGAATCGATATGGGTTGAATTTTGAAGTTGGGTACAGAAGTGAGTTTGAAATGAAATGGAAAAAGTTTAATTCAAATCACTAGGCTGCGCGGGAAGAGTTAATAGGCCGGCCTGCTAAGCGCAGTGCTCCCGCGGGCTGCTTAATGTAGGGTTTCGTAGCATGGAAAACAAAAAATTTCTATCGCATACAAACAAACAAGCCAAGATCTATCTACTAGATTGTAGCAACGAGTCGATGGAATAACTTACCCTCGAAGATTCCAAAGTGCTTAACGAGAGCGGATTCTCGTGGGTGATGTAGTCGTATTTTCCGATCTCAAGATCGCGTGACGATCCTTCCGGTAGTGCTCCGCAGCCCCAATGGTCACACCGCTCGGTACTGACGAAGACCTTCCTCTCCTTGTTCCAGTGCAAATGGAGGTTGTAGCACTCTCCTCGAGATTCGAAGACAACGGTGTGGTACCGGAAGTAGAGGGAGATCCCAGGCAGCTTAAGCCGGAGCGAGTATGGTGGAGTATGAGAGAGCCTCCGGCGATCTAGGGTTTAGACACACCAAGGAGGAGGGGCTAGAGCCGCAACCAGGGTTCCGGGACCCCCAAGTCGGCTAGGGCAAAACCCTAGGTGGTGGCGCGGCTATGGAGGCTGCAGCTCTCTAGGGTTTGAAGTGAGGGACTTGTGTGTCAGAGAGGAGCCCTGCCCTCCTTATATAGGTGGAGGGGCGGCGGCCAAGGGGAGGAGGAGTCCTCCCAACTCGGCTTGAGGTGGGCACGGTTGGAGGAGGAAACCTCCCCAACTCTGCTTCCCTCTCCTTCCTCTTTCCTCTTTCCAATTTTAGCCGTTTGACTTTTCAAACTTGCTATTTGACTTTTAAATTTAGGATTCAATTTAATCCTTTATTTGGAACAGAGAACACTTAGTACATGATGCAATCATTCCAATATGCAATGACACATTCATGTACCCTTCCCTCGAGTGCTTGGGACATTCCGAACCTTCTAGAACATTCCCGATGAAAACACCTAATCATTCCCGAACTCAAACGGACTTTCCTTATATGAATCTTATTCTCCGACCATTCCGGATCACCTCGTGATATCCGGATCCCATCCGAGACTCAACAACATTCGGTCTCTTTCTCATAATACCATAACTATTCAAACAACGTCGAATCCTTAAGTGTGTCTCCCTACGGTTCGTGAATTATGCGACATGATCGAGACACTTCTCGAACAATAACCAATAGAGGAATATGGAAATTCATATGGCTCCACATATTTCTACGATTACTTTAATCGAATGAACCACTTACATACGATACCAATTTCCCTTTGTCTCACGATAGTTTACTTATCCGAGGTTATGATCGCGGATCTCTGCATACCTAGTTCAACCTCACCGATAAGTACTTTTTTCGTTCCCGTGATATGTGATCCCTTGTGAGCCAGTCACATGCTTGCAAGCTAATTGGATGACATTCCACCGAGAGGGCCCAGTATATCTATCCGTCATATGGATGGGCAAATCCCACTCTTGATCCATGTGTCTCAACCAATACTTTCCGAACACTCAATGCCACCTTTATAGCCACCTGCCGGTTACGGTGTGGTGTTTGATGTCATCAAAGCATCCATCCGGTAAAGGTGATATGCATGATCTCATGATCGAAGGAATTAGGTTACTATGTATCAGAAAGCATATAGCAATTGAACTATTGAAATGACTTGATCTTTATGCTACGCTTATCTATAGGAGTATGTCCACCATATCATTCTCCTAACGATATGATCTTGTTGTTGATAACATCTCAATGTTCATGATAGGGAAACCACAATCATCTATCAACCAACAAGCTAGTGATGTATAGAGGCTATACTAGGGACTTCAAATTAAGTTTACAAATCACACAAGTATCAATGTTTCCTTGTTAATACTATTATAGCATGAATGTAAACATTTATCATAAACACAAAGATATAATAATAACTACATTTATTATTGCCTCTAGGGCATATCTCCAACATCTCCCACTTGCACTAGAGTCATCTAATCTAGATTACATGGTAATATACGAACACCCATGGCAGTTTGGTGTTGGTCATGTTTTGCCCTCGGGAGAGGTTTAGTCAACGGATCCGCCACATTCAGATCTGTGTGTACTTTGCAAATCTTTATATCCCCATCCTGGATATGTTCTCGAATAGCGTGAAAACGTAGCTTGATGTGCTTCAGCTTCTTGTGTGACCTTGGTTCTTGCGCATTGGCTATGGCGCCCATGTTATCACAGTAGATAGACATTGGGTCCAGCGCACTAGGAACCACACCCAGCTATGTAATGAACTCTTTCATCCATATCGCTTCTTGTGAAGCCTCCGAAGCAGCCATGTATTCCGATTCAGTTGAAGATCTCGCCACAACGCTTTGCTTTGCACTCCTCCAGCTAACTGCTGCACCATTCAAAATAAATACGTATCCGGATTGTGATTTAGAATCATCCGGATCGGTGTTCCAACTAGCATCGGTATAACCATTAACAACGAGCTGTTCATCACCTCCATAAGAAAGAACCATATCCTTAGTTCTTCTCAAGTACTTAAGGATGTTTTTGACCGCTGTCCAATGATCCACTCCTGGATCACTTTGATATCTGCTAGTTAAACTAACAACATATGCAATGTCGGGTCTAGTACATAGCATGGCATACATTAGAGATCCTATGGCTGAGCCATAGGGAGTCTTACTCATCCTTTCTCTATCTTCTGCCGATGTCGGACTTTGAGTTTTACTCAAGGTCGTATTGGGCAACATGGGCAAGAACCCTTTCTTGCTTTCTTGCATTCCAAACCTCTTTAGAACTTTGTCCAAATATGTACTCTGTGACAATGATATTTGGCGTTTTGATCTATCTCTGTAAATCTTTATGCCTAATATGTAACCTGCTTCGCCAAGATCCTTCATTGAAAAACTATTATTCAAATATTCTTTGACACTATTAAGAAGGTCTACATCATTCCCAATCAACAATATGTCATCCACATATAGTATTAGGAATGCTACAGAGCTCCCACTCACTTTCTTGTAAATACAAGCTTCTCCATAAGTTTGTACAAAACCAAAACTTTTGATCACCTTATCAAAACGTTGATTCCAACTTCGGGATGCTTGCTTCAATCCATAGATGGACCGTTGAAGTTTCCATACCTTGTTAGCATCTTTAGGATCGACAAAACCTTTGGGTTGCATCATATACAACTCTTCATCAATGTCTCCATTGAGGAATGTTGTTTTGACATCCATCTGCCATATCTCATAATCATAATATGCAGCGATCGCTAACATAATCCTCACAGACTTTAGCTTCTCTACTGGTGAGAAAGTCTCATCGTAGTCAACTCCTTGAATTTGTCGAAACCCTTTTGCGACAAGTCGAGCTTTATAGACGAACATTACCATCAAGATCTGCTTTCTTCTTGAAAATCCATTTGTTCCCGACAGCCTTCCGCCATCCGGTAAGTCCACCAAAGTCCATACTTGGTTTTCGTACATGGATCCAATCTCGGATTTCATGGCTTCTTGCCATTTATTGGAATCGGCTCATCATCGCCTCATATGTCTCGGGTCATCGGTGTTGTCCACCAACATGAAATTCATAACGGATCATACCAACTGGAGTGGTACGAGTTCTCTGACCTCCGAGGCTCAGAGCAACTTCAACCAAGTTTCATGATCACCATCATTAGCTCCCTCTCTAATTGGTGCAGCACCACAGGAACTTCTTCCGTGCGCGCTACTCGCAATTTCGAGAGAAGGTTCGACAACCTCGTCGAGTTCTACTTTCCTTCCATCACTTCTTTCGAGAGAAATTCCTTCTCTAGAAAGGATCCATTCTTGGCAACGAAGATTTTGCCTTGGATCTATGATAGAAGGTATACCCAATAGTTTCCTTCGGTATCCTATAAAGACGATTTTTCCGCTTTGGGTTCAAGCTTGTCCGTCAGTAACTTCTTTACATAGGCTTCGTATCCCCAAACTTTAAGGAACGACAATTTAGGTTTCTTCCCAAACCATAATTCAAACGGTGTCGTTTCAACGGATTTAGATGGTGCCCTATTTAAAGTGAATGCGGTTGTTTCTAATGCATAACCCCAAAATGACAGCGTAATCAGAAGTGACATCATAGAACGAACCATATCTAAGAGAGTTCGATTACGACGTTCGGACACACCATTACGCTGTGGTGTTCCCGGCGGTGTCAATTGTGAAAGTATTCCGCATTTCTTCAAATGCTCGCCAAACTCGTAACTTAGATATTCACCTCCACGATCAGAACGTAGAAATTTAATCTTCTTGTTACGTTGATTCTCTACCTCACTTTGAAACTCCTTAAACTTCTCGAAAGTTTCGGACTTATGTTTCATGAAATAGATATACCCATATCTACTCAAGTCATCCGTGAAGGTAAGAACATAACGATAACCAACGCGTGATGCTGCACTCATTGGACCACACACATCGGTATGTATGATTTCCAATAAGTCCGTAGCTCGCTCCATCATACCGTAAAATGGAGTCTTAGTCATTTTTCCCATCGACATGCTTCGCATCTTTCAAGTGATTCAAAATAAAGTGATTCAAGAAGTCCATCGGAATGGAGTTTCTTCATCGTTTCACCCAATGTGACCAAGACGACATTACATATAGGTCGAATTATCGCTTGATTTCAAACGTTTAGCCTCAATGTTGTTGATATGTGTATTTCCACCATCGAGATTCAATAAGAATAGACCATCTATCAAAGGTGCATGTGCATAAAACATATTACTCATATAAATCGAACAACCATTATTCTCGACTTAAACAAGTAACCGTCTCGCAATAAACAAGATCCCGATATAATGTTCATGCTCAACGCAGCACCAAATAACAATTATTTAAGTATAAAACTAATCCCGATGGTAGATGAAGGGGTAGCGTGCGACCGCGATCACATCAACCTTTGATCCATTTCCACGCCGCATCGTCACCTCGCTTCTTCGCTAGCTTCCGTTTATTCTGCAAAGACTGTTTGAGTTACAAATATGAGCAACCAAACCAAGATTAAATACCTGCACTACTACGAGTACTAGTGAGATACACATCAATAACATGTATATCGATATACCTTTCTTCTTGATGTTGCCGTTCTTCAAATCCGCCAAGTACTTTGGGCAATTCCGCTCAAAGGACCTTCTCCCATGCAAGAAAAGCACTCAAGATCGTGCTTAGGTCCAGCCTTGGTCTTCTTCGCCGACGTGGTAACTTTCTTACCACCCTTCTTGAAGTGTCCCTTTTGCTTAGACTTGCCTTTCTTGAATTTGGTGGTCTTATTGACCAACAACACTTGGTGCTCTTTCTTGATCTCCACTTCTGCAGATTTCAACATGGCAAAGAGGCAACGTCTTGTTCATGTTCTGCATGTTGTAGTTCATCACAAAGTTCTTGTAACTTGGTGGTAGTGATTGGAGGACACGGTAAATCCCCAAACCATTAGGAATCACTATACCAAAGCTTTGAAGTTTATTTGCGTGCCCAGACATCTTAAGCACATGCTCACTGACGGAGGTGCCTTCTTCCATCTTGCAGTTAAAGAACTTTTCAGAAGCCTCATAGCTTTCAATTTCCGCATGAGTCTCAAAAATCAATTTGAGATCCTCGACAATATCATATGGGTCTGAATCTTCAAACCTTTTCTGAAGCTCCGATTCCAAACCATACAAGATAGCACACTGAACTATGGAGTACTGATTCTTCCGAGCGAGGTAAACATTCTTTACTTCATCGGAAGCATCATCTGCAGGTGGGTCACCCAATGCATCCAAAGACATAGGTCAAATTACCACTGTGAGGACAATCCTCAAATTGCGAACCAATCCATGAAGTTGGTTCCATTGTTTTCAACTTTTCTTTCTCTAGGAACGCATTAAAATTGATGGTAGGGGCTGCCATTGATCTACAACATATTTGCAATAGTTTAGACTAAGTTTATGACAAATTGAGTTCAAATTAATTAATAAAGTTAATCTAGGTGAACTCCCACTCAAAACAATATCCCTCACATTGTTTTAGTGATCACACTAACCAAATCCACCATATCAACACCGATCATCACGAGAGTTGATATAGTTTCAATGGCGAACAATCGTCATGTTCATCATATCTACTATATGATTCATGCTTTACCTTCGGTGATCCGTGTTCCGAGACCATGTCTGTACATGCTAGGCTCGTCAAGATCAAACCTTAGTTTCCGCATGAGCAAATCTGGCTTGCTCACGTTGTATACACTTGCAGAATCTAACACACCCGATCATCACGTGGTGCTTCGAAACAACAAGCTTTAGCAACGGTGCTAACTAAGGATGAACACTTTATGACTTGAAATTCATGTGCATGAGGGATCATCTTATAATGCTACCGTCGTCTACTAAGCAATACAAGATGCATAAAGGATTAACATCACATGCAATTCAATATATATGTGATATGATATGGCCTTTCTTCTTTGTGCTTCCGATCTCTATCTTCAAACACGAACATGATCTCCATCATCACCAGCATTGTATCAAGGTCAATGACGCCTCTCCATGGTTGTCGTCCACCGGCTTCAACTATTACAACTACTTTGAATAGACACGCGGGTCTTAGCATAAATTAAAGACAACCATATGGCTCCTGCCGATTGCCAACTTACAATAAGGAACATTGCATACATCAAATATAATCACAATCATGGCCATATCACATCACTGCACAAAACAAAGTTAGACGCCTCTACTTTCTTTGCATGTTTTACGTGGTTTGGGGCTTTCTATAAGTGTCGCTCTAAATTACGGACATGAACCACAACATTGACACAAGTATTGTTAATCACCCGTTGTGAATTGGATCTTTACTATGCTAGGAGAAACAGGCACCCGCAACGCCACTTATGCAATACAAGTTGCATGTCAAGCGTGGAGCAAGTCTCGTGAACGATGTCATGTAAGGTTAGCCCGGGCCGCTTCATCCCAACATACCGCAAGATGCAAAGTACAAAAGAAGCAATCGACAATAAAAGTATCAACGCCCACAATGACCATTGTGTTCTACTCGTGCAACAGATCTACATATAGACACGGCTCTGATACCACTGTAGGGTTTCGTAGCATGGAAAACAAAAAATTTCTATCGCATACAAACAAACAAGCCAAGATCTATCTACTAGATTATAGCAACGAGTCGATGGAATAACTTACCCTCGAAGATTCCAAAGTGTTTAACGAGAGCGGATTATCGTGGGTGATGTAGTCGATTCTTCCCGATCTCAAGATCGTAGACGATCCTTCCTGGCCATGCTCGGCAGCCCCATGATCGGTCACACGTCGGACTCGACGAAGACCTTCCTCTCCTTGTTCCAGCAGGCCGGAGGTTGTAGCACTCCTCGAGATTCGGCAAAGACAACGTGGTACCGGAAGTAGAGGGGAAATCCCGCAGGGCTTCGCCTTAAGCCGGAGCGAGTATGGTGGAGTATGAGAGAGCTCCTCGGCGATCTAGGGTTTAGACACACCAAGGAGGAGGGGCTAGAGCCGGCGGCTAGGGTTCCGGGGACCCCCAAGTCGGCGGCTAGGGCAAAACCCTAGGTGGTGGCGGCGGCTATGGAGGGCTGCAGCTTCTAGGGTTTGAGGTGAGGGACTTGTGTGTCTAGAGGAGGGAGCCCTGCCCCTCCTTATATAGGTGGAGGCCAGGCCAAGGGGAGGGAGAGGAGTCCTCCCCAACTCGGCTTGGAGGTGGGCCGGGTTGGAGGAGGAACTCCTCCCAACTCAGTTCCTTCCTCCTTCCTCTTTCCTCTTTCCAATTTTAGCCGTTTGACTTTTCAAACTTGCTATTTGACTTTTCAATTTAGGATTCAATTTAATAATTTATTTGGAACAGCGAGAACACTTAGTACATGATGCAATCATTCCAATATGCAATGACACATTCATGTACCCCTTCCCCTCCGGAGTGCCGGACATTCCGGAACCTTCTAGAACATTCGATGAAAACACCGAATCATTCCCGAACTCCAAACGGACTTTCCTTATATGAATCTTATTCTCCGACCATTCCGATCACCTCGTGATATCCGGATCCCATCCAAGACTCACCAACATTCGGTCTCTTTCTCATAATACCATAACTACTCAAACAACGTAATCCTTAAGTGTGTCTCCCTACGGTTCGTGAATTATGCAGACATGATCGAGACACTTCTCCTAACAATAACCAATAGAGGAACTGAAATTCATATGGCTCTACATATTTCTATGATTACTTTGCAATCGAATGAACCACTTACATACGATACCAATTTCCCTTTGTCTCACGATAGTTTACTTATCCTAGGTTTTGATCGTCGGTATCTCTGCATACCTAGTTCAACCTCGTTACTGATAAGTACTCTTTTCTCGTTCCCATGATATGTGATCCCTTGTGAGCCACCACATGCTTGCAAGATAATTGGATGTCATTCCACCGAGAGGGCCCAGAGTATATCTATCCGTCATATGGATGGGCAAATCCCACTCTTGATCCATGTGTCTCAACCAATACTTTCCAACACTCAATGCCACCTTTATAGCCACCCGTTACGGTGGTGTTTGATGTCATCAAAGCATCCATCCGGTAAAGGTGATATGCATGATCTCATGGTCGAAGGAATTAGGTGACTATGTATCAGAAAGCATATAGAAATTGAACTATTGAAATGACTTGATCTTTATGCTACGCTTATCTATAGGAGTATGTCCACCATATCATTCTCCTAACGATATGATCTTGTTGTTGATAACATCTCAATGTTCATGATAGGGAAACCACAATCATCTATCAACCAACAAGCTAGTGATGTATAGAGGCTATACTAGGGACTTCAAATTAAGTTTACAAATCACACAAGTATCAATGTTTCCTTGTTAATACTATTATAGCATGAATGTAAACATTTATCATAAACACAAAGATATAATAATAACTACATTTATTATTGCCTCTAGGGCATATCTCCAACACTTAAGTGGGTGTCCCAACTCGTTAGTGACACGGGGCTGGGCGAAGCGGTATGGGGCAACGTGGGTCGTTCGATCTGATTCTAATCCAACGGCTGGGAGTCATCGTCGACGCGAGACAACGCCATGAACGAAACCTAGCGCAGTGGGGGTGCTGGGGCTCACCGAGTACGGTCGTCGAGGCGGGCGAACGATGAAGTCGGCGAACTTCGGGGTGGTCGCGCAGCTCTGGGGTGGATTTAAATCGATGGCTCCTTCTTCTCCAGAGGCGGGCTCCGGTGAAATTCCGGCGGGGTGGTGCTCACCTTGCTCTGAGAACGGTGTGGCACGATCAGTGAGGAGAGGGGAGTGAGATGGTATGAAGAAATCGAGCGGGGGTGGCCTCTATTTATAGTCGAGCGAGGGGACCGTCGGGGCGCACGGTGAGCTCGTCGGGGGCGATGTTACAGGCGGCTATTGGCATGGGCAAGGGTAGGGGACGGTGTGGTGTCTCCTGGCGATGGTCAACAACATGGTTTCGAGGCATGGGGCGGTGCGGCTTGGTCTGGAACGGGCGATGCTCTGCGTGGCAGAGGCGGCGTCTTCGACGGCGAGCGGTGGCTATGCGTCACGGGGCGGTGAACAGGGATGTCTGGCGGTCTCCTGGGTCGGTGGGGATTGTGTATGCACGCGGCGAGGGCGGCGCGCTGTCTGTGGGCTTCGGTCGAGGGTGGCGCTCTGGCGCACGCTCGGCATGGTCTCTGGTGGTCTGGGCGCGGTTCGTGCACGTGGTCCAGGGCTTGTCAAGGCTCGAGCAGTGGACATGGAGTGGCGGTGGACGATGGGATGCCTCCCAGACATGCTGGCTAGGCTTGCTGCTGCTCCTAGCTTGCTGTCGACTATGGGGTGGCAAGGGTGTGCTCGGCTGTTCACCATTGATGGCAATGGCAACCTCACAGTGGTGCTAGTGCTTGGTTAATCTTGCTAGATGATCTACTGAGCTGGTTGTGAGCTAAATGGGGAACCAGTTAGGCAAGAATCACTGCTCACAATAGTGTTTGATGTTTGTTTGATTTGTGTCTGCAACCTGTTTGATGAAATGGCCGCATGAAATCAAGTTTTGAATTTTGAAAAGATTTTTGGTGGGTTTGCTAGATTGGTGCTGGTGAGTCTGCAGATGCTTGGGTTTTGAAAGTTGAGCTTGTTTGAGTGGTTTTTGAAAAAGTGGGATCTTCCCATATGATAAAGATTCAATTTTGAATTGTCATTTAAACTATGCATTTGAAAGTTTCTGGATGATCACAAAGTGGGCCTGGATACTTTCTTATGAGTACATTCAAGGGGTGCAAATATCCAGAAAGGTTTCTGTTTGATTTTGAAATTTTGAGACAGCCAAATTAGGCATGAGAGTTAAATTGGTCAAAGTGACCATTCATTTAATATATGTGTTTTGATTTACTTGTATTTAGGAAAAGTGTGGGAAATGTTTTAGATGATGTTTATTTCAGCTAAGAAACATTTTACAAGCAAAGAAACAAACAAACAAGGTGGTTTAAAAGAATTTCAAAATCAATTCATACACATATGCATGCATTCATAATTTTAATTAGAAAAGTTTTTGTTAACCCCAATTTTGATGATTAGAGTTTGATGTTCCAAGTTTAGTATTTTTGGGATGTTACAAACCTTCCCCCCTTAAACAAAATCTCGTCCCGAGATTTGAAAAAGGACGAAAAGATTACCTAGGATTTGAAGAGATCGGGAAACTCCGTCCTGATGTGATCTTCACGTTCCCAGGTAGCTTCCTCTTCTGTGTGGTTGCTCCACTGAACCTTGAGAAACTTGACGCTTCGGGTTCGGGTAGTTCAAAAAGCTTCTTCCAAAATGCGGATGGGTACTTCGGGATAGGTCAGGTCATCGTTGATATCTATGGTCCGATGGTCGATATTCTTGAACACTTCGGTCTTCTCAGGGACTTCGAGACACTTGCAAACTAACGTGATATGGAACACATTATGCACTGCTGACATCTCTTCGGGTAGCTCCAATTGGTACGATACTTCTCCTCGACGGTTCAGAATCTTGAAAGGTCCGATATATCTGGGGGCTAAATTTACTTTGAGTTGGAAACGCTGCATTCCCTTCAATGGCGACACTTTCAGATAAACAAAATCTCCTATGTTGAAGGCGAGGTCTCTACGTCTTTTGTCGGCGTAACTCTTCTGTCTGGATTGGGCGGTCTTGAGGTGCTCACGAATCTTGTGAACCTTCTCTTCTGCTTCTCGTAGGATGTCGGGTCCAAAAATCTGACTCTCTCCTACTTCCGACCAGTTCAAAGGGGTGCGACACTTCCTTCCGTACATGAATTCAAATGGGGCCATTGGTAAACTGGCTTGGTAACTGTTGTTGTAGGAAAATTCAGCAAACGGCAGACAGTCTTCCCACTTGGATCCATATTCTAACACACAGGCTCTCAGCATATCTTCGAGTATTTGATTTACTCGCTCCGTTTGTCCATCGGTCTGAGGGTGATACGCGATCGAAATCTAGGCGGTTCCTAAACCTTCTTGAACTTTCTTCCGAATCTCGAGGTAAACTGAGTTCCTCGATCCGATACTATGTTCTTAGGGACTCGTGCAAACCGATTCTAGCGATGTACAACTCCGCTAGTTTGAACTCGATATGTGGTTTTGACGGCAAGAAATGGGCGACTTTGGACAATCATCCAATATGACCCAGATAGAGTCATTTCCCTACTAGAAGTAGGTGTCCGGATAAAGTCCATTCCTACAGAATCCCATTTCCATTCCGGAATCTACAAAGGTTGCAACAATCCAGCGGGTCTTTGATGTCCTGCCTTGACTCGCTGACATATATCACACTTGGCGATATAGCTTCCGATTTCTCTCTTCATCTTATGCCACCAAAATTTCTCTTTTGAATCTTGATACATCTTAGTTCCTCCGGGATGGATAGAATAAAGAGTATCATGAGCCCCCTTCAAAATAACTTCTTTCAATTCAGAATCAGCTGGTACACAAAGGCGTCCTTTGTACCACAACACTCCTTCTTCGTCCTCGGTGAATCCGGGTACTTTGCATGTACCGATACGATGCTTTATTCCGTCGATACTAGCATTTTCCTTCTGCGCCTCCTTAATCTAACTGATCAAAGTGGGCTGGAGTTCTATGATAGCCAAAAATCCTTCACTTACTAATTCCATTCGAAAATCTTCCATCTCCTTGTGCAAACTTGGTTGCTCCTTCAAAATCATGGAGTTCAAGCGGCACGGCAATCTGCTAAGGCATCGTCTACAACGTTGGCTTTACCAGGGTGATAGTGAATGTCCAGGTCATAATCCTTGATTAGCTCAATCCATCTTCTCTGCCTCATATTCAGCTCGTTCTGAGTGAATATATACTTTAGGCTCTTGTGATCCGAATAGATCTCACAACGGTTTCCCATCAGGTAATGTCTCCATGTCTTCTGGGCTAGAACTACGGCTGCGAGTTCGAGGTCATGGGTTGGGTAGTTTTGCTCATGTTGCCTCAATTGTCGAGATAGATAAGATATAACCTTGCCTTCTTGCATTATCACACATCCGAGACCAATCTTGGATGCGTCACAATACACATCGAAGGGCTTCGTGATATCCGGCATGATCAAGATTGGGGCTGAAATCAATCGCTTCTTGAGTTCTTGAAAACTCGCTTCACATTTGTCGGTCCATTCAAACTTCTTGTACTTCTTCAGCAATTGGGTCATGGGTCTGGCGATACTAGAGAATCCTTCTACGAATTTGCGGTAATATCCCGCCAATCCGAGAAAAGCACGAACTTGGGTTTGAGTGGCTAGGGCTTGCCAATCTTCTACATCTTTCACTTTGGCAGGGTCAACGGCAATTCCTCCGGCTGATACAATGTGACCGAGGAATCCTACCTCCTGTAACCAGAATTCACATTTGCTAAACTTTGCATACAATTGATGCTCTCTAAGGGTTCCAAGAATGGTCCTTAGGTGTAGCTCATGTTCTTGTTCTGATTTGGAATAAATCAGAATGTCATCGATGAAAAGAACGACAAACTTATCCAGGAAGTCCATAAAAATCTTATTCATGAGGTTCATGAAATAAGCGGGGGCATTGGTTAATCCGAAAGACATGACCGTATACTCATACAATTCATATCTGGTGGTAAAGGCAGTCTTTGGAATATCCTCTGCACGAATCTTGAGTTGATGATAGCCAGTTCTAAGATCAATCTTATAAAACACTTTGGCACCGGTCAACTGATCAAACAAATCTTCTATCTTGGGCAAGGGGTACTTGTTTTTGATGGTGACATCATTCAACTTCCGATAATCCGTACACAAACGGTTACCTCCATCCTTCTTGTCCACAAACAAGACAGGTGATCTCCATGGTGACGCACTTGGTTGAATCAATCTGATTTCCAACATGGAATCGAGTTGCTTCTTCAGTTCTGCAAGCTCTGACGGGTTCATACTATAGGGTCTCTGGGCTATGGGTCCGATTCCGGGGATTAGTTCAATGATAAACTCGATATCCCGATCTGGGGGCATACCGGGCAAAACATCTGGAAATACATCGGGGTATTCATAGACTATCCGGACTTGGTCAATGGTAGGTTGGCTATACTCTTGTTGCATTTGAATTGGCGAGGTAGGGTTTCAGATATATGTTCGACTGATATTCCGGCTGTACTGGTCATGGTGATGGTTTCTTGGCACAGTCAAACAATCCTCTATGTTTGGACATCCAATCCATTCCTAGTACTACTTCCAAACCTTTAGTTCCGAGTACTATCATATTTGCATAAAAGTCTATGCCATGGATTCGGATAGGGACGGCTTTGCAAATTTGCCTAACCTTGGTGGTTGATCCGGGAATTTGACCAATCATAACATGCTTCAGTTTGGTTGGTTGAATTTTACTAGTGCATGCAAATTCTTCGGTGACAAATGAATGCGATGCACCAGAATCAAACAACACTCTTGCAAGTACTGAATTAATAAAGAACATACCCAAAGACGACGTCTGGGCGCTCGAGCTTCTTCAGCATGCATGATAAAAATACGGCCATTGCGGTTGAGTGAATTCCCTGGGGCAAATCTTCTCCCTGGCTAAACACGACGCTGTTGCTGAGCTGGGGAATTGGCATTGGGGGCTCTAGCATTCTTCTTGTTGGGGCACTCGTTGTAATAGTGGCCTTTATTTCCATAGTCATAACAAGTCACTTGCGACTTGTCCTTGGTCTGACAGCACAACATTGCCTCCAGTCCTCAAAGTGTTGGTGTTGGCGTAGCTTTGTTGGTGTTGAACTTGGGTGGGCACGGTGAAATTGCTAGAGTTGCCGGGTTGTTGTGATTTCCTCCGGTCTAGGGTTTCCACGGTTGGGATAGGTCGGACGGTCATCGGGGTCTGTTGGTTCTTGGGGAAAATCACGGAGATGGGTCAGCGATACTTTGGGGTCCGATGGGTTCCTGGCTGATGCATCATACGACGCTTGCGGTTCTCATTGGCTTGGTTGATCTTTCCTTCCATCTGGATGGCAGAGTCGACAAGGGCTTCAATATCCGCAAAGGGAATATTGACTAACACTGTCTGTATCTCATCATGCAGACCATTCAGGAACCTCTCCTTCTTCTTGGATTCCGTGTCTATCTCGTCCGGGGCATACCTAGCTAATGACAAAAAATTGTCACGGTATTCCACTACAGTCATCCTTCCTTGCTTCAGCTCTCTGAACTCGTCTCTCATTCTCTTGATCAAACCCGGTGGCACATGGGTTCTGCTGAACTTGACCTTGAATTCCTCCCAGGTCATCATCTGTCCTCCAGTCATTGCGCGAACACTATTCCACCATGCCCTGGCATCTCCGGCTAGATAATGGGTGGCAAACAAAACTTTCTCGTTGGCTTCTATTCCAGCGAATTCTAAGTTATTTTCCATGGTTTGCAGCCAATCATCGGCGTCTAGGGGTTCTTCTGACTTAGTGAAAACAGGTGGGTTGGTATTCTGGAAATTCTTGAGCTTAGATCCATGGTTGTCCTGATTTCCGTGGCCTTGGTTGTTGTGGTCTAGCTGGGCTATCTGCTGAAGGGTGGCTAGGTTGGCTTGACGTTCCGCTCTTTCAGCTTCACGGTCAGAAGTCAACATTTGCAGAATCTGCAACATCGGGTCCGGGGCTGAACCACTTCCTCCACGTGGCATCTGAAGATTTAGATAGATCATGAGAAAAGAGGGAAATTTCTAAGGTTTCGAGGACTTTGAAAAGTTTTAAAGGTTTGACTCAGATTTTTCTAGCAAATTGCTTTTTCATTCATTCATTCATAGCACACAGTACAACACACACCACAACAAAGAAAAACAAATGGTTTTAAGAACCATTCTGAGAACTACGATACAGTGGGACCGAATACTTATCACTACGCTAGTGCTCAAGTGCTACTACTCCTTGGAGTATGTGGCTTCATCATCTTCATCATCATCGATGAAGGCGAAATCATCCTCATCGGTGAAGAAGTACATGGCCTGATCCTCCAGAAAATCATCGTCATCGCTGAGATAGGAGTAAGGATCTCCACGAAGATCCTCTCCGGAATTCTCCCTTTCTTCCAACTGCATGTCTCTCTCGTGGATGGTCTCCTCCAAAGATGAGATGCGGTGGCGAAGACGGGCAATAATGCGCTCCTTCTTGTCGAGCTGACGGCAGCGAGACTTATGATCCTTTGCTAGCATGGTGATGGTCTGATCCTTTGTCTTGATGATGGCAGACTTGTGGTTGCAATATTCACGGCAGTTGTCCAATTCCTGCTGACGATCGTACATCATGAAGCTAAGGTGGTCCAATTGAGTCTTCAGCTCGGGGTGGTATGGGGCTTCCAGTGGTTGTCCATTTGCATCACGCCTTGGGAAAAACTCAAAGCGAGTACCCTTTATCTGATTGATGCTCTGTCCACACAGACGGGAAAGAGCTTCCTGCATTGCTCTGGCAAGTCCATCAAGCCAGTTGTTTTCCCTCAAGGTAAACTGAATTCCCTCCGCAGTGGGAGGTTCAATTTTTCCTCGGAGACTTGCAACAATTAGCCACTGCAGATCTTCTCCTCCTTGATCATTGAGCTGAGCTCCAAAGAACTCGGGGTGCGGACGCTCCAGAAGTTCCGAAAGCTGGTCCAAATACCTCTGAAAGATAAGGTCTCCTCCATTCCCCAGTTGGTAAAACTTGCTGTACTTCACGTCCATCTATAAGAATAGAGGATGAGTGGAAGGCAGGGTGATCAAGTGTGTCAAAATTTTATGTATTTTGCAAGAGTTTTTGAGGAACATGAATTTGTATGAAAGAATAAAAGGGATAAGAATTAGAATAAGTTTTTGTAAATATTTGTTTTCTTTGGTTTTGAAACTAAGTTTTTGGTTCAAACGTCCAGTCTAACTAGGGTCTCCTATGGTCAAGATGGCTCTGATACCAACTTGTCAACACCCGGATTTTTAAATCCAAGATGCATGTTATGCCATACATCGCAATCCCAGGATTACCATTTTTGCAAGACATAACAGAATTGGATACCATAGTACATCATCCATTAAAAACGATACATAAGTTCTTACACAAATAGGGATCTCATGATCCAGTTCTTAATACAACTTCAAGCAGCGGAATACGTAATAATAACGGTAGCGTAGGCGAAGCTCCATCTTCGGGGTCACAGGCAATGCTGACGATGGGAGATGATCCTAGTTGTCGTAACCTCCCAGGGTCCATCCTCCGTACTCTTCATAGTCCGCCATGGGAATAGCTGGACAAAGCCATGAGTACTCTTTAAGTACTGCAAGCTAATACTAACGGTAAAGGGTTTTTGATAATAGGACACTAGGCTCTAGGGTTGTTTTGCAAAAGCCAGATTTATCTCTACTAAGTTCCGAAGCTAGTCACAATTTTATAACTCCTAGGTGGGATCTGGTGACTCAGGTCACAACTCTGTTGTGGTCAAGTCAAAGTCTCAATTCATTTCACAAATAATTTTGAAAAGTCTGACGGGGAACAGATGGCCACTCCAATCGTCCATAATCATGACGCTGCTATTCAATAGTTTGACACTGCAGGGATTGTACACTTTCACCACAACATTCGATACATCCGTCAGAACAAATCCTGAATTCACCATACTCAGGATGCGGATAATCAATCCTAACCTTTCAATTACACGCCCTAGTATAAGCACCTCTCCTGTGAGTTTGGCCTCCCAACCATGACCAACTGTCATCTTGGGTACTGCACAGGTGGACAATCTTCACAAGGTAGCCTCAGCTCAGACCTTGGCTATGAGGGAACTAATACTAAGGTATATAAGTTTCTAGTCAAGCCCTGCCCAATCTTCGGGTATTGTGGTTGTACGATAAAATTGGAATGGTGTCGCATCCAGACAACCATCAGTTTGATAAAGGGCTAAGGCTCATGCCTCAACATTTTCATCACCAAAATCATCAAGTGTTCGGAAACACATGTCTAAAACATTTCAATAGAATGATCCATTATTCCAAGGTTTTCATAACCATTTTTCCACCAAGTAAACCCATCTAAAGTTGATCAAGTCTTATGCTTAGCACTAGCATCTACAGGTGGGGGTAGTACTAATGAGGGGTGGTAAAATAGTGGAGTTTCAACTAAGTACAACCTTATATCTTAGGATGATATCAAGGTTTCTAACTTAGGCCAACTTTTATGCTCTTTATGCAACCTTCAGAATCTTTTTAGTATCTACAAGTCACTTAAGTCAACTCTAAGTTAAAGCTTTGATAAATAAATAAGGTAAGAAGCTTGCAAATAAAACTAGGATTGGTTTATCAAGTGGGTATGATCACATATGCTTAAGGCATATAGTAGGCATAGTAACGAGCAAGTATTTGCTTGCACAATATCAATATAAGCTTGCTAAATTGCGAGTGTTAGCTTGCATAGGTCAACTTGATTAGTAAGGCTTGCCTTGTGCAGAGCAGTGGTTGAAGTTATCCTTGGCTTCTTCTTTGTAGTATCCTCCTTCCTCCTCATATCCTTGGTCGGTACTAGCGTCTATGAATAAATACGAGGTACACAATCACCAAACAATACTTAACTACTTGCAATCATCACACACAAGGGTCCTATATATGATCTAGCATCATCTCTAACATTACAAGGTTAAGGCTTGATTTAATTCCTTTTATTTTTAGAAAAGTAATTTCTACTCATTGAAAAACTACTTAAGATTTAATATTCTCCAAACCAAACATGGTATCATGTTGACACATGTCATCACCACATATTGTAGTCCATGGGAATGTGATTTAAAGCGGTGTCACAATTTAATAAGGTTTTACCCTTTTATTCTAATTAATTAAAGTGGCTAGAAATGCCTATGTAGCATTCTTTTATTACTTGAACATTATTTCTGCAAGTAAACCTATATATTTTTATATATTCTGAAAGGTATGGTTAAATGTGATTTTTGAGAGTTGGAATCAACTCAAAAGCTATTATAGTTTAAATTTTAAAAATGTTTGAATGCAGAAAATCTTCTGCCTTGTTATTTTTACTAAGGATGATCTAAAGATCCAAATGACTTGAATCCAATGGGCTTGGATTCAGCATTCACAGACCTTTCCAACAAAATTGGTTTCATTCGATTTGGTGCACTGAATCGATCTGGGTTGAATTTTGAAGTTGGGTACAGAAGTGAGTTTGAAACGAAATGCAAAAGGTTTAATTCAAATCACTGGGCTGCGCGGGAAGAGTTAACGGGCCGGCCTGCTAAGCGCAGTGCTCCCGCGGGCTGCTTAAGTGGGTGTCCCCACTCGTCAGTGACACGGGGCTGGGCGAAGCGGTATGGGGCAACATGGGTCGTTCGATCTGATTCTAATCCAAGGGTTGGGAGTCATCGTCGACGCGAGACAACGTCGGCGAGAACGAAACCTAGCGTGGCCAGTTGGGGTGCCTTGGGGCTCAGAGTGCAGGCGAGGGTCGGTGAGGCGCGAATCGACAAAGTCGACGGCAGCGAACTCAGGGGTGGTCGCGGCCTCTGGGGTGGAAAATCGATGGCTCCTTCTTCCAGGCGGCGGATCCGGTGAACTTCCGGCGGGGTGGTGCTCGCCTTGCTCTGAGAACGGTGTGGCACGATCAGTGAGGAGAGGGGAGTGAGATGGTGTGAAGAAATCGAGTGGGGGTGGCCTCCATTTATAGTCGAACGAGGGGACCGTCGGGGCGCACGGTGAGCTCGTCGGGGGCGATGTTACAGGCGGCTATTGGCATGGGCAAGGGTAGGGGACAGTGTGATGTCTCCTGGCGATGCTCAATGACATGGTTTCGAGGCATGGGGCAGTCCGGCTTGGTCTGGGACGGGCGACGCTCTGCGCGGCAGAGGCGGCGTCTACGACGGTGAGCGGTGGCTGTGCGTCACGGGGCGGTGAACGGGGATGTCTGGCGGTCTCCTGGGTCGGTGGGGATTGTGTATGCATGCGGCAAGGGCGGCGCGTGGTCTGTGGGCTTCGGTCGAGGGTGGGGCTCTGGCGCACGCTCGGCATGGTCTCTAGCGGTCTGGGCACGGTTCGTGCGTGTGGTCCAGGGCTTGGCAAGGCTCGAGCAGTGGACAGGGAGTGGCAGTGGACGGTGGGCTGCCTCCTAGACATGCTGGCTAGGCTTGCTGCTGCTCCTAGCTTGCTGTCGACTATGGGGTGGCAAGGGTGTGCTCGGCTGTTCAGCATTGATGGCAATGGCAAGCTCACAGTGGTGCTAGTGCTTGGTTACTCTTGCTAGATGATCTACTGAGTTGGTTGTGAGCTAAATGGGGAACCAGTTAGGCAAGAATCACTGCTCACAATAGTGTTTGATGTTTGTTTGATTTGTGTCTGCAACCTGTTTGATGAAATGGCCGCATGAAATCAAGTTTTGAATTTTGAAAAGATTTTTGGTGGGTTTGCTAGATTGGTGCTGGTGAGTCTGCAGATGCTTGGGTTTTGAAAGTTGAGCTTGTTTGAGTGGTTTTTGAAAAAGTGGGATCTTCCCATATGATAAAGATTCAATTTTGAATTGTCATTTAAACTATGCATTTGAAAGTTTCTGGATGATCACAAAGTGGGCCTGGATACTTTGTTATGAGTACATTCAAGGGTGCAAAGATCCGAAAAGTTTCATTAGATTTTGAAAGTTTGAGACAGCCAAAGTAGGCATGAGAGTTAAATTGGTCAAAGTGACCATTCATTTAATATATGTGTTTTGATTTACTTGTCTTTAGGAAAAGTGTGGGAAATGTTTTAGATGATGTTTATTTCACCTAAGAAACATTTTACAAGCAAATAAACAAACAAACAAGGTGGTTTAAAAGAATTTCAAAATCAATGCATACACAGATGCATGCATTCATAATTTTAATTAAAAAAGTTTTTGTTAACCCCAATTTTGATGATTAGAGTTTGATGTTCCAAGTTTAGTATTTTTGGGATGTTACAGTACACTAGTACTGACAGTAGCACTGTCAGTGATTACTCACTCTATCAGTAGATGTTGGCTTGTATGGTCATAAATAGACTGAGCTTAATCATTTGATTTTAGTGATGCTCTGAAGATGTAGAGATAATCTTGATGATTTCTGAGGTTTAGTCTCAGGAAAATGATATCCAATGGATTGCCATTTTATTTGTGAAAGTTAAGTAATTGTTTTGCTTGGCTTAAAGAACTTGTTCTTGTGACACCATCTTAATATGGCACACAAGTTTATGCTCTATTATTGTCCTGATTATGTTGAGCTTGGTATGGAATTTGAATCAATCTTAAATGGAAATCTTCTACTTAACTATTCTGCATGTGATGTTGGTCTGAGGCATAGGAACTAGTTTCATATATTGTTGTCCCTACTAGAAATGTTTAAGTATCATTGTTGGTTACTGAATCTTGGATCCTTATTGGGTAAGATGATTGGTTTGCTAATAGCTTTATATTGGTTCATAGGGTTTATGAAATCTGAGGTGCTACTCCATTAGGAGATGTGCCACGAATTTATAAGCTTATATGAAAACATGTTGGAATATATGAATTGTTTGTCATCTCCATGATATATGATACTGGTCTGAGATCCTGGTTGATTTGGTAGAATTTACTTATAGCTTTTGTATTCCAAAATCCTCTATGATAGATTCACCCCACTTGGGTGATTATTGAGAGGTTAAATATAGAACAACACATGAATTTCTATTTAGATAAGATAGACAGATCATGTGAGGATTTTATAATACTCACCACAACAGTTGGTTATTGTTGTGGTTGCTGGTTGATCTGATGCTTCTCCTCCTAGTGCTTCTCCTGCTACTTCTGGATCCTGGAAGCTTGACCTTGATCTTGCCCTTCACCTCCTAGCTCTTGCAACTTGGCCTTGCTGTCCACCTAATCCACCCCCTCCTTATGTCACCATCTGGTAGTACTAGGATGATATTGTGTGTGTGGTTTGGCTGGTGATTTGGCTAGGCTTTGAAAGGCTTGGTTTGCTCCTGGTGTTCTGTTTGACAAGAAGAGAATGAGCTATTGGAATCTTGTTCCATGGCTAAACTCTTCCTTTTGCTTGTGTGGCTGCTGCTACTATGTAGACAGCTCTCACCATGCATTTAGGTGAGTGTGCTACATGTGTGCATGGTACAACATTTGGATCAGATCGATGAGGTGTTTACCTTTTGATCTTTTAACATTTAACTCCCCTGGTGAAACTTGCCCCATTTACTTGCTGTGAAAATCTGTATTGTGGCTTATTGATCTATGAAAGACCAATTCTTTCATATTGGTGAAATTTGCCCCTTTTAACATCACTCAATGATGTAACATGAGCAGTGCATCTCACTGTTCTCTACTGAGAGTATCCTAACAACTAACCTTTATTTTCCTTTTTGTTTTATTTTGCATTTAGTTGCAGGTACAAGATCTCGATATACAATATTTGAGTATAGGTTTAGATAGATAGGTAGATATATAGATATAATCTTTATTTATTCATTTGTAAAGATTTTTTAATATCTTATTTATTCTTTTTGTAACAATCTTGTAATAGATTATTATTGGAATTCCATTTGTTGTACTGAACCCTTCATGAGTTCATCATTGTAAAGGAAAAATGTATATGGAATAAAGATAAGAAATAAAGAGTCATTTCTTATTTGAATTACTTTATATTGGATTCCATTATTATGTATTATCTCTTAATATTATAACAAATGGGATTACTAAATTAGTTTATAATTCCTTTTTAATAATAATTCTTAATTTTTAAATATAAATTCAAATTTCAAATTTGAATTCAAATTCTCCCCTCCAAAACACACTTATCCAAAAAGATCATGTCAGAATTTATAACGATCACTCCCAATAGCTATCCCTACATACAGAGAGTGAAAGAAACTCTGATTACTTTAGGTTTTTAGTTAGGCGAAAAATTTACCCGTATTTTATAGATGAATGCGTGCATATGCACAAATTCCATGTCTGGTCTCAAGATTAACTTTGAGAAGAGTGAGGTGATGATGGTTTTAGATGATGAGGAGAAACTATCCAGTTATGCTGAAATGTTCAACTGTCAGAAAGGTAGTTGGCCAATCAAATATTTGGGGTTGCCGGTTTGTAGCAGGAGATGCTTAGTGGCTGAGATGAGCTTTATTGGTGACAGGTTGAAGAAAAAGTTAGATGGTTGGATGGGGGGCTTTATCCCTGGGAGGGAGACATGTTAAAATCACTGCTTGTGTCTCTAGTGTGGCTGTTTACCCCATGACTATGTTTCTTCTGCATAAGTCAAATGTGGAAGAAATTGAGAAACAGACTAGAGCTTTGTTTTGGTATGGGAAGGTGGGAAAAAAGAAATATCATCTGGTTAAATGGAAGTATGTGTATAGGCCTAGGAAAAAGGGTGGACTGGGGATTAAAAACATTAGGCTTTTTAACATTTGCTTGTTGTGTAAGTGGTGGTGGCGCCTAGAAGCTGAGGAAGGTCCATGGAAAGTTTTTGTGAGAAAGAAATATTTGAAAAAAGGTGGGATCAGTACTGTGAAACATAGACAGAATGATTCTCCATGTTGACATGATTTGATTAAGATCAGGGATCTTTATTTGGCTGGTAGGAGAATGAGGATTGGTAATGGGGAGTTGACTGACTTCTGGCATGATGCTTGGTGCCTGGATACACCTTTGAAGGATAGGTTCCCTGATTTATTTGATATTTGCCAGAATCAAATGATCACTGTGGTTGATATGACTAGAAAAGGCTGGAGATGTTCTTTTAGGAGATGGCTGGATACTGATGGGTTGAATCATCAGGAACAAATGAGAAAGTTACTGTCTGGGGTGAATTTGAGTCAGGAAAAAGACAGGCCAGTGTGGATGTGGAATAAATCTGGCAAGTTCTCTGTTAAGTCAATGTACACACATCTGTCGAATGTTGGGATTGATAGAAGTTTTAAGCATCTGTGGAAAGCTAAAATTCCCCTGAAGATCAAAATTTGGCTGTGGCTCATCTGGCACAATGCTATTCTTACCAAAGACAACATGAGGAGGAAGAATTGGGTAGGAGATTTTACTTGCAGGTTTTGTAATGAGGATGAGAGCATTGGTCACTTGTTCTTTTCTTGTGTGGCAGCTAGATACGTTTGGGGGGTAGTTGCCAGAGCTATTGGTGCCGCGAATAGACCTGGATCCTTTTCTCAATACTTATGGTGGGCTTCGCAGTATGTGGGTGTTAGCAGGAATTTGCAGATTACGGTGGTGGCTGCAATCTGCTGGGCTATTTGGAAGCTCAGGAATAGGGCCTGTTTTGAAAAAAAAACTCATTAACTCGCCTGTTGATTTGATTATATATGCTTGTGTGTTCATTCGTTATTGGGCAGGGCTGCATGGGGAGAATGATCGGGCGTTGTTGCAAGATGGAGCGGATACTTTGCAACAGAATGTGCTGGCTGATGCGGAAGCTATGGATGTGGCTTCTGTTCCTTTTCTGGGACTACCTGCAATCCATGGAGGTCATGCTCATGAAGCTCCGGAACTGGAAAGGGGGCGGGAGAAGAGAAGGAGAACTTGAAAAAAAAGGACTGGGCTGCGAGAAGATGGTGGTGGCATCTCATGTGGTCTTTCTTCGCTTTAGTGCAGTAGCTTTTGCTGTGTTTGATAGTACTGTTTCCCACTAGCCTGAGGGCGGCGTTCTTGCGTCTCCAGCCTCCTTCTTTCTATCTGTTTAGTTTGTTTGGTGTGTAATTTGGACCTCTTGAATCTTGTTTGACCCCCTAGGTGGGTCAGTACTACATTGATGTGTGCGTGGTTGTTGTTCCGTTGTCTGATGATAATGGAACCCGATCCCTCTTCCTGGGGTATTGTATGGAAAAAAATATGCAAAAATTCCTAAATCTACCCTTCGTTGGTTCCTAAATGTTGGGATGTTACAGACTTCCACCCCTTAAATTAAACTTCGTCCCGAAGTTTTCCGAAGTGTACCTGAATAGTTCTAGATAAGCTTCTCTTAAGTCATCCTATTTCTCCCAGGTGGCTTCCCTCTCAGGGTGATGCTCCCACTGTAATTTTGCAGTACTTGATTGCCCTGTTTCTTAACCTTTTCCAATTTCTCTTCCAAAATTTTACAGGGTTTCTCAACATATGTCAAATCTGCTTGTAATTCCATTTCTTGATGTGTAATCACATCATCAGGAACTTTGAGACATTTCCTGAGTTGTGACACATGGAAAACATTGTGAACTTGAGCCAACCTTGGTGGTAACTCTAAAGCATAAGCTATAGTCCTGCTTTGACTCAGTATTTTGAATGGTCCTATATATTTGGGACTCAATTTTCCTTTAACTCCAAACCTCTTAACTATTTTCATTGGGCTTACTTTGAGATATACCATATCTCCAACTTCAGGATGCCATGATCTTCGACTTTGATCAGCATAACTTTTCTGTCTACTTTGAGCTATTTTCAATCTATCCTTGATCTTATCGATAATATCTTGCCTTTCCTTGATATAGTCTGGTGCAAATTCTTTACTACTTCCAGGCTCATACCAACATATTAGTGATCTACATTTCCTTCCATATAGTACTTGATATGGGGCTTCCTTCAGACTACTCTGATAACTGTTGTTGTAGGAAAATTCTGCCAATGGTAAACGATCTTCCCATGAACCTCCAAAATCTAATGCACAAGCCTAAGCATGTCTTCCAATATTTGATTGGTTCTTTCAGTCTGACCCCCAGTTCCTGGGTGATAGGCTATGCTGAAATCTAACTTTGAACCAAGTGCTTCATGTAATTGTTTCCAAAATGCTGAAGTAAACACACATCCTCTATCAGTTACGATCTTCTTGGGCACTCCGTGCTTACTTACTATCTCTGTGACATAAACTTCTACTAACTTCTCAACATTATCTTTCTGATTTACCGGAATAAAATGTGCACTCTTAGTGAGTCTATCAACAATCACCCATATCATATCATTCTGTTTTGGTGTCATGGGTAATCCTGTGATGAAATCCATACCTATTTCTTCCCATTTCCACTCGGGAATTTCCAAGGGTTCTAATAGTCCTGTTGGACTTTGATGTTCAGCTTTTACCCTTTTGGCAAGTATGGCATTCCAACACATATTTTGCAATGTCTCTTTTCATATTATTCTACCAGAATAATTCTTTCAAATCCATGTACATCTTGGTACTTCCTAGATGAATGGAATATGGTGTCTCATGTGCCCCTCGGAGTATTACTTCACGAATTTCGTACACATCTGGAACACAAAGACATTCTTGAAACCATAAAGATCCATAATCTCCTAAGCGAAAAACTGATGTTTGACCTTGAGATATCCTCTGAATTTCTTCAGCAATAAAAGGATCTTCAACTTGATGTCTAAAAATTTCATACCTGAGATCACTATTCTGTTCTGCAACTACTCGTGTGGTAGCTAGTCTTCCCAAAGTCTTTGTTCTTATGAATTGAAGTTCCAACCTCTCCAAATCCATCTTTAGATCTTTTGGTAGTTCCCGATTGTTAGGCTGAATATCTGTGCTCTTATGGCTTAAAGCATCTGCTACAACATTGGCCTTTCCGGGGGTATAATTGATTTTCAGATCATAGTATTTGATTAGTTCTAACCAACGCTTCTGTCTCATATTTAATTCCTTTTGTGTGAAGAAATATTTGAGACTTTTGTGGTCAGTGTATAACTCAAACCTTGCTCCATAGATAAAATGCCTCCATCCTATCAAGGCAAAGACTACTGCTGCTAGTTCCAAATCATGTGTTGGATAATTGACCTCATGTGGTTTCAGTTGTCTTGATCCGTAAGCAATTACTTTATGATCTTGAGTTAACACATGACCCAAACGTTCCTTAGATGCATCACAATATACTATGTAATCCTTTCCTGTCTCAGGAACTGCTAAAATTGGAGCGGTAGTTAATCTAGTCTTTAACTCCTGAAAGCTTGCTTCACACTTCTCATCCTAGATGAATGGTGTATTGTTTCTTAGCAATTTGTTCATTGGTCCAGCTATCTTGGAGAAACCTTCGATGAACCTCTAATAATAACCAGCCATACCCAAAAAACCTCGGATTAGCTTCACATTGTGTAACATCCCAAAAATACTAAACTTGGATCATCAAACTCTAATAATCAAAATTAGGGTTAACAAAAACTTTTCTAAAATAAAAATATCAAAGCATGCATGGTGTATGCATTTCATTTGGAATTCTTTTGAACCACCTTGTTTGTGTGTTCCTTTGCTTGTAAATGGATTCTTAGGTGAAATAAACATCATCTAAACAATTCCCAAACTTTTCTCAAAGACAAGTAAATCAAAACAAATAAAATAAGGGAATGGTTATTTTGACCAATTTAACTCCCATGCCTACTTTGGCTGTCTCAAACTTTCAGAACTTAACAGAAACTTTTCTGGATCTTTGCACCCCTTGATTGTACTCATAACAAGGTATCAAGGCCCACTTTGTGATCATCCATAAACATTCAAATGCATAGTTTAAATGACAATTCAAAACTGAATCTTTATCATATGGGAAGATCCCACTTTTTAAAAAACCACTCAAACAAGCTCAACTTTCAAAACCCAAGCATCTGCAGACTCACCAGCACCAAACTAGCACACCCACCAAAAATCTTTTCAAAATTCAAAACTTGAATTCTTGCGGCCATTTCATCAAACACCTTGCAGATACAAATCAAACAAAATCCAAACACTATTGTGAGCAGTGATTGAAGCCTAACTTGTTCCCTCTCTAGCTCACAACCATCTCAGTAGATCATCTAGCAAGTTAAACCAAGCATTAGCCTCACTGTAAGCTGGGCAATGACATCAATGGTGAACAGCCAAAGCTCACCATGCCACCCCAGTGGAGACAGCAAGCTAGGAGAAGAAACAAGACTAGCAAACATGTCTCGGAGGCAGCCCCGTCCCGCCACTCCTGTCCCGGCCGGCGTTGCCAAACCACAGACCACACGAACGGACGCGCCCGGCCAAAGAACCATGCCGAGCATGCGCCAGAGCGCCACCCTCGACCGAAGCCCAGAGACCGCACGCCGCCCTCGCCGCGAGAATACATGATCACCACCAACCCAGGAGACCGCCAGATATCCCCGTTTGCCGCCCCATGCCTCACAGCCACCGCTCGACGTCGAAGACGCCGCCTCGGCCGCGCAGAGCATCGCAAGTTCCAGACCAAACCGCACCGCCCCTACACGCGCATTAAAGCCGTAGAGCATCGCCAGGAGACCACCGATCGATCGCCACCGCCGGCCATGCCTCTAGCAGCCAGTAGCCATGTCGCCACCGTCGCCTGCCCATGCCGTTCGGTCTTGTCGTCGCGGCTATAAATAGAGGCCACCTCCAGCCGAATTGAGCACACCATCTCACTCCCCTCTCCTCACTGATCATGCCACCCCGTTCCCAGAGCAAGGCGAGCAGCACTTCGCCGGAATTTCACCGGAGCCTGCCGCCGTTGGAGAAGAAGGGGGCCAGCGATTGGAGCCACCCCAGGAGAAGCTGTCGGTACCAAGAGGTTCGCCGTCGTCGACTTCGGCGTTCGCCTGCCTCGCCGACCCTCGCCTGAACCCCGGTGAGCCCCCAATGACCCTCACTGGTCGCGCTAGGTTTCTGTCTCGCCGGCGTTGCCCAACGTCGACGATGACCCTCAGCCGTTGGATTAGAACCAGATCGAACGCACCACATCGCCCCATACCGCTTCGCACCCCCTGTCTCACTGACGCGTGGGGACAGCAACTTAACCAGCCCGGGTAAGCGCTGTGCTTAGCAGACCGGCCCAATATCACTTCCCGCGCAGCCCAGTTATTTGAATTTAACCTTTTCCATTTTATTTCAAACACACTTTTGTACCCAATTTTAAAAATCAACCCAGGGCGATTCAGTGAACCAAATTGAATGAAACCAATTTTGTTAGAAAGGTCTAGAAATGCTGAATCCAAGCCCGTTGGATTCAAGTCATTTGGATCTGTAGATCATCCTTGGTAAAAATAACAAGGCAGAAGCTTTTCTGCATTCAAACATTTTTCAAATTTAAACCATAATAGCTTTTGAGTTGATTCCAACTCTCAAAAATCACATTTAACCATACCTTTCAGAATATATAAAAATATATAGGTTTACTTACAGAAATAATGTTCAAGTAATAAAAGATTGCTACATAGGCATTTCTAGTCACTTTATTTAATTAAAATAAAAGGGTAAAACCTTATTAAATTGTGACACCATTTTAAATCACATTCCCATGGACTAAAATATGTGGTGATGACATGTGTCAACATGATCCAATGTTTGGTTTGGAGAATATTAAATCTTAAGTAGTTTTTCAATGAGTAGAAATTACTTTTCTAAAAATGAAAGGATTTAAACCAAGCTTTAATCTTGTAATGTTAGTGATGATGCTAGATCATCTATAGGACCCTTTTGTGTGATGATTGCAAGTAGTTAAGTATTTTTTGGTGATTGTGTTCCTCGTATTTATTCATAGACGCTAGTACCGAGCAAGGATACGAGGAGGAAGGAGGATTCTACGAAGAAGAAGCCGAGGAGAACTTCAACCACTGCTCTGCACAAGGCAAGCCTAATGCTACTAGTTGAATGTGCAAGCTAACACTTGCAATTTAGCAAGCTTATACTGATACTGTGCAAGCCAATACTTGCTTGTCACCATGCCAACTATATGCCTTAAGCATAGATGATCCTACCCACTTGATAAACCAATCCTAGTTTTACCTACAAGCTTTATACTCTATTTCTTTATCAAAGCTAGTACTTAGATCTTACTTAAGTGAATTGTAGATACTAGAAAGATATGTGAAGGTTGCATAAAGAGCATAAAATTTGGCCTAAGCTAGATAATCTTGATGTCATCCTAAGGCATGAGATTGAACTTAGTTGAAACTCCACTTGTTTACCACCCCTCATTAGTACTTACCCCCACTTGTAGATTCTAGTTCTAAGCATAAAACTTGATCAACTTTAGATGGGAATACTTGGTGGAAAAATGGTTATGAAAACCTTGGAATGATGGATCATTCTATTGAAATGTTTTGGACATGTGTTTCCGAACACCTGATGATTTTGGTGATGAAAATGTTGAGGCATGAGCCTCAGCCCTTTATAAAATTGATGGTTGTCTGGTTGCGATACCATTCCAATTTTATCGTACAACCACAATACCCGAGAATTGGGTGGGGCTTGACTGGAAACTTATATACCTTAGTATTAGTTCCCTCACGGCCAAGGTCTGAGCTGAGGCTACCTTGTGAAGATTGTCCACCTGTGCAGTACCCAAGATGACAGTTGGTCATGGTTGGGAGGCCAAACTCACAGGAGAGGTGCTTATACTAGGGCGTGTAATTGAAAGGTTAGGATTGATTATCCGCATACTAAGTATGGTGAATTTAGGATTTGTTCCTGACGTATGTATCGAATGTTGTGGTGAAAGTGTACAATCTCTGCAGAGTGTCAAACTATTCGAATAGCTGCGTCCGTGGTTATGCACAGTTGGAGTGGCCATACTGTTCCCCCGTCAGATGTTTTCAAAAGACTTGTGAAATGAATTGAGACTTTGACTTGACCACAACAGGGTTGTGATATGAAATACAAGTTCCCACTTAGGTGTTATAAAACTTCAACTAGCATTCGTTTCTTCTAAACTTAGTAGAGATAAATCTGGCTTTTGCAAAACAACCCTAGAGCCGAGTGTCCTATTATCAAAAACTCCTTTCACTTGTTAGCGTTAGTTTGCGAGTACTTAAAGAGTACTCATGGCTTTGTCCCTGGCTATTCCCATGGCCAGACTATGAAGAGGATTACCTAGAAGATGGACCCCAGGAAGGTTACGACAACTAGGATCATCTCCCATCTTCAGCATTGCCTGTGACCCGAAGATGGAGCTTCACCTTCGCTACCATTATTATTACGTATTCCGCTGCTCGAAGTTGTATTAAGAACCAGATCATGAGATCCCTATTTGTGTAAGAACTTATGTACGGTTTGTAATGGATGATGTAATGTGGTATCCAATTCTATTATGTCTCGCAAAAATGTTAATCCTGGGATTGCGATGTATGGCATAACAGGCATCTAGGATTAAAAATCCGGGTGTTGACACATTGGTTGGTGCAGTCCACTCTAATACTGATTGAACTTTGGATGGATTTACAGCAATCCCATCCTTACTGATGACATGACCAAGGAATTCTACTTCATCCAACCAAAATTCACACTTACTAAACTCAGCATAAATCTTATGTTCTCTTAGGATCTGCAATGCTATTCTCAAATGATCTGCATGCTCCTCCTTATCCTTTGAGTATATCAGAATATCATCAATAAACATTGTGACAAACTTGTCCAAATACGGCATGAAGATTTTGTTCATCAGATTCATGAATATTGCTGGTGCATTGGTCAAACCAAACAGTACGACAAGATACTCATGGTGTCCATACCTTGAGACAAAGGCTATCTTTGGAACATCTTCCGGTTTGATTTTTATCTGGTGGTATCTTGATCTTAGATCAATCTTGGAAAATACTCCAGCTCCCTTAACTTGATCAAACAAATCTTGAATTCTTGGAAACGGGTAGTTATTCTTGATGGTAACATTGTTGAGATTTCTGTAGTCCTGACACATTCTTCGTCCTCCATCTCTTTTATCTACAAAGATCACCGGAGTTCCCCATGGTGATACACTTTCTTGAATGAATCCTTCATGGATAACTCATCAATTTGCTCTTTAAGCACTTTTAATTCTTTTGGACCCATCTTATATGGTGCTTGAGCTATTGGTGTTGTACTTGGAATTAGATCAATAGTGAACTCTATCTCCTGATCTGGTGGCATTCCTGGTAATTCTGCTGGGAAAACATCTTGGAACTCATTTACTACAGGAATATCCTCCAACCTAACCTCCTTCATTGAGTTCAATTGAAGATTTACCATGATATGACTATGCTTATCTACTTGATGCACTATCCTTGCTCCACTAGGAGTCTTGATTGAGACAGTTTTATCCTCACAATTAATATGAGCCCCATGTTCAGTCATACAGTCCATACCCAGCACTACTGCAATTCCCTTCAAAGGAATCACATAAAGGTCCACAAAGTATGTACAACCATAGATCAAGATAACCTGATCTTGTTTAATGTGGCGTACAACTACATTTCCCCTGTTGTCACCACGGTCATAGGATTTTCTAACGCTGCCCTTCTAATCCATAATTTATCACAGAATTCTTCATAAATGAATGAAGTAGTTGCACCAGTATCAAATAGAACTTTTCCAGTATTGGTAAGGATATTGAGCGTACCTATCACTGCATGATCGGATTTATCCATCTCCTCCAAGGTTGCACAATTCAGCTTCTCGGTAGGCCTGCTCCTCTTGCCATTATTGTTTTTTCCAAAGTTACCTCCTCTATTGGGTTATCCATTGCTTCCATTGGTTTTTCCTCCACCTTTAATAGGCCAACCACCTTGTGATTTACTCGGACAATTTTGCTTTATATGACCCCTCTGGCCACAAGCATGGAAAATTATCACTGATTTCTAGCAATCCCTTCTCATACGCCCTGGAAGTTTGCAATTATGGCATATAATATTCCTTCCGATTGAATTTGCATTCCGGTTGGAATTGTTGTTGTTGTTGTAGGGTCTATTCGTTGGCTTGAACTCCAAATTGGGCTTAGGTTTACTTTCCTGAATCCTTTTTGTTTCCTTCTTGGCCCTTTTCCTTCGGTCTTCTTGAACATTCTTATAGTCATTTTCGAAAGTGATGGCTGCATCTAACAACTGCTGAAAAGTTTGTTTATTGGCCAACCTTAACTGCATCCTCACGAACGGATTTAACCCTCGCAGAAAATGCTTCTTCCTTTTCTCCTCACTGCTCACTTCATCCTCAGCATAACGAGACAATTGGCTAAACTCCCGGATGTACTTCATGACACTGGTATAACCTTGTTGAAGCTCCTCAAACTCCCTACACTTCAACTCCATCACACTTTCAGGAACATGGTACTCATGAAACCTCTGCTTGAACTCTCTCCAGGTATACTCTCTCCCCGGCGGTTCCATTGCTAACTAATTCTCCCACCACGATGCTGCAGGTCCAGTCAAAAGATGAGTTGCATACCTCAGCTTTTCTTCATCATTGCAACCTACAGTCTTTAACTTCCTCTCAGTATCTGCTAGCCAATCCTCTACATCCATTAGTTCTGTGTAGGGGTCCCAATCTTAAATAAGATAGAGTACTCCTGTGTTTTACAATGCTAGTCCCTGGATCATTAGCTAGCATCCACAGTTTAGATGTAATATCAAGAAACTAAGGTCATAATAAAATTTTATAACCAGGAATAACATAATTTTATTACATCACACATAGCTCATATGGCTATTACTTTACATTGCAGCGGATTAACAATAAGCATGGGGTCCTTCATCTTCAAAGTGCCACAGGAAGATGTTGGTTGTAGACTTTGTAGTCCTAGTCAATCAAACAATCTTCATTTAAAAAACAATCAACCTGCAACATTACAAGTTACAGCCACAAGGGTCAATACATTTTGAATTGTATTGGCAAGCTTCACTTTTATGTATAATAAGAGTGGATCCTATCTTTATATGCATATTTGGCTAGGTAGAGTTTAAGGCTTATTTGCATAAAGCAATGTTTTATCCTATCTTTTCAAAAAGGGTTTTAAGTCCTTTGTCAAATTTCTTTTCCAAGTTCCTTGAACTCCTTGGTTGAAACTCAAGTGTTCAAGTCCTTGTCAAAACTCCTTGAGCACCTTGGTAACCCCAAGTGCAACAAGTTTTATCAAAACCTCATGAGTTCCTTGGTAACCCCAAGTACATCATGCTCTTGAGCACCTTGGTAACCCCAAGTGCAACAAGCTTAACAAAATCTCTTTGAATTCCTTGGTACCCCCAAGTGCATCAAGTTTTTATATTAGAAATTGGAATGTCGAGATCTCCCATGGTTCAAACTTTAGTTGCTCAAGATTGTCCATAACCGGGACACGGCTAAGTACTTAGATTTTATTAACTTCTGCAGAAGAGTACACTTTACCCACATGACACAATCCCATCTTGTTGCCACCAGTGGCCTACTGGATTAGTGCTCACCAAGATGGAGTACTGGCAGACTGAGAATGTGACGAAGTCTTTCCAAAAGGTCCTCCCATACATCATTGCTAGCTTGTCTTCAGCCCCCATGAAGCATTCCAGATCCCCATGTCCGGTAACTAAAGACAATGTATGGGTCTTCCTAATGTAGTTGACTAAGCGAGCCATAATAGCATGTGGTTGCACACTAAAGCCACAATTGGAGAAACATGTTCAATCTCTAAGTTTCCTAGGTGGTTTTCATTTGGAGCACAACACAAAGTGATTGCCATAGACATGGTTCCTTTTGTTGCCACCTTCTCCAAAACTTCAAGTATCCTCCACCTAGGTGGTTCATTGAGTCCTTGTTTTATTATGTAAAACACAAGTCCTTTTCTCATCCTTTGTAAAATCTCAACATGTATCTCTTTTCAAAACAAAGTATGGCTAAGCATGTACAACTTCAACATTTTCACTAAGGAGTGTATAGGGAATCCTATTAGGATTTAGCATAGCATAAGTACAGAAATATCTTTTCATTCATGTTTTCAAAAATCCACTAAGTATAATGAAAATAGTAGGACTTTTGTATGATAGTGTCACTTGCCTTTTTGGTAGGGAATGGTGGTTCACTCCTTGGTCTTGTTAGTCTCACACTTTGCTAAATTCACTACAAGTCAATCAAGCAAGACACAAAATCAACTAACATTCCAAACCAAGGTTAAACAAACAATTTTCACATTCACAAAGCAATGGAATCTAAGTCATGCAAAAGAGGGTTCTATTGCAAGGTTGGTCTCTACTAGGTTTTATGAACTTTGTAAGGTTCCAAATTGGTCATTTACCAAAATGGCAAAGTCATTTGCAAATGGGTTTTATCTCAAGACCATTTTAAAATCCATTCATCATTTTATGTGGTGAAAATTATTTTTATCAAAGCATAATTTTTTAGGTTTTTCACCAAGTGAGTTGCTCTTGGCAAAGCTTCGTGTTTTTGGGTCAGTAAGTTTGGTCCAAATTATTTTCCCAAAGTTTTCCTTGCAAAGTCATTTCCATAGTAAAATCAATAATTTTATTTGGCTAGAAAATGGCTAAGTTAAATAATTCAACCTAAATTTTACAAAAATCATTTTTAACACCAAGGGTTGGTTCCTAGGGTCAGTATGGTCACTACAAACCATTTTGCAAAAGTTTTATTCCTAAAAACATTTTTAAACAATTTTTCTCCTCTAAACAAGTACACAAATGTTTCTGCAAATTCAAACAAGCTAACAGATACTATTTTCGAAACTAAGGCCATGGTTGGCTAGGGCTTGTTCTCCTGAATCCATTGATATAAAATTTGCCAAATTTGGACGTGTGGATCCAAAGTTATGAGGGTTTGAAAATCACAACTAAATCAGATTTCAAATTTGTTTTAAACAGAACAGGGGACACGCGTCGCGTTTTAACTGGCCGGTACCGGTTCGGCCGGATCGGCAACGTGGACCGCAAGATCTAGTTTGATCGCACGGCGCAGAGCGCATGCCTCTTCGCGGCTAAGTGAACTAATCGCGAGCGTCGGATCTGAATCCAACGGCTGCTAGCATGCTTGCCAAGTATCGGCGGCGCTGGCGGCGGCGTCTGGTGGCGGAGCGGTCGGTCGACGACGGAGGCGACGCTACAGGAGGTGAGGGAGAAGGAGGGGTTGCTCACCGGGCTCAGGGGGTCACGGCGATTCTCGAGGAGGTGTTGGTCGGACGAGGGGCGCTCGGGGGCAGCTGCGATTGCTCGCCGGAGTAGAGGACGGCGTCGGGAGGTTCTGTCCACGGTCGAAGGCGACGTTGTAGATCGTACTAGGACAAAACAGGGGCATGGTTAAGTGCGGGAGGTCACTGGGAGGTCACGTGCATGAACGAGAAGGTACGGGGCGGTCGGAATCTACCTGAGTTCTTGCCGGAATTGAAGACAGACGCGGCGGCGTTGGAAGCTTGACGTAGGCGACGTCCTGGGGCGCCCGCGGTCGAACAGGGGGTACTGGGAGATGCGCCAGGAAGTGGGGAAGCTTGCTAGGGAGCTATCGAAGGCAGGGGTGGCGTGTACTGGCTGGAATTGGAGATGGAAGCTCGCCGGAGCAGCGGCGGTGCAGGAGTGATTGGCGACAGCCTAGGGACGAAGAGGGAGTGGCGACAGAGGAAAAAGGAGGGGAAGGTGTTGGCGCTTAAGTACGCAAGGTCAGAGGCGAGATTAACGCAGCCATTATGAAGAATTAAGCGCGCGGATTGATGACAGGGAACGGCAGCGAGGTTTGGGGAAGAAAGGGTCGCGCAGTGATAACGATGAACAGTAGCGGTGGTCTACCTGTCAGTGGGAAAACGAAATGAGGGAAGGGTCCACTGGTCATGCACGGTACGGGTCAGAAACGAGGTGCGAATCGTTTTCTTTCCGGGTGAGGAGTTGGGCTGGTCTGATGGGCCTTAGTGGGCTGCTGGGTTGGGTCGATCTAATTCCATTTTTTTTATTCTCTGTCCTTTTCTTTTCTATTTCTGAATTTCTGTTTTGAATTCTCTATCAAACAAACATGGTTCAAATAAATTCAAACAACACCCAAACTTTGTAAATTTGACTTGGTTCTGTTTCAGTAGCCTGAACCTAAATTTAAAATCCATAATTTTTTTAAATAATAATGTTCATTATTAATTAAATAAATGTCCAATGCTAATTATCAAATTAGGTTTTGATTTATTTCTAACTCAATTTAAATCCATATATTTTCCAAAACCAATCAGTAGGTTTATTTGTAAATAAATAATACTTGGAAACTTGTTTAAATTAAATAACATTTTATTTTAGGGTCTATTATTAATTATATACAATAGGCTTTCCTTATTAAATCAAATAGGATTTATTTTATTGAGATATTTATTTTGAAATCCACTATAAATCCAAACACTTCAGTAGGTTTTATTTGTGAATATCAACTATTTGAAAAACTTATTTTTAATAATTTAATAGGTTTTGAAGTTTTAATTAAATTGGTAAAACCTTTTATTTTAAAAGAGTTTGGATATTATTTCCTTATCATTTTGTTTAAGCAATCCTTTATTATTTTTAATTAAACCTTTGCTATTTTATTTTAAAATAAAATGTTTTAATTCAAAAGGTTGGCCAAGTTTTAATTTGGGTTTATAAAACAATCTTTATTTATAAATCCATCTTTTCTTTTGAATACCAAATCTCTATTAAGAGATCCAAAATAGTATTTTAATTATTTCTATTTTCCTTTAATAAAAGTTTATCTTTATGAATCCCTTTGGGATTTTATTTAATTCAAATGGGTTTGAAGTTCCAATTGAGTTCAAAAATTTTCTTCTGGCTCTGAAAATCAAACAAAATTTTATTTTATTTATTTATTTTCACATTACAAGATTTGGAAAATCTTGGGATGTGACAGGCTTCCACCCTTAAAATAAATCTCGTCCCGAGATTTGGGGAGGCTAGGGTTACAAGCAAGTTCAAACAACTAGGGTACTACCACCCTTAAAAATCTTCAAACAAAAATTACATATTGGCCTTCTTGGGACCCTGGGGAAACTTCTCTAAACAAACTTTTGCATTGAGTCCTTTGTTCCCATACTTGACTCATGGGCCAAGGTTGAGCTTTTCCATAGGCTTGTTCAACTTGTTCTTCATTCTTTCTGGACAGTTGCTTGCATAGTGTCCCGGGTTCTTGCAGTTGAAGCAATGGATATCTTGGAGTTCTTTACGTGGCTCTTGTGGGCAAGTTGCTACATAATGGCCTGGTTCTTTGCAGTTGTTGCACCACACTTGGTCAATCTCTTTATTTTTCTTGTTCTCTGGGCATCCACTGGAGTAGTGTCCCATTTCCTTACATTTTCGACATTGTGCAAGGCTCATGTCTTGCTTGGGCTTCTTGATTTTCTTTGATCCTTTGAATTGGGTTGTCTTGTTTGGAGGTATGAGTGGTCCTTTTCCTTTGGTAGAATTGGATCCTTCTTGTTTCCTTCGTTCCACCATAGCATAGATGGGACATTGGTCAGGAGTATCATCACTTCCTTCACAAAGGTAACAAGTAGCTTGAGAGGTGGGGCATTGTCCAACAGGATGATCTTCTTCACAATTGGGGCATTGTCCTTCATGCTCCTTGGAAGTATGATCCTTGTCTCCACAAATAATGCAAGCTGGGGCTCCATCTAGAATAACATTTTTGTCATCCTTGTTATCATATACTCTTTTGGGATAGTTTTCTTCCATGCTGATCATTTGATTAGTCACTTTGAGCATTAGTTGAGATTGTTCCTCCAAAAACTTTTGTAGTGCTGGATCTTTATCACTATTGTTGGCTAGGAACTGAGCTGTCAGTTGGTTCAACTGATGTTGGGTTGCTATGAGTTCTCTCATCTTTGTCGACTTGGTTGGTGTCATCAACCTTGATGTTGGAGTCCTTTGGAGTAGTCATCTGTTTGGGTTTGAAGGAAGATTAGAGTAGGCAAGATTTTTCTAATCACACATATCACACTTCACACAAGCAATGTGCAAGCAATCACAAACAATCATTCCACTCAAACAACAAAGTTCAAGCACTTTTTAGGCAACAAAATATTTTTGCTACACCACATAAGTTGGTGTGTTTGACTTAACTAAAATATGGTGGTCCATCTATATGGTTCACTCGTGATCTTTCCTTCCTTCATGATTCTCCTTGTATGAGATCATGGTTTCCTTGAGAAAAACTCTTGGTCACAATTCTTCAAAGTTGTTGATGGTTTCTTCTTATTTTGCATTCCCTCAGTCTCTAAATCTTAAGTAAGATTTCCTTGTCTAACTTGTGGTCCTTAGTGGTATCCATGTTGGAAGTCCTTGGTGAACATGCTGAAGATGTTGAAGTCATTAGAGCTGAAGATTTTGAAGTCATTAGAGTTGAAGATGTTGAAGAAGTCCTTTGCACATGGTGTAGTCTTGGGCCATGGGGTAGGCTTTTCCATCAAGTTGAAGTAGAAGAGATGTAGAGTTGAAACCAAAATGGTTGAGGAAGGAGTTTACAAGTGTTTTTGTAAATAAGTTTTGGAACAAGAACAACTCCTATTTTCTAAGGGTTTTTTGTCCAATCCTAGGTCTACAATCATACAGGCAACACAATGCTCTGATACCATCTGTAGGGGTCCCAATCTTAAATAAGATAGAGTACTCCTGTTTTTTACAATGCTAGTCCCTGGATCATTAGCTAGCATCCACAGTTTAAATGTAATATCAAGAAACTAAGGTCATAATAAAATTTTATAACCAGGAATAACATAATTTTATTACATCACACATAGCTCATATGGCTATTACTTTACATTGCAGCGGATTAACAATAAGCATGGGGTCCTTCATCTTCAAAGTGCCACAGGCAGATGTTGGTTGTAGACTTTGTAGTCCTAGTCAATCGAACAATCTTCATTTAAAAAACAATCAACCTGCAACATTACAAGTTACAGCCACAAGGGTCAATACATTTTGAATTGTATTGGCAAGCTTCACTTTTATGTATAATAAGAGTGGATCCTATCTTTATATGCATATTTGGCTAGGTAGAGTTTAAGGCTTATTTGCATAAAGCAATGTTTTATCCTATCTTTTCAAAAAGGGTTTTAAGTCCTTTGTCAAATTTCTTTTCCAAGTTCCTTGAACTCCTTGGTAGAAACTCAAGTGTTCAAGTCCTTGTCAAAACTCCTTGAGCACCTTGGTAACCCCAAGTGCAACAAGTTTTATCAAAACCTCATGAGTTCCTTGGTAACCCCAAGTACATCATGCTCTTGAGCACCTTGGTAACCCCAAGTGCAACAAGCTTAACAAAATCTCTTTGAATTCCTTGGTACCCCCAAGTGCATCAAGTTTTTATATTAGAAATTGGAATGTCGAGATCTCCCATGGTTCAAACTTTAGTTGCTCAGTATTGTCCATAACCGGGGACACGGCTAAGTACTTAGATTTTATTAACTTCTGCAGAAGGAGTACACTTTACCCACATGACACAATCCCATCTTGTTGCCACCAGTGGCCTACTGGATTAGTGCTCACCAAGATGGAGTAATCGGCAGATGAGAATGTGACGAAGTCTTTCCAAAAGGTCCTCCCATACATCATTGCTAGCTTGTCTTCAGCCCCCATGAAGCATTCCAGATCCCCATGTCCGGTAACTAAAGACAATGTATGGGTCTTCCTAATGTAGTTGACTAAGCCAGAGCCATAATAGCATGTGGTTGCACACTAAAGCCACAATTGGAGAAACATGTTCAATCTCTAAGTTTCCTAGGTGGTTTTCATTTGGAGCACAACACAAAGTGATTGCCATAGACATGGTTCCTTTTGTTGCCACCTTCTCCAAAACTTCAAGTATCCTCCACCTAGGTGGTTCATTGAGTCCTTGTTTTATTATGTAAAACACAAGTCCTTTTCTCATCCTTTGTAAAATCTCAACATGTATCTCTTTTCAAAACAAAGTATGGCTAAGCATGTACAACTTCAATATTTTCACTAAGGAGTGTATAGGGAATCCTATTAGGATTTAGCATAGCATAAGTACAGAAATATCTTTTCATTCATGTTTTCAAAAATCCACTAAGTATAATGAAAATAGTAGGACTTTTGTATGATAGTGTCACTTGCCTTTTTGGTAGGGAATGGTGGTTCACTCCTTGGTCTTGTTAGTCTCACACTTTGCTAAATTCACTACAAGTCAATCAAGCAAGACAAAAAATCAACTAACATTCCAAACCAAGGTTAAACAAACAATTTTCACATTCACAAAGCAATGGAATCTAAGTCATGCAAAAGAGGGTTCTATTGCAAGGTTGGTCTCTACTAGGTTTTATGAACTTTGTAAGGTTCCAAATTGGTCATTTACCAAAATGGCAAAGTCATTTGCAAATGGGTTTTATCTCAAGACCATTTTAAAATCCATTCATCATTTTATGTGGTGAAAATTATTTTTATCAAAGCATAATTTTTTAGGTTTTTCACCAAGTGAGTTGCTCTTGGCAAAGCTTCGTGTTTTTGGGTCAGTAAGTTTGGTCCAAATTATTTTCCTGAATCCATTGATATAAAATTTGCCAAATTTGGACGTGTGGATCCAAAGTTATGAGGGTTTGAAAATCACAACTAAATCAGATTTCAAATTTGTTTTAAACAGAACAGGGGACACGCGTCGCGTTTTAACTGGCCGGTACCGGTTCGGCCGGATCGGCAACGTGGACCGCAGGATCTAGTTTGATCGCACGGCGCAGAGCGCGTGCCTCTTCGCGGCTAAGTGAACTAATCGCGAGCGTCGGATCTGAATCCAACGGCTGCTAGCATGCTTGCCAAGTATCGGCGGCTGGGCGGGCGTCGGGTGGCGAGCGGTCGATCACGGAGGCGACGCTGAGGAGGTGAGGGAGAAGGAGGGGTTGCTCACCGGGCTCAGGGGGTCACGGCGATTCTCGAGGAGGTGTTGGTCGGACGAGGGGCGCTCGGGGGCAGCTGCGATTGCTCGCCGGAGTAGAGGACGGCATCGGGAGGTTCTGTCCACGGTCGAAGGCGACGTTGTAGATCATCCTAGGACAAAACAGGGGCATGGTTAAGTGCGGGAGGTCACTGGGAGGTCACGTGCATGAACGAGAAGGTACGGGGCGGTCGGAATCTACCTGAGTTCTTGCCGGAATTGAAGACAGACGCGGCGGCGTTGGAAGCTTGACGAGGCGGCGACGCGCCGGGCAGTCTTGGGAGATGCGCCAGGAAGTGGGGAAGCTTGCTAGGGCGCTCTCGAAGGCAGGGGTGGCGTGTACTGGCTGGAATTGGAGATGGAAGCTCGCCGGAGCAGCGGCGGTGCAGGAGTGATTGGCGACAGCCTAGGGGCGAAGAGGGAGTGGCGACAGAGGAAAAAGGAGGGGAAGGTGTTGGCGCTTAAGTACGCAAGGTCAGAGGCGAGATTAACGCAGCCATTATGAAGAATTAAGCGCGCGGATTGATGACAGGGAACGGCAGCGAGGTTTGGGGAAGAAAGGGTCGCGCAGTGAGAACGATGAACAGTAGCGGTGGTCTACCTGTCAGTGGGAAAACGAAATGAGGGAAGGGTCCACTGGTCATGCACGGTACGGGTCAGAAACGAGGTGCGAATCGTTTTCTTTCCGGGTGAGGAGCTGGGCTGGTCTGATGGGCCTTAGTGGGCTGCTGGGTTGGGTCGATCCAATTCCATTTTTTTTATTCTGTGTCCTTTTCTTTTCTATTTCTGAATTTCTGTTTTGAATTCTCTATCAAACAAACATGGTTCAAATAAATTCAAACAACACCCAAACTTTGTAAATTTGACTTGGTTCTGTTTCAGTAGCCTGAACCTAAATTTAAAATCCATAATTTTTTTAAATAATAATGTTCATTATTAATTAAATAAATGTCCAATGCTAATTATCAAATTAGGTTTTGATTTATTTCTAACTCAATTTAAATCCATATATTTTCCAAAACCAATCAGTAGGTTTATTTGTAAATAAATAATACTTGGAAACTTGTTTAAATTAAATAACATTTTATTTTAGGGTCTATTATTAATTATATACAATAGGCTTTCCTTATTAAATCAAATAGGATTTATTTTATTGAGATATTTATTTTGAAATCCACTATAAATCCAAACACTTTAGTAGGTTTTATTTGTGAATATCAACTATTTGGAAAACTTATTTTTAATAATTTAATAGGTTTTGAAGTTTTAATTAAATTGGTAAAACCTTTTATTTTAAAACAGTTTGGATATTATTTCCTGATCATTTTGTTTAAGCAATCCTTTATTATTTTTAATTAAACCTTTGCTATTTTATTTTAAAATAAAATGTTTTAATTCAAAAGTTTGGCCAAGTTTTAATTTGGCTTTATAAAACAATTTTTATTTATAAATCCATCTTTTCTTTTGAATACCAAATCTCTATTAAGAGATCCAAAATAGTATTTTAATTATTTCTATTTTCCTTGAATAAAAGTTTATCTTTATGAATCCCTTTGGGATTTGATTTAATTCAAATGGGTTTGAAGTTCCAATTGAGTTCAAAAATTTTCTTCTGGCTCTGAAAATCAAACAAAATTTTATTTTATTTATTTATTTTCACATTACAAGATTTGGATCCTTGATATTCATCGAGAGTCTCCTCTTTCCTTACCAAAGTTTGTTTTGGAAACTTCGGTGCCATAACTCTATATAACAAAAATATTTTTATTAGTAATCCATAATATATTGCATCATAACAAAGAGAATTATCGCACTAAAATTTATAACGGCATATTCTCATTTGAATACCCATTATATCCTTTTAGAGAATTTTTTATTGTTGCTATAAACTCCTATAGGTAATACCCTTTACTAGGTTTCCAAGCTAAGGTCGTCTTGCTCCCCGTGCCGCTGTGTGTTTGTCGGCCTCTCTGCTTCCTCTTCTAATCTACATCAAGGACCTACAGTGAGTTGATTTGATTTCCCCCTTGTGATTGTTTGTCCTCTGCCCTTCCTGAGCTAAGCTGTGTGACTCTGCCATGATTCTAGGGTTCCTCCCTCTGTTTAATTGTAAATGATGAACCAAACTAGTAGTGACGCCTAATGGGGTTTGTAATCAATTGCACTTCAGTGCTCACTGTCTTGATTTGATTATATGATGCTAGTGGTTCTATAGTGTTGACTCCAGTTGGTAGTTGAGCTTGGTGAAGATGATGGTATTACTGTGAAATCTGACTGATGGCTGTCAGTGATTACTCACTACATCAGTAGATGTTGGCTTGTATGGTCATAAATAGACTAAGCTTAATCATTTGATTTTAGTGATGCTCTGAAGATGTAGAGATAATCTTGATGATTTCTGAGGTTTAGTCTCAGGAAAATGATATCCAATGGCTTGCCATTTTATTTGTGAAAGATAAGTAATTGTTTTGCTTGGCTTAAAGAACTTGTTCTTGTGACACCATCTTAATATGGCACACAAGTTTATGTTCTATTATTGTCTTGATTCTGTTGAGCTTGGAATGGAATTTGAATCAATGTTAATGGAAATCTTCTACTTAACTATTCTGCATGTGATGTTGGTCTGAGGCATCGAAACTAGTTTCCTATATTGTTGTCCCTACTAGAAATGTTTAAGTACCATTTTTGGTTACTGGATCTTGGATCCTTATTGGCTAAGATGGTTGGTTAGCTAATAGCTTTATATTGGTTCATAGGATTGATGAAATCTGAGGTGCTACTCCATTAGGAGATGTGCCTAGAATTTATAAGCTTATATGAAAACATGTTGGAATATATGAATTGTTTGTCATCTCCAGGATATATGATGCTGCTCTGAGATCCTGGTTGATTTGGTAGAATTTAATTATAGCTTTTGTATTCCAAAATCCTCTATGATAGATTCACCCCACTTGGGTGATTATTGAGAGGTTAAATATAGAACAACACATGAATTTCTATTTAGATAAGATAGACAGATCATGTGAGGGTTATATAATACTCACCACAACAGTTGGTTATTGTTGTGGTTGCTGGTTAATCTGATGCTTCTCCTCCTGGTGCTTCTCCTGCTACTTCTGGCTCCTGGAAGCTTGACCTTGATCTTGCCCTTCACCTCCTACCTCCTGCAACTTGGCCTTCCTGTCCACCTGATCCACCCCCTCCTTATGCCACCATCTGGTGGTACTAGGATGATCTTGTGTGTGTGGTTTGGCTGGTGATTTGGCTAGGCTTTGACAGGCTTGGTTTGCTCCTGGGGTGCTGTTTGAGAACAAGAGAATGAGCTGCTGGAAGCTTGTTCCATGGCTGAACTCTTCCTTTTTCTTGTGTGGCTGCTGTTGTGTTGACAGCTCTCACCATTCATTTAGGTGAGTGTGCTGCCTATGTGCATGGTACAACATTTGGATCAGATCGATGAGGTGTTTCCCTTTTGATCTTTTAACATTTAACTCCCCTGGTGAAACTTTCCCCTTTTACTTACTGTGAAAATTTGTATTGTGTCTTATTGATATATGAAAGAACAATTCTTTCATATTGGTGAAACTTGCCCCTTTTAACATCACTCAATGATGTAACATGAGCAGTGCATCTCACTGCTCTCTACTGAGAGTATCCTAACAACTAGCCTTTATTTTCCTTTTTGTTTTATTTTGCATTTAGTTGCAGGTACAAGATCTAGATATACAAGATTTTAGTATAGGTTTAGATAGATAGGTAGATAGATAGATAGATATAATCTTTATTTATTCATTTGTAAAGATTTTGTAATATCTTATTTATTCTTTTTGTAATAATCTTGATATAGATTATTATTGGAATTCCATTTGTTGTATTGAACCCTTCATGAGTTCATCATTGTAAAGGAAAAACGTATATGGAATAAATATAAGAAATAAAGAGTCATTTATTATTTGAATTACTTTATATTGGATTCCATTATTATGTATTATCTCTTAATATTATAACAAATGGGATTACTAAATTAGTTTATAATTCCTTTTTAATAATAATTCTTAATTTTTAAATATAAATTCAAATTTCAAATTCCCACTCCAAAACACACTTATCCAAAAAGATCATGTAAGAATTTATAACGATCACTCCCAATAGCTATCCCTACATACAGAGAGTGAAAGAAACTATGAGTGCATGCATATGCACAAATTCCTAAATCTACCCTTCGTTGGTTCCTAAATGATGGGATGTTACACCGTGGAAGGCAGGGACTTGGCTGCTGGACTTGGGGAGGTGCCGGCGGATGTCAGGGACATGGCTGCTGGACTTGGAGAGGTGCCGGCGAATGACAGGGACCTGGATAGTAGTCTTGGGGAGGTATGTGTTCATCTTGGGGAGCTGCCCGGGCGCCTTGGACAACCGGTTACTTCCCCTTGGACCTAGTTTTTCTTGAAGTTTCTGTGCCGGCACATAGGCCTGCAAATACGTGCTTCCGCGCGGTTGCTACACCAGCAGGAGCCAACTTTTTCCTGACGACAGATGGCTTCTTGAATTTCATCTTCTTAGGCTACAAATTTCATATGTACTAGTCAATGCAACAGATATATGGATAAATCATTTCAAAAACAATTCAACACAAGATGGATAAGTAAGGGGTCGACCTGCAGCTCATCCTCCTCACTGACATCATCTGAGTATTGTTCAGTGGTATGTTCCTCCTCTTCAGGGTCATAGTCAGATTGAGAGCCTTCATTTTTCCTATTTTTAGGAGAGAATACAATTAGTGATGCGAAAAGACTTGCAAAGGGCCTAAGACCCAGATGTTGCAACCACTCATTATTTCTCATGATGTTTTCATCCGATTTTCTTCCATGGGATCCATTTGAGGTTCTAAAATTAATAAAGAAATCTAAGTAAGCTACAAATTAAATAGGAAATTAAACAAAATATAACGTGTGGTGTTGATTGTCCTAGAGAAAACATGAGCAGGATAATGAACAGCCTCCCAGACAAGAAATTCCACGGGAAAAAATTCATTGACTCAAATAGGCAAACACACATGACCATCGAGCATGCTTAAAAGAGTATAAAAACAAGGTGATTGTTTCCTTGCCTGTGGGCAGTAGGGCCTTTTTCTTTGGGCGCTTCTTGTCGGGAACCTTGGTAGAAAACCTTGTCGGCGAGGTGGACAACGATCTGGCGTGCCTTGATAGCATGGTGAGAGGCGAAGTGGCAGACCTTGATGGCGAGGTGTACGTCGAGTAGACAGACATTGTTGGTGAGGTAGATGGCGACGTAGAAGACCTTCACGCCTAGGTTCATGGAAAGGGTGAAGACCTTGTTGGTGAATTGACATACCTCGCTGGTGAGGTTGACGGCGAGAAGGCAGTCATCCACGGCGAGGCAGCAGGTCTGCAAGCTTGATGGCATGGTGGGAAACCGGAAATGTGAGGACGGGCTAGGGAGACAGCTAGATGACTACTCGTCGGACGGACGATGGCGAGGGTTGGAGGCTACGACGGGCAGCGGCGGGGGTGGATGGGTGGGGTGGGGGTGGGGGAGGGGGCGGGATTGGATCTATCTCCTCTTGGTGAGGGGATAAAGGAGGTTTTTGCATAGATTACATACATGCTCTCTGCGCGAATCCTTGGGTTGACCTATGCTGGAGGGCTGAATGGTAATATCAGCATGCAAAAGTTTCATTTCGCTCTATGGAGCGAGAATTTGTGTGCGCAGCCGCGAAATTTTTGTCCACGAGAATTCGCTCTATGGCACGAGGCGAGGACCGAACCCCAAATTTTTTGGCTGCTGGATGCATGATGTGTGGCTGAAATAAATTTTGAGGCCGGTTTCAAAATTCAGCCGATACCGCAGCAGTTAGGGTTTCTGGCTATGTGCCGGGTCTTGCTAATATCTTGTCGGATATCTGAAGAAATGACTTGTTTTGTACCTGTAAATAATTTTTGGAAAATCTCGAGATAGATATGAGGTAGCTCCAGGCTAAATTTGGGCCCCCTCCAGTTAGATCGGTAGATACTTGTTTATATCGCGGGGGTTGCACCGTAAGGTTCTAGTTGAAGATAATTGGGTGCTTTCTCCACTAAATTCTCTCTAGTATTTATTAAAAATGCGGTGATGCATTTTCAAATGACATCCTTGGTGGCTGCTTCACAAAATAAGACCATTTCGGCATCGGCAAAATGGAAAATGGATTTTCCGTGCAGAGAATGTGAAAACTTCATGAAGAAACATTGTTTTCTATTACAATATACACACATGTGCAGAATATGGGCGCCTTGAAGTAAACTATGCCATGGTTGTGGTCATGACGTAGCTCATTTGCCTTAAAAGTAATGAATCCTCGAAGGCGGTAGGTGATTTCTGTGAACACTTTTTTAGAATAATCCCCATATGCCATGTTTGTTATTTTTTCATGCAACTAGGAAACATAAAATGCCAATGTGCGAAGGTTTCACATTTTTGAAACTTTTTTGAATTTTTGAGGCCGCTTTCGAAATTCGGCCGATATAACGGCGGTTAGGGTTCCTGGCTATGTGTTGGGTTTTGCTAATCTCTTGTTGGATCTCTGAAGAAATGCCATGTTTTGTACCTGGAAATGAATTTTTGGAAAATTCCCGAGATAACTACGAGGTAGCTCCATGCTAAATTTGGCCCCCCTCCAACTAGACTAGCAGAAACTTGTTTGTATCGAGGAGGTTGGGCCGAGAGGTTCTAGCTGAAGCCAATTGTCAATTGGGACACTAAATTCTCTATAGTATTTATTAAAAATGGGGTGATGCATTTTCACATCACATCCTTGGTGGCTGCTTCATAAAATAAGCCCTTTTCGGCATCAGGAAAATAGAAAATGGATTTTCCATGCAGAGAATCTGAAAAACTTCATAAAGCAACATTATTTGCCATCACAAGATACACACATGTGTGAAATATGGGAACATTAAAGAAAACTATTCGATGGTTGTGGTCATGACCTAGCTCATTTGCCTTGAAAGCCATGAATCCTCGAAGGAGGTAGGTGATTTCTGTGAACATTTTTTTAGAATAATCCCCATATGCCATGTTTGTTATTTTTTCATGCAACTAGGCAACATAAAATGGCAATGTGCGAAGGTTTCACGTTTTTTTTAATAAATAAATTTTTTAGGCTGGTTTCAAAGTCGATACCCCGGCAGTTAGAGTTCATGGATATGTGCCGAGTCTTGCTAATATCTTGTCGGATATCTAAAGATGTGCCATATTTTGTACCTGAAAATGATTTTTTGTAAAATTCCCGAGATAGCTACGAGGTAGCTCCAGACTAAATTTGGGCCCCCTCTAGGTAGACCGGCAGAAACTTGTTTATATCACGGGGGTTGACCAAGGTACACTTAGCCAAAATGCATATAGTATCCAAAATGCATATAGTATCCAGACTACTAAAATTCTACTAAGGTATCACTTGCCAATACTATTCCAATGTATTGACCCACTGTGGCTGTAACTTGTGATGTTGCAGGTTATTCTGATGATGATTAGGGGTTATGAGTCTACACTCAACATGCTTGCCTGTGGCACATGAAGATGAAGACTTATTTATCTTATTATATATTTGAACTCTTGTATTAGGCCTGTGGCCATGGAGTTTGTAAAAGACTATGTTTGTCTCTGGAATGATATTTAATAATGACCTTTGTTTCTGTGTACCTCATCTTAAACTCTGGATGCTAGCATTGATCCATGGACTAGCATTGCAATCGTAGGGTCCTTACCTTATAAAGGGAGGGATCTTACATCAGGTGTTCTTGGATCCACGACCATATATCGGGTGTAAAACAGTTACACACGCAAATACTAAGGTTCTAACTTGGCGAGCCTAGCATGTACAGACATGGCCTCAGAACACGGACCGAAAGGTTAAGCATGAGGAATATAGTAGATATGATGCCCATTTGATGCTCGCCTTTGAAGCTACACCGACTCATGTGATGATCGAACTTGGTGTAGTGGATTTGGTTCATGTAATCACCAAAAAGGCATGTGGGATGTCGTGTTTGAGTGGGAGTTCATTCGTAATGTAGATTAGTTGAACTCAGTCTATCATAAACTTAGTCTAAACTTTACAAATTCTCTTGTAGATGGCACCACCTGCTTTTAATTTCAATGTGTTCATGGAGAAAGGGAAACTTGCAACGAACGGTAGCAACTTTACCGAATGGGCCATGAATTTGAGGATTCTCCTCTCTGCTTCACAAAAGCAATATGTGCTAGAAGCTCCGCTAGGCCCCCCCACCTTTTGAGGATACCCCTGACGAGGAGAAGAATGTCTATCAGACTCGTCAAGAGGACCATAACTTAGTTCATTGCGGCATATTGTATGGGCTAGAGCCGGAACTTCGAAAACATTTCGAAAACGGCAATGCATTTGATACAATGGGTGAGTGGAAAATGATTTTCGACACACATGTGTTGTAGAGAGCTACAATGCTTCAGAAAAGGTCTTTAGCTGCATGATGGAAGAGCACAGCTCCGTTAGTGAGCATGTACTCTAGATATCGGGTTACGCCGATAAGCTTGTGTCCTTGGGAATAACGTTTCCCATTGACTTAGGCATCCATCGTGTTCTGCAGTCTCTTCCACCTAGCTATAAGAGCTTCGTGATGAACTATAATATGCAAGGCATGAAGAAGTCTCTCCCCGAGCTTTTGTCAATGCTTAAAACTGCAGAAGTGGAGATCAAAAAGGAACATCAAGTGTTGATGATCAATAAGAACACTGGTTTCAAGAAAGACAAGAAGGGAAAACGGAAGGGAAGTAAGGGCGGAAAGCCGGTTGCCGTGCCTAAAAACAAACCCCGAGTTGGACCTAAGTCTGATACCGAGTGCTACCATTGTAAGGGGACTGGCCACTGGAAGCGCAACTACCCCAAGTATTTGGCAGACAAGAAGTCCGGCAAGGCAAACAAAGGTATATATGATATACATGTTATTGATGTGTACTTGACTAGTGCTCGCAGTAGCACCTGGGTATTTGATACCGTTGCTAATATTTGTAACTCGAATCAGGGGATGCGGAACAAGTGACCGCTAGCAAGGGGTGAGGTCAAGATGCGTGTCGTCAATGGATCAAGCGTTGATGTGATCGTCGTCGGAATGCTACCTCTCCATTTGCCGTCGGGATTAGTAATAAACTTGAAAAAAATTTATCTGGTGCCAGCACTAAGCATGAACATTGTATCTGGATCGTGTTTAATGCGAAGTGGTTATTCAGTTAAATCCGAGAACAATGGTTGTTCTATTTATATGAATGAAATCTTTTATGGTCATGCACCGATGATGAATGGTTTATTTCTTTTGGATCTCGATAATAATGTTACACATATTCACAATGTTGATGCTAAAAAGATTAAACTTAATGATGATATATCCGCATATATGTGGCACTGCCGTCTAGGTCATATTAGCGTTAAACGCATGAAGAAGCTCCATTCGGATGGACTTTTGGAATCACTTGGTTTTGAATCATTTGATACATGTGAGCCATGCCTTATGGGCAAGATGACTAGAATGTTGTTTTCCGGTCCAATGGAACGGGCAACAGATTTATTGGAAATCATACATTCTGATGTATGTGGTCCAATGAGTGTGTCGGCGCGAGGTGGATATCGTTATTTTGTTACTTTCACGGATGATTTGAGTAGATACGGTTATATCTACTTGATGAAACACAAGTCTGAAACATTTGAAAAGTTCAAGGAATTTCAGAATGAAGTGGAAAATCGTCGTAATAGAAAGATCAAATTTCTATGGTCTGACCGTGGAGGTGAGTATCTAAGTTACGAGTTTAGCACTCACATGAAAGAGTGGAATTGTTTCACAACTCACACCTGCCAAAACACCACGGCGAAATGGTGTGTCGGAACGTTGTAATCGTACTTTATTGGATATGGTTCGATCTATGATGTCTCTGACGGACTTGCCGTTGTCATTTTGGGGTTATGCACTAGAAACTGCTGCATTCACTTTAAATCGGGCACCATCTAAATCCGTTGAGAAGATACCGTATGAATTATGGTTTGGAAACAAACCTTAGCTATCATTTCTTAAAGTTTGGGGATGCGATGTTTATGTGAAGAAACTTCAACCGGATAAACTCGAACCAAAAGCAGAAAAATGCGTCTTCATAGGATACCCTAAGGAAATAATTGGGTATTCCTTCTATCACAGATCCGAGGGCAAGGTTTTTGTTGCCAAGAATGGATCCTTTCTAGAGAAAGAGTTTCTCGCGAAAGGTGTGAGTAGTCGGAAGGTAGAACTCGAAGAGGTTATTGAACCTTCTCTTCAAAGTATGGCGAGTAGCGCAGCGCCGGAAGTCGTTCCGGAGTTGGCTTCACCAGTTGAAGAAGGAACTAATGATAATGATCATGAAACTCCAAAAGAGAGTACTGCCGAACCTCGCAGGTCTAGCAGGACGCGTGCAGCTCCCGAGCTATACGGAAATCCTGTCATGAATTTCATGGTTGATGAAAATGATGACCCTGCAACGTATGAAGAAGCGATGATGAGCCCGGATTCCAACAAATGGTTAGAAGCCATGAAATCCGAAATGGAATCCATGTATGAAAATCAAGTTTGGAACTTGGTGGACTTACCTCACGACCGAAAGGCCGTGGAGAATAAATGGATTTTCAAAAGGAAAACTGATGATGATGGTAATGTAACCGTCTATAAAGCTCGACTTGTCGCAAAGGGGTTTCGACAAATTCAAGGAGTTGACTACAATGAGACATTCTCTCCCGTAGTGATGCTAAAGTTGGTTAGGATTATGTTAGCAATTGCTGCATATTTCGATTATGAGATATGGGAGATGGATGTCAAAACCGCGTTTATCAATGGTAATATTGAAGAAGAGTTGTATATGATACAACCAAAGGGTTTTGTCGATCCTAAGCGATCCATCTATGGATTGAAGCAAGCATCACGAAGTTGGAATCTCCGCTTTGATGAGGTGATCAAAGAGTTTGGATTTGTCCAAACTTATGGAGAAGCTTGTATTTACAAGAAAGTGAGTGGGAGCAATGTGGCATTTCTGATACTATATGTGGATGACATATTATTGATCGGAAATGATATAGTTCTTTTAAACAGTGTTAGAAGTTATCTAAACAGCAAATTTTCAATGAAGGACCTAGGTGAAGCGTCATACATATTAGGCATAAAGATCTATAGAGATAGATCTAGGCGCCTAATAGGGCTATCGCAAAGTACATACCTTGATAAGATTTTAAAGAAGTTTAAAATGGAAGATAGTAAGAAGGGGTTCTTACCTATGACACAAGGCACGACATTGAGTAAGACTCAAAGTCCGGCTACGGCGGAAGAAAGAGAGAAAATGGAGAAAGTCCCCTATGCTTCAGCCATAGGCTCTATAATGTATGCCATGCTATGTACAAGATCGGATGTGGCACATGCTACTAGTTTGACTAGTAGGTACAAATCGGATCCAGGTTCGGAACACTGGAAAGCGGTCAAGAATATCCTTAATTACTTGCGAAGAACTAAGGAGATGTTTCATGTATACGGAGGTGAAGAAGAGCTCGTCGCTAAGTGTTATGTCGACGCTAGCTTTGACACCGATCCGGATGACTCTAAGTCTCAATCCGGATACGTATTTCTCATGAATGGCGGAGCGGTTAGTTGGAGGAGCTCCAAACAACCTGTGGTGGCGGGATCAATGATGGAGGCCGAATATGTTGCTTCTTCAGAAGCAGCTCAGGAAGCAGTTTGGATGAAGGAGTTCATATCCGAACTAGGTGTGGTTGCAAACGCGTTGGACCCAATGGTGATCTATTGTGACAACAATGGTGCCATTGACAATGCCAAAGAGCCAAGGTCTCACAAGCATTCCAAGCATATTAAGCTGTTTCACTCCATCCGCGAGCATGTCAAGGATGGAGATATAAAGATTTGTAAAGTACATACGGATCTCAATGTAGCAGATCCGTTGACTAAACCTCTCCCTAGAGCAAAACATGATCTACACTAGAACTCCATGGGTGTTAGATACATCACTGTGTAACTAGATTATTGTCTTTAGTGCAAGTGGGAGACTGAAGGGAATATGCCCTGAGAGGCAATAATAAAGTGTTTATTATGTGTATTCCAAACATATGATAAATGTTTATTTTGCATGCTATAATTGTATTAATACGGAAACGTTAATACATGTGTGTTTAATAAACAAATAGAAAGTTCCTAGTTATAGGGGACTGGCCACTGGAAGCGCAACTACCCCAAGTATTTGGCAGACAAGAAGTCCGGCAAGGCAAACAAAGGTATATATGATATACATGTTATTGATGTGTACTTGACTAGTGCTCGCAGTAGCACCTGGGTATTTGATACCGGTTCAGTTGCTAATATTTGTAACTCGAATCAGGGGATGCGGAACAAGTGATCGCTAGCAAGGGGTGAGGTCAAGATGTGTGTCGTCAATGGATCAAGCGTTGATGTGATCGTCGTCGGAATGCTACCTCTCCATTTGCCGTCGGGATTAGTAATAAACTTGAAAAAAAATTATCTGGTGCCAGCACTAAGCATGAACATTGTATCTGGATCGTGTTTAATGCGAAGTGGTTATTCAGTTAAATCCGAGAACAATGGTTGTTCTATTTATATGAATGAAATCTTTTATGGTCATGCACCGATGATGAATGGTTTATTTCTTTTGGATCTCGATAATAATGTTACACATATTCACAATGTTGATGCTAAAAAGATTAAACTTAATGATGATATATCCGCATATATGTGGTAATTGCCGTCTAGGTCATATTAGCGTTAACGATGAAGAAGCTCCATTCGGATGGACTTTTGGAATCACTTGGTTTTGAATCATTTGATACATGTGAGCCATGCCTTATGGGCAAGATGACTAGAATGTTGTTTTCGGTCCAATGGAACGGGCAATGATTTATTGGAAATCATACATTCGATGTATGTGGTCCAATGAGTGTGTTATGCCGAGGTGGATATCGTTATTTTGTTACTTTCATGGATGATTTGAGTAGATACGGTTATATCTACTTGATGAAACACAAGTCTGAAACATTTGAAAAGTTCAAGGAATTTCAGAATGAAGTGGAAAATCGTCGTAATAGAAAGATCAAATTTCTATGGTCTGACCGTGGAGGTGAGTATCTAAGTTACGAGTTTAGCACTCACATGAAAGAGTGGAATTGTTTCACAACTCACACCTGCCGAAACACCACGGCGAAATGGTGTGTCGGAACGTTGTAATCGTACTTTATTGGATATGGTTCGATCTATGATGTCTCTGACGGACTTGCCGTTGTCATTTTGGGGTTATGCACTAGAAACTGCTGCATTCACTTTAAATCGGGCACCATCTAAATCCGTTGAGAAGACACCGTATGAATTATGGTTTGGAAACCAACCTTAGCTATCATTTCTTAAAGTTTGGGGATGCGATGTTTATGTGAAGAAACTTCAACCGGATAAACTCGAACCAAAAGCAGAAAAATGCGTCTTCATAGGATACCCTAAGGAAATAATTGGGTATTCCTTCTATCACAGATCCGAGGGCAAGGTTTTTGTTGCCAAGAATGGATCCTTTCTAGAGAAAGAGTTTCTCGAAGGTGTGAGTAGTCGGAAGGTAGAACTCAAGAGGTTATTGAACCTTCTCTTCAAAGTATGGCGAGTAGCGCAGCCGGAAGTCGCTCCGAGTTGGCTTCACCGCTTGAAGAAGGAACTAATGATAATGATCATGAAACTCCAAAGAGAGTATCGCCGAACCTCAGAGTCTAGCAGACGCTGCAGCTCCCGAGCTATACGGAAATCCTGTCATGAATTTCATGGTTGATGAAAATGATGACCCTGCAACGTATGAAGAAGCGATGATGAGCCCGGATTCCAACAAATGGTTAGAAGCCATGAAATCCGAAATGGAATCCATGTATGAAAATCAAGTTTGGAACTTGGTGGACTTACCTCACGACCGAAAGGCCGTGGAGAATAAATGGATTTTCAAAAGGAAAACTGATGATGATGGTAATGTAACCGTCTATAAAGCTCGACTTGTCGCAAAGGGGTTTGGACAAATTCAAGGAGTTGACTACAATGAGACATTCTCTCCCGTAGTGATGCTAAAGTCGGTTAGGATTATGTTAGCAATTGCTGCATATTTCGATTATGAGATATGGGAGATGGATGTCAAAACCGCGTTTATCAATGGTAATATTGAAGAAGAGTTGTATATGATACAACCAAAGGGTTTTGTCGATCCTAAGCGATCCATCTATGGATTGAAGCAAGCATCACGAAGTTGGAATCTCCGCTTTGATGAGGTGATCAAAGAGTTTGGATTTGTCCAAACTTATGGAGAAGCTTGTATTTACAAGAAAGTGAGTGGGAGCAATGTGGCATTTCTGATACTATATGTGGATGACATATTATTGATCGGAAATGATATAGTTCTTTTAAACAGTGTTAGAAGTTATCTAAACAGCAAATTTTCAATGAAGGACCTAGGTGAAGCGCCATACATATTAGGCATAAAGATCTATAGAGATAGATCTAGGCGCCTAATAGGGCTATCGCAAAGTACATACCTTGATAAGATTTTAAAGAAGTTTAAAATGGAAGATAGTAAGAAGGGTTCTTACCTATGACACAAGGCACGACATTGAGTAAGACTCAAAGTCCGCCACGGGAAGAAAGAGAGAAAATGGAGAAAGTCCCCTATGCTTCAGCCATAGGCTCTATAATGTATGCCATGCTATGTACCAGATCGGATGTGGCACATGCTACTAGTTTGACTAGTAGGTACAAATCGGATCCAGGTTCGGAACACTGGAAAGCGGTCAAGAATATCCTTAATTACTTGCGAAGAACTAAGGAGATGTTTCATGTATACGGAGGTGAAGAAGAGCTCGTCACTACGTGTTATGTCGACGCTAGCTTTGACACCGATCCAGATGACTCTAAGTCTCAATCCGGATACGTATTTCTCATGAATGGCGGAGCGGTTAGTTGGAGGAGCTCCAAACAACCTGTGGTGGCGGGATCAATGATGGAGGCCGAATATGTTGCTTCTTCAGAAGTAGCTCAGGAAGCAGTTTGGATGAAGGAGTTCATATCCGAACTAGGTGTGGTTGCAAACGCGTTGGACCCAATGGTGATCTATTGTGACAACAATGGTGCCATTGACAATGCCAAAGAGCCAAGGTCTCACAAGCATTCCAAGCATATTAAGCGCCGGTTTCACTCCATCCGCGAGCATGTCAAGGATGGAGATATAAAGATTTGTAAAGTACATACGGATCTCAATGTAGCAGATCCGTTGACTAAACCTCTCCCTAGAGCAAAACATGATCTACACTAGAACTCCATGGGTGTTAGATACATCACTGTGTAACTAGATTATTGTCTTTAGTGCAAGTGGGAGACTGAAGGGAATATGCCCTGAGAGGCAATAATAAAGTGTTTATTATGTGTATTCCAAATATATGATAAATGTTTATTTTGCATGCTATAATTGAATTAATACGGAAACGTTAATACATGTGTGTTTAATAAACAAATAGAGAGTTCCTAGTTATAGGGGACTGGCCACTGGAAGCGCAACTACCCCAAGTATTTGGCAGACAAGAAGTCCGGCAAGGCAAACAAACGTATATATGATATACATGTTATTGATGTGTACTTGACTAGTGCTCGCAGTAGCACCTGGGTATTTGATACCGGTTCAGTTGCTAATATTTGTAACTCGAATCAGGGGATGCGGAACAAGTGACCGCTAGCAAGGGGTGAGGTCAAGATGCGTGTCGTCAATGGATCAAGCGTTGATGTGATCGTCGTCGGAATGCTACCTCTCCATTTGCCGTCGGGATTAGTAATAAACTTGAAAAAAATTTATCTGGTGCCAGCACTAAGCATGAACATTGTATCTGGATCGTGTTTAATGCGAAGTGGTTATTCAGTTAAATCCGAGAACAATGGTTGTTCTATTTATATGAATGAAATCTTTTATGGTCATGCACCGATGATGAATGGTTTATTTCTTTTGGATCTCGATAATAATGTTACACATATTCACAATGTTGATGCTAAAAAGATTAAACTTAATGATGATATATCCGCATATATGTGGCACTGCCGTCTAGGTCATATTAGCGTTAAACGCATGAAGAAGCTCCATTCGGATGGACTTTTGGAATCACTTGGTTTTGAATCATTTGATACATGTGAGCCATGCCTTATGGGCAAGATGACTAGAATGTTGTTTTCCGGTCCAATGGAACGGGCAACAGATTTATTGGAAATCATACATTCTGATGTATGTGGTCCAATGAGTGTGTCGGCGCGAGGTGGATATCGTTATTTTGTTACTTTCACGGATGATTTGAGTAGATACGGTTATATCTACTTGATGAAACACAAGTCTGAAACATTTGAAAAGTTCAAGGAATTTCAGAATGAAGTGGAAAATCGTCGTAATAGAAAGATCAAATTTCTATGGTCTGACCGTGGAGGTGAGTATCTAAGTTACGAGTTTAGCACTCACATGAAAGAGTGTGGAATTGTTTCACAACTCACACCTGCCGAAACACCACGGCGAAATGGTGTGTCGGAACGTTGTAATCGTACTTTATTGGATATGGTTCGATATATGATGTCTCTGACGGACTTGCCGTTGTCATTTTGGGGTTATGCACTAGAAACTGCTGCATTCACTTTAAATCGGGCACCATCTAAACTGCTGAGAAGACACCAGATGAATTATGGTTTGGAAACAAACCTTAGCTATCATTTCTTAAAGTTTGGGGATGCGATGTTTATGTGAAGAAACTTCAACCGGATAAACTCGAACCAAAAGCGTAAAAATGCGCCTTCATAGGATACCCTAAGGAAATTGGGTATTCCTTCTATCATGATCCGAGGGCAAGGTTTTGTTAAGAATGGATCCTTTCTAGAGAAAGAGTTTCATGAAGGAGTGAGTAGTCGAAAGGTAAAACTCGAAGAGGTTATTGAACCTTCTCTTCAAAGTATGGCGAGTAGCGCAGCGCCGGAAGTCGTTCCGGAGTTGGCTTCACCAGTTGAAGAAGGAACTAATGATAATGATCATGAAACTCCAAAAGAGAGTACTGCCGAACCTCGCAGTTCTTGCAGGACGCGTGCAGCTCCCGAGCTATATGGAAATCCTGTCATGAATTTCATGGTTGATGAAAATGATGACCCTGCGAAGTATGAAGAAGCGATGATGAGCCCGGATTCCAACAAATGGTTAGAAGCCATGAAATCCGAGATGGAATCCATGTATGAAAATCAAGTTTGGAACTTGGTGGACTTACCTCACGACCGAAAGGCCGTGGAGAACAAATGGATTTTCAAAAGGAACACTGATGATGCTGGTAATGTAACGGTGTATAAAGCTCGACTTGTCGCAAAGGGGTTTCGACAAATTCAAGGAGTTGACTACAATGAGACATTCTCTCCCGTAGTGATGCTAAAGTCGGTTAGGATTATGTTAGCAATTGCTGCATATTTCGATTATGAGATATGGGAGATGGATGTCAAAACCGCGTTTATCAATGGTAATATTGAAGAAGAGTTGTATATGATACAACCAAAGGGTTTTGTCGATCCTAAGCGATCCATCTATGGATTGAAGCAAGCATCACGAAGTTGGAATCTCCGCTTTGATCAGGTGATCAAAGAGTTTGGATTTGTCCAAACTTATGGAGAAGCTTGTATTTACAAGAAAGTGAGTGGGAGCAATGTGGCATTTCTGATACTATATGTGGATGACATATTATTGATCAGAAATGATATAGTTCTTTTAAACAGTGTTAGAAGTTATCTAAACAGCAAATTTTCAATGAAGGACCTAGGTGAAGCGTCATACATATTAGGCATAAAGATCTATCCGCCTAATAGGGCTATCGCAAAGTACATACCTTGATAAGATTTTAAAGAAGTTTAAAATGGAAGATAGTAAGAAGGGGTTCTTACCTATGACACAAGGCACGACATTGAGTAAGACTCAAAGTCCGGCTACGGCGGAAGAAAGAGAGAAAATGGAGAAAGTCCCCTATGCTTCAGCCATAGGCTCTATAATGTATGCCATGCTATGTACCAGATCGGATGTGGCACATGCTACTAGTTTGACTAGTAGGTACAAATCGGATCCAGGTTCGGAACACTGGAAAGCGGTCAAGAATATCCTTAATTACTTGCGAAGAACTAAGGAGATGTTTCATGTATACGGAGGTGAAGAAGAGCTCGTCACGTGTTATGTCGACGCTTAGCTTGACACCGATCCAGATGACTCTAAGTCTCAATCCGATACGTATTTCTCATGAATGGCGGAGCGTTAGTTGGAGGAGCTCCAAACAACCTGTGGTGGCGGGATCAATGATGGAGGCCGAATATGTTGCTGCTTCAGAAGCAGCTCAGGAAGCAGTTTGGATGAAGGAGTTCATATCCGAACTAGGTGTGGTTGCAAACGCGTTGGACCCAATGGTGATCTATTGTGACAACAATGATGGCATTGACAATTCCAAAGAGCCAAGGTCTCACAAGCATTCCAAGCATATTAAGCGCCGGTTTCACTCCATCCGCAAGCATGTCAAGGATGGAGATATAAAGATTTGTAAAGTACATACGGATCTCAATGTAGCAGATACGTTGACTAAACCTCTCCCTAGAGCAAAACATGATCTACACTAGAACTCCATGGGTGTTAGATACATCACTGTGTAACTAGATTATTGTCTCTAGTGCAAGTGGGAGACTGAAGGGAATTTGCCCTGAGAGGCAATAATAAAGTGTTTATTATGTGTATTCCAAATATATGATAAATGTTTATTTTGCATGCTATAATTGTATTAATACGGAAACGTTAATACATGTGTGTTTAATAAACAAACAGAAAGTTCCTAGTTATGCCTCTCTCATAAACTAGTTCGTTGATTAACAAGATGATCACAGTTTCCTGATCATAGACATTGGATGTTTTTAATAACGAGATCACAACATTAGTGTAATGATGTGATGAACATTCATCCGAAGTATAGCATTACGATCAAAGTCATTGAGTTTATATTGCTATAAACAACTTATGAAGTGATCCTAATCCTTAGACCATAAGATCATGCCAATAACTAACACCGGAAGAGTTTCTTGTTGACATCAAACGTCACACCGTAACTGGGTGATTATAAAGATGGCTTCAAAGCTACTAAAGTGTTATGTTGAGAATCATGGATCAAGAGTGGAATTTGTTCATCCCGATGACGGATAGATATACTCTGGGCCCTCTCGGTGATATCACATTGCTTAGCTTGCAAGCAAGTGATTTGATCACTAGAATGTTATATCACGGGAACAAGAAAAGTGTGCATGTCAACAACGAGATCAAACTAGGTATGGAGATACCGATGATCGAATCTCGGAAATGTAATATATCGTGAAACAAAGGGATTAAGATACAAGCATAAAAGGTTCCGACGATCACAGGAAAGTCATCGTTGAATGTGTGGGAGTCAGTATGGATCTCCAGCTCCCGCTACTGATTATTGATCGGAGAAGGGTCTCAATCATGTACGAATTATTCACGAACCGTAGGGTGACACACTTAAGGGACACTGACATCCAGTTGGAGGAAATGTTTCATGCCGAAAGAATAAACAAGCGCAGGAATTTATTTCACTAGATACCGAAACAGGTTTTTGGGTGAAATTGCAGAAAGTGGTTTTGCATGTGAAATGGAATTCTAGCAAGGGGTTATTTTTTAATGTTTTTCATTAAATTAATTGACAAAATTCTGAATAAATAAAAGAGTTTAATTTAATGAGAGTTTGCATTAAATTTGGTGGAAATTTAATTGCCAGTTTGAGTGGGATTTTGAGTGGAGGAAATTGAAAGGGTTTTTGTGAGTGGAGAGTCCACCCACATGAATGAAGGATGGGAGGGGGCAGCCCCCATGGCCGGCGGCCACCCCCTTGGGTGCCCCCCTTCCTCATATAAAAGGCACCCCTCTCCTCACTTCTCACTCACACCTCCTCGTTAAGGATCTCTCTCCCCCTCTAGAATTTATCCCCCATGGTCTGGGACTAGCGAGATACATGTTCCCGGTGGCTATTCGGCAAGAAAGAGTTGTGCTTACGCTGCATCGCTGGAGCGAGGAGGAGGAGGTTGCTCAGTGTCTTGTACGTGTGTGCGAGCACGGATGCATTGCTGCTTTGCGGCGCTAGGACTTCCTCTCGATCTTGAGATCGGCAAGAGATCGTCTACATCAACCACGAGTTGAACTCATTAAGCTTTGTCGGTATTCAAGGGTATGTTCTCTACGGATATACATCCGCCCGTTGTTTGTATCTAGTAGATAGATCTTGGTACATAGTTCCCATCGTAGGAAATTTTTTGTTTTCTATGCTGCGAACCCTACAAAATGAGTGTAAGAAATATCTAGTGTTATGTCTGAAACATAGTTGTCTTCTCCAGTTGTTGGGTTGTTAGTGAAAACATGTGTAAAAAATGAAAAGATGGCGGATTTTGAACATGTCTATAAGAAAGTAGAAGTAGTAAAACTATCAGAAACAGAGTCCTCTAGACCAGCGGTTCGAGCATCTCGAGCAACACGCGTGGTCGCGAGCTCGAATCCTAGTCAGGGTACTCTGTTTTTTCGTTTTTTTCGAGTGAAAATTGCAAATACGGCTAAATTAAGTATATAAGAATGTTGAAGTACTATAAATATCACAATATAGTGCCATGATCTAGTGTTTGGAAATTGCAGCAAAACATCGAGTGTGGTCATGAGTTCGATCTTTGTTTTGGTTGTTTTTATGCCATTTAATTTCTATCAGACTGACTGACAGCTGGGCCCGATGAATTTGACTAATTCAAATATTTACTTTCGATGCGAGATCATTTAGTTACTTCAATACCAATTTTCCACCAATTTAAAATCTATTTGATGTATTCCTTGACAATTACAATATAATCGAGCACTAGAAATATTTGGTAGTGTGCATAAGCATGCATGATCAATAATATAATTGAACACTAGAAATTTTAAGTAACTCCATATAAAGGAGTAGATTAATATATACATAGATGAGTTCATAAGTCAAGAAACACCACCATAGACACCACGGAAGACTGAAATTGCCTTACATGCAACCAGGTAATAATTAACATATACAAAATAAGCAGGGGTAGCAGCATGAGGGACACGGAGACGGCTTAGCAGGGGCAGCAGCAGGAGCATGCAGCAGCCTACTCCAGGGGAAAGAGGCCAGTCCTGACATATTCCAGGAGGAATTTGTTGTAGGTTGCGTGCCTTGCCAAGGTCTTCGGCTGGTGCTTTCGTCCTAGGATTTTTCCGATGTCCACCGTGTACTGGTGATACGTCGAAAACGTATCTATAATTTTTTATGTTTCATGCTTTTTCAGTATCTACTTTGCTTTGCTTTGTCTACACTTTGAGGTATTTTTATATGTTTTCTAGGACTAACCTATTAACAAGATGCCACAGTGCCAGTTGCCTGTTTTCTTCTGTTTTTGGTTCCAGAAAAGGCAGAAAATGAATATTCTCGGAATTGGACGGGACAAAAGCCAAAGTAAATATTTTACAGTGGCCGCGAGGCAAGGCCTAGCCCGTGCTTGGGGGGTGCAGCCACCTCGGGCACCCCCTCAGCCTCCCTCTTCGCCTATAAGAAGCCCCCGATACCTAAACCCTAAGGACCCGATCAATCTTCCATGAAACAGTCTGTATCCGCCACCACCATCGTCCCTAGATCGGGGGGATCTGAAGATCTTCCCGGCACCCTGCCGGAGGGGTGAGATCATCCCGGAGGCATTCTTCATCACCATGCCAGCCTCTGGTATGATGCGTGAGTAATTCCACCTTGGACTACGGGTCCATGTAGTAGCTAGATGGTTGTTTCTCCTCCTTTGTGCTACCATGTTTAGATCTTGTGAGCTTTGTTCATGATCAAGATCATCTATTTGTAATCATGCATGTTTTGTTTGTGGAGATCCGATGGATATTGAGATTACTGTGTCAGATTGGTTAATAATTCTATCTTATTGATTCTATCATGTCTGTGTTGTTGGAGATCTTGCATGCTCTCCATTTCTAGTAGCTATCTTGGCCAAGTAGATGCTAGTGACTCCAAGAGGGAGTATTTATGCTCGATAGTGGGTTCATGCCTCTATTTAATTTGGGTAAGTGACAGAAATCTCTAAGGTTGTAGATGTTCTGTTGCTACTAGGGAGAAAACAACGATCTCGTGTTCATGGAACAAGTAGATTGTTTACCATACACACTTTGCTTAAAGCAGTTATCTGTTACTAGCAACTTAATACTGGAGGGGGTTCGGATGATAACCCGAAGGTGGATTACTAGTCATAGATGCAGTTGGATGGCGGTCTATGTTTCTTGTTGTATTTCCCAATCAAATCTCATAGGATCATTAATGTCTAGTATTGCATTGTTATGCCTTGCTATGTCCTGTCAATTGCCCTGCTGTAATTTTTTTACCCAGCATGTTATGTTGTTTATTTTAAGGAGAGCACCTCTAGTGAACTGTGGATCCCAGTACAATCTTTACCATTGATACATCTTCCACTGTTACTGTTTACTTTCTGCAAACCGCCATTACCTTCCACACTATACAGTTAATCCTTTGTTTTCAGCAAACCAGTGAGATCGACAACCTCACTATTCATTGGGGCAAAGTCTTGAGTTTGTGTTGTGCAGGTTTCCAAGTTGCTAGCAACACCTTTGAGTCGTTTCCTTCCTCCTACTGGTTCGATAACCTTGGTTTCTTACTGAGGAAAACTTGCTGATGTGCTCATCATACCTTCCCCTTGGGGTCTCCCAACGAATCTCTACAGTGATCTGAGCCGCATCAAGCTATTTCTGGCGCCGTTGCCGGGGAGGCAAAGGACGGCTTCACAAGGGGAGTCCTTCACAACCTTTCTCTTTACTTTGTTTTTTTTGGTTAGTTTCTTTTGCCTTGTTTTGTTTGCCTCTGTTTATCAAAAACTCCAAAAAAAATAGTTTCGTTTGGTTTGCTTTCTTTTATCAAAAACACAAAAAATTAGTTCCTGCTCTATTTGTTTGCTCCACCTTTGCAAAAATGAAGTCTGCTGAGAACACCAAGTTGTGTGACTTCACTAGCACAAACAACAATGATTTCCTGAATACACCTATTGCCCCACCTGCTCTCTATGCTACCTTTTATGAAATTAAGCCTGCTTTGTTGAATCTTGTGATGAAAGAGCAATTTTCTGGTGCTAGTTCTGATGCTGCTTCCCACATCAATAACATTGTTAAACTTTGTGAGATGCAAAAATATAAAGATGTAGATGGAGATATTATTAAGCTCAACT